>JARHVA010004324.1:600000-1200000 GCA_037957365.1 Torreya grandis | reverse complement strand
TATCAAGTACAATAAGCAATTTGACCTTAAAAATACATTGTTGGGAAAATCTATTATTATATATCCATTTTATAGAAAACAAAAACAATTTAAAACATGGTTTTGATACGTGGAGTTCTGCACATGTGTTGCATGAAAAAGACAGAGAAAAAAATGAAGAGAAATTTACTCATGATATAAACTTTGTTTGGGGTGACATGGAAGGGATTGTTGACAATACTAAATTTGATGATGGCAATGTTGACATGCTCAATATAGATCACGAAAACAATATTGCTACCCATGAAAACTATAATTTGAAATGTGATATATATTTATTCAAATACTTGGATTAAAAATAATAATCCACAATCTTTTGAAATAGGCAAGTTGTTAATCGTATTTGATAACTATAACTATTACAAAAGAAGAAGATCCTTGAATGAAGAACAATAGGCGATTATAAAAGATATAACAATGAAAAAAACTATCAAAACCTATTTACTTATTTTTAACTAGAGGTGTTAGAACAAGCAAAACATCATTACAAAATTGATATATAAAATGCTACACCAATTATATAAAAATTTCATTAATAGTGACCCGCTTAAGCCAAAGGGCATAATATTGGCATACACTAGAAAGGTGGCATACAATGCCAGTGGAATAATATTGCATTCTGCATTCCTTCTACCTTTTAACAAATCAAAACTCATTCCACTTACCTCTGAGAAACTAAACACATTATCAAAGTACTATAACCAACTGCGTCTTCTTTTTATAGATGAAATATCATTGGTATACTCACGCTTTTGTATTCAATAGACAAAAGGCTATGTGATATAATACATATTCCTACAATGTATTTTGTGAATCTAAATATGTTTTTTTGTGGAGACTTTTTTCAAATACAACCTATAAATTATTCTTTGATATTCAAATATCTAAAACTAAACAATGAAATTATCCCCTATGACTTCAGAAAAACACATGTAAAACACTATAAATTGCAAATAACAATGCGTCAAAGAGACCACAACTTTATAGTGTTTCTTAACCATCTGCAAATAACATCACAAACATACAATGACATGTATTATATGATTGAAACTTGTTTGCAAGTTGCACTTGATAGCCCAACACTTCCCTATCTTTTTTATAGTAATGTCAATGTTAATAAACATAATGCTCGAATGTTATCTATTGTACTAGGAAATACTATCACTATTAATGCAATTGATGAACATGAAATTGTATATGAAGGTAAACAACCATGTCACCAATTGGCAATGGTTTTTCCCATTATTATATTGAAACCTGGTATGTTGGTCAGAATATATGTTAGCAATTATGACATTGAATATGGCCTAGTTAACAATTTGGATGGAACATTCAAAGCATATAATGTTGATAATGATATAATCATAGTGTGGATTAAATTCAATGATCCTTGTATTAGACATCGACAATGCACAAAGTTGGCTTGCCTGTATCATGAATCTTGTCAAAAGGATTGGACTAAAATCTTGCATGTTGAAAAGCCTATACAAAACACATGTAACAATTACACATAGACAATTTGAAAATAATTTCCAATACAATTAGCATGTGCACACACAATACATAGATCTCAAGGTTTCACACTCGATGACGTTCCATTTGACCCTACTAGAGTCAAACATCATGGCTTAGCATACACAACATTATCTCATTTTGTGAAAATAATTGAGTCATTGTATTTATTGGCTCCATTGACAATAGAAAAAATCAAGGTAAAAAAAAACATAACAGCAAAAATGTCTTGACTATAGGCACATGCAAAGTGGCAATTGAAAAAAAAAAGTGAATAGGTTGAATAGCAATCACCACACAATTAATGACATTGAACATAAGAAGCTTACTAGTGCACATGCAAGACATCATCAATGATTATAACATGATGCAATCTAACATATTTTATTTGCAAGAGACATACATTGAAAACATTGTATTTGACTCTTTACTACAACATATTTAATGTATTTCAATGTTTCACGTTCATGAAATCATGATTTGCATAAAAAAACACATATGTATTTTCGAGACTATGCAATACAAAGAAAATAATGTTGAGGCAATAATGGAAATTATCATTAGCGATATGCATGCAATCACAATTACCAATGTGTATGCAGTGCCATGTGCAAATATCTCTGATATCCTTTATGTTATCGATCATGCATTGGAAAATGCAAGTAGAGGACAATGAACATTTATTCTAGGTGATTTCAATATTGATATTATAAAGCAATATAAAAATTTATGAATTCCTGAACAGTACATGGAAACCTGCAATATGCATTTTTTTCTTGAAAAGCAAAATGCATCATCAAGACCCATTATCGATCACATATGGTCAAATGTTTAAATACAAAAAGAATATGTCATTGTTCTAGATTGCTATTGGAGTGATCACACTATTATGTACTTGGCCTTAGGTGGCATGTATATGAATAACCCAATAAGAAAACAAAGGATTAACATAGCAATGTGTTTTTAAACATTGTTTGTATGTGTTTTGCAAATAAAGAAAATGAACTCATGTACTTGGACATCTTATTATTCTAACTTTTTTGCTTGTTTCCTCATACGGTTGTAGTTAACATGAAAAGGACAATGGAAAATCCCGACAATAATCAAACAACACAAAAAATAGGAAAAAAATAAGCATTGACAAAATTGTTTTTTTTTCAAATTTTGTGTCATTTGATAATTGCATGCATTTACCTTTCACTTGTATCATTGCAGTGAAACACCAATCTCCCCCATTTTGTCATGTCCCTCTTTTGATAGGGACATCTTGGAAGACACTTAGCCTTAACTTATTCTAAGGGGCTAAGGGACAAGCATAAAGGGAAAAGAGTGTTGAATGTTTTTTTGAATATTTATAAAAATACCTTTTTGAAAAGTACTTTATGTTTCTTAATTCTCTTAAAGAGGGGACATTTAAGGGTCATGAAGGCTTAAATGATTTTAAGAAAGTATCACAAAGAAAGGTCTTTTAAAAATATTTTAAGTTACCCCACTTCCTCTTTTTGGGTTCTACACTTGGAGGGCTATAAAAGTGAAGAGGAATCATTTGGAGAGGGCATGTTATGATTTATATTCAAATTTGGTCATTAAGCATAAAACACTTAGGTTATTGCCTTGAAGATGAAAACTTTAAAGCAAGAAATGAGTGTGGATGCCAACACTCATTTCTTATCTAGGACAACTTCACTTGGAAGTTGTACTTGTGCCTAATATTTTTAAAAATACCAAAAATATTGCATTGGAAGTGGGACGACTAGGGTTTCGAACCTTGGGAGTTATTTTAAATGACAAAGACCCCTCATTAGAGGGTTTCATGGATCAAGGTGCTATAATTGATTATTTCCATCTAGGGTGATTTGACTTGGAATCTAGATTGGGCATTTTGAGAGGGTTTTGAGACCTATTTTGGGGTCTAAACATATTTTGATTTTATTTCAATATTTTTGCAGTGTGACAACTTATATTGGGAAGTATTTTAGTATATTTTGAGGGTCATCTTGCCCTAAAAATATTCAGTAATTCTTATTTATATTTCTAGCTTAGGCGAATGGTTTTGAGGGGCTTGCGGCTCCAAAATACTTTTAGATTTTTATCATTAATTTTGCTTATTAATTATGTATTTTTTATGCAAATTTATGAAGGTTTCAGTGGAGTTATTTGGTTGTAAATTATTGATTAAATTCCAATTTAAGGGCGTCTAGGGTTTGTGAATTATTTCATGATTTTATAAGGATAAACTTGCTTGTTTGGATCAACCAATTGTTGTTAGGGTTTAGTATAATTTATGCTATTTTTTTTTTTTTGGTGACTAGGGTTTGTTGAAGTTAAATCAAGAATTTTATTTTTAGAGGAAGGGTTTCCAAGTATTTCTAATTTTTAGCTAATCATCCCTTTTGGGGACATTACATTTTGGTATCGATCGAAGATCTTAATCGCTGTAAGACAAGAGACTTCTTTGAAGGAGATGTGTTTATCACATATAAGACAATGTTTCAAAGAGAATAAAACAAGCATTTTTTGTGGGCAAATCTAATAGACGTCAATGGTGAAATGACTATTACACTGAACATAGCCAACAACTTCATCTGGATGCATGAACAAAAAATTGAGATAGGAAAACCAATTCACATTTATCATTTTGCTATTGCTCCTAAAATAATTTATGGTAGTGGATGTTACAATGCAATACTGATAGCAAATGAATTTAGCATAGTGGAAAGCATACCTCCTATATACATAGAATACATGTTCATTCTGAGTTGACAATCAACAAACTCCCAACGAGTAATGAAATGTATGTAGCTAGCAGTATTGTTGCAATTGTTACGTGTGCCAAAAAAATTACTATGCAACTCATTCTAGAAATAAAGGATGGTAATATTTAAGATGACATAACAAATGTAAGCTTTTACTTCCACAAATACTTCATTTTTTTAATGTACATTTTCAATTTAGGAAACTAAATTACTCTCTAAACATAACAACTTTACCTATTTAGAAGTTTTGAGCATCTCTTTCTGCCAATTAAACAAAAAACACTTGCTAAAGAATTTATGATGTACTTATTTAAAAACATGGTCAGATGACAGGGCCTTGAGAGAGCTCTTAGAACTAGTCAAACGACATTTATCACATTGTTGAAGGTTTTAAAGTTTGTCGAAGACTTGTCTTCACTCTTAGATGCAAAATTAGAGGTAGGTCACATGTATATTTATATTATTTTCATCCAATATTACTCTTAATGTTTCTATCTAGGTTGCATGTTATAGCAAATTATAGAACTGAATGTCAAAATGAAGCTTTCACATGCAATAAGACAACTAGATGTTTGACAGAAGGCCTAAAAACTTATAACAATCCATATCTCAAGCAATGATAAAACCTATGATTTTATTGCTAACATGATCACTTTAATGTGATTTTGAAAATATTTTTGAAATCATAGTCATATTTTTTGAAAATTTGTTTGGCCATACTTTATTTATTAGTACAATATAACACTCAAGTGTTCTGCCAAACAAGCACATCACCTTTGTTAATTTATTTGAGTTTTTAGCCAATGTTCTCTCAATTTATTTAACACTAGAGCATAGCTCTTGTTACCATATTTTTGTGTGATATCAATTAGCATATGCTTTAGGCATTGTAACATAAGCCTAATTTATAGTCAATATCATAATTATTGGTAACAAATACATGGCATCTATTTTATAAGATTTGTATATGTTATTGCCCATCCTTGCTTTAGTTAATGCCACCAATATTAACATGTGTAGGTCGAGAGAACATTGACAATAACAAACATATATTTAAAGTTATTTCAAGCTACTTGCAACAATTGCAGCTTCATAGTGCAATCCATGAAACCTATGGATGCTACAACTTTTAACTGTCATATGTGTAGTAAATAGAGTTCACGTGCATATACCCATCGCCTCACTTGTAATCTAAAAATAGTGAAAAATGATACCATACAATGCACTATGACGAGACTACCACTAAAGATGGTGTTTCATGCATTGAGTAAAATCTCATATGACAACTACATGAAAGACAAAACAAGCACAATTTACATATCGCGAGGATTTTGATTTTAAAGAAAATTAACTATCAATACATAAAACATTATTCTAGAAATTGATGTAATAAACAACAACTGATGTACGTGATTTATTCTTAACCTATTTTTTTTGCTTTAAACTTTTAATCTAGATACTTCTAAAAAAAATTATTTCTTCTTCCATTTCACAAGAAAAAGTACTTATTCAAAGAACCAAGTGCCTTATGCCCTGTGCATGCTTCCCAACTAACAATTATGCTTTACCTTTTTGTCACTTGCTACCTTATACAAACATATGAACAACTTTTGTAATTAGTATGGACTCGTGCATCAGACTGATCTAGTACTCTGATACTTTTTTGTATTTTTTGAAAACTGTTGCATTCCATCGACAAAAAAATGTACTGTTCATGGTCTTTGGAACTTGCTTTTAAAATCAGTTTTGTAAACACTCTTTGTTTATATCTATTATAGTTGCATAATCAGTTCTATCTAGATCATTTGCCTTATATACATTTCAAAGCTAATGAAATGACTAGTGTACTCCACAAAATATTTAATCCAATTTTATTTCAATAAAGAGAACAAAATAATTTGTTTGATTTTGTATTTGTATCTAATTGTATTATCATTGTGGCTAAAAGTTTCCAAATATTTATAACTAATATAATCCACAAAACATTTAATCAAATTTTATTTTAGTAGAGCCAAGACATAATTCCTCTAATTTTTAATTTTGAACTTTGAGGGCTTACATATGTTATCATTGTCATAAGATCAGCTTTGGGCACTGTATAATTTTTGTGCATTGGACATTGCTTAGAGTCTCGACTAAAATGTGAACTCATTGCGATCTATGAATTTTAAATTCTTACATGAAATGGCCTTATATAGGAGTTATGTTTACCTTAATACTCTTAAATATGATTTATATTTTATTATATAGACATGCTAACTAAAAATTGTTAATAAATCTCATTGTATGAATTACAACACCTTAAAACCACTTTTTACAACTGTCAATTATCCTTCCTCAACTTTCTACCAAGTTTCTAAGCATCTGAAGGGCTCGATTTGAATTTATAAGGATTTTAGTCTTTTAAAACCCTGACTAGGGTTTAACAAACCTAAGAGCAATTATCACTCTCTATTGGCATCCACCTTACATTTTTATCACATGCAATGTTTGAACAAACCTCGATTCCTAAAAACTTTTTTGTTCTCAAACGTTCTTTTTGATCGGATGAAGATATCTGAATGATTCGTTTACCATACCAATCACTTTTAGACTCAATGAACACAAAAATGCATAAATGAATACTCTTTTCCTTTAAATTGCAACCATGTTCTTTCCCTTACAACCTTGCAACATTTATACACATTTAATAAAAATAATAGTATAATATCTCAACATCAAGAGCATAAACCTACATGTCTTTCAAGTATGAAACTCTAGAGATATCCTCACAAAACACTTCTCTTATTCATAATTCTTCTAAATTGTTACAAGATCCCGCCCTTTTACACAAATCTCTAGAGGTCATGGAACATCATACAAACATGACACAAGATAAAATTATGAACTTAGACATTCATAGTATTTTGGAATGCATTGAGAATCAAAATGTGTCTTATTTTATTTTATTTATCCTTGAAGATTAGGTTCAGACCCTGCAACAATACAAATTCTCCACACACAGACTTACACCTTTAAGATGTACAACTTCTAGACCTACACTTAACCTCCTCATCCTTTATATTTTTGTAAACTCCTCCTAAACTGGTTAGAAACTTATCTCTTGTAGTATAAGCTTGGTTTGGTCTTGAAACAAGATCTCTCTACAAGTAATGACTTAACCATCATACTAAATTAGACCTTTTTCCTACATTGGATATATTCTAGATTGGTCTTAGCATATATTCACATTGATTTGAAGATAAAATCAGATTTAGTACATAGGACTAGATCTTAGAGGACCTTTACAAATACACTAGGACCTTCATAACACATCAAATTCCCTTAAAACCTTTCCGACCAATTCAAATTTTCAAATTTCCATTTTGGCGTCAAAGTGCAATATTGTTTCAAATAACAATACAAGAAACTCTACTACTTTGAATACATTTAAAATGTCATGACAAGATATTCAAAGGCAAGACATAACTAATCTTGACCTATTTATCTCAATCTCACATTTTCATATTAATTTTGTTCTCCATAGTAACTCATGTAATTGTTGTTTTTTGGCCTTTTAAATTTCAATCCTTATGAATCTTCAAGCACATCCATTAGTCCCAAGTGACGAGATTCAAGAACACTTATCAAACTTATAAAGTCTTATATTATCTTCTCACATAATTTTTGTTCCCCTAGTTTTTAGTTTACACAATTATACTTCATGACATTTTAGTCGATATCATTTGATATCAAAAGTACATTTTCTATTCTTTGATATTTATAACACGTGCAATCCAACTCACGATTTGCATCAGAGATCGACCCTCACAAAATTTGCATTAGACCAGGCAATGCACATTACTTTTTAACATCTTAGAGACATTACAATTGACCACAACCCTAAGATACCATTGTAGGATTTGCTTGTTGACACGATTAGATTATGTATATTATATGCACACTACATCAATAAATGAAGGTTTTACAGTCATAGGAGATTTTAAAAGACATATAATCATTTTCCATTGTATCTAATTGTCGGTTTCATAATGCAATACAATTGACATGACTAACAATTTAAGAGTCATGCAAGAATTTACATGCAAAGTCATGAAAGCATTTCCAACATGGCAACATCTTGGGCACCTCAAGGTCTTGACAAGAACGGTCACCACTGGGCACCTGACTAAAAAATAGCAACATGAGCTTTGTGTTTTTTTAGATTTTTTAATTTCATATGTCAACTTCAATTCTGAGTCGAGGTTTATTTATGCACTTGTATGTAATTATTTTATTCATTCAATGAGAATAAAAAAAAGTTTCCTTTTATATAATTTTTGAAGTTATGCTTATTGATAATTTTGCTTGAAAATTTATGTTTTCATTCCTTGGTATGTTGCACTAGATGCTAGCAAGTATCAACATTCTGGGTGCCCTCATTATCTAGACAAATGTAGTCATGCCCAATAACATAGGTGTCTGACACGATACCATGTGGTAGCATGCCAGATACCCTGATGTCTTAGGAAGGCTAGTCACTAGCATGGATACGAACGTCCAAGATGCGACCACATGGCAGTATGGTTGGTGCCCCCAGTGTCTTCACAATCCTTGTCACCTCCTAGCATCTAGGGGCCCATGATGCTACCATGTGGCACCATCTTGAGTACCCCAAGGTTTCAGCAAGCCGGGTCAGCTCCGAGTACCCAAACATTCATGATGCACTTGAGGTTTATTTATGCACTTGTATCTAATTGTTTTATTCATTCAAGGATCTTTCCCACCCCATCTCTCATTTTGGATACTTCAGATATGACTTCCTTTCTTATTTTATTTACAATACCTTTTCCATGAATCACCACTGCTACTAGTTTCACATCTAAAATTTTCAAAATATATCCAAACATATCATTAACAATGCAAAGCTAAAGGACCAAAACATGTACAAGAGATTTTTTTTGCAATTTATTTTTTGTTTGATTGATTTTGCATAAATTTAATTTTGTTTAGTTTCTGCCCAAGCACATCAATTTGCTACCAAGAAAAATTCAAAGATCAGTGCAACATCTTTAAAAAATAAAAATATAGAAAATCATTAAATTTTACATTTTCTTGTCTATATATTTAAAGCAACTACGATTTATTTCCACCTTTCCTTGATTGCCTATAAAATAGTCATTTTACATGAATAATAACCAAGTGCAATATAACTAAATTAAATATAAGTTCAAATGAAAATTAGGAATCAACATATACATAAAGAATATGCAAATTCAAAGATTGTCCCTATAAAACACACACAAGCACTCAAAAAAAAGTATTCAAAAAATAAACAAATGCTTATCTAGAGGCATTAGACCACTATGGACCTCTTCGTGATAGCGGAGTAGTGGGGGTATACCATGTGGCATCATCCCATTGAATCGCTAGCCCAAAGTGTTGTCGATGTCATTGCCCCATCAGGCAACCTTGAATAGGCCCAAACCTACTATGAGAGGCATACATGGTGCCAAAAACTTTATAAAATTGGTTAAGTCTTTTGAAGAAGTGGAAATGTGCCACTTGCCTTTGAGAAACTTTATGAAATTGAACAACTATTGAAAGCCTTTTGAAGACGTGGAAAGTTGCCATATTATTCCAAGCACATGCTAGTCATTTCTAGGCACACAAGATGCTACCACATGGCAAAATATCATGTGCCCCAAGGTCCCAAGAAGTCCATCGACCTCTTGATGCCCATTTATGTGGGATGCTACCATGTGATAACATCTCAGGTGCCATGCACATACAGGTTATCTCTAGGCACCCAAATATGTGAGATGCTACCATGTGGCAACATCCCAGGTGCTTGAGGATTTTGAGACATCCCAATCATCTCTAGGCACTAGGGCGTGTGATATGCTGACATGCAATAACATCACATGTGTCCTGGGAGTCCAAACAATTATATTGGCTTCATGACACCCTGATATGTGAGGTGCTACCAAATGACAACATTATAGGTGCCTTACACATCAGTTTGTCTTCATCCATCTAGATGTATGAGATGTTGTCATGTGGTAGCATCCCAGGTGCCATCATGTGCCCTTAGGTCTGGATAAGTTTAGTGACCTCCAGGGATTGGGGTACCCGAGATGTAACCATGTGGAAACAACTTGCGCACCTGAGGGTCTCGACACATCCTAGACACATCTTGATGCATGAGGGCCCAATGATAGAATAGGGGAAGGGCCCCGAATGAATTAAGAAGTGCCAAATAATGAAAGTACAGAGCCTTTAAAAGTTTAGTGCATTGTCAACTTTTCCAACATACATCTTTACCATTAACAATACTCATATACACTGTCAAAGACATTAGATAACCATTGGGTAGCATCATTGGATTGTTAAGCATGAGAAAGACTGAGAGGGGGGTGAATTAGTATATCATATATCTTATAAACTTCTACTTAATCAAATTCCACTTAACCATTCATTTAAGATATGCAATAAAATTGAAACACTAAACACCATACAAAATAGAGAGAGACACCAAATTTTAATGTGGAAACCCAATGTGGGAAAAAACCATGGAGAATAATCTCAAGTATATGAATGAGCACCAACTCAAACTTAAATATTCACAAGCACCAACTTGTAGGAGCACCAACCCACAGGAACACCAATTCTTATTGTGTATACCACACAACCATCTCTCAATATTTCTTTCTCAACAAATGATAGC
Organism: Torreya grandis; assembly: GCA_037957365.1. Classification (NCBI taxonomy): domain Eukaryota; kingdom Viridiplantae; phylum Streptophyta; class Pinopsida; order Cupressales; family Taxaceae; genus Torreya; species Torreya grandis. The sequence continues at coordinate 1,188,987 of JARHVA010004324.1, read as the reverse complement.
ACATTACAATATCTCTTTCTTTTCTCTCCTTTCCTCTTCTAAGCTATATATGACAATTACAAACCATGCTCTCTTCCTTGCTTATTACAAATGGCTTCCCAAGCCTCCTTTTATAGCATTCCAAATGACCTTTGGTATTCACCATTTGTGACCTTTCAATTCACATAGAAAATGATGCCAAACTTGCATGACTCTTTGAATTCTTTCATATGAAAAGTCACATGGTGACCCTTCATGGGAAAATGCATCCTTTCCCTCTTTCGTCTTTTTCTCGTGACTCTTTGAATTCTTCAAGGTGACCCTTCATGGGAAAATGCATCATTTCCCTCTTTTGTCTTTACTTGGTGACTCTTGAATTCCTCATGGGCCCTCTTTTGTCTTTATGCAACCAAAAATATATTTGTTAATATTAAATAAACATTAACACACTTTAGCCAAAATATGAACATCAAAAACACTTCTAGACAATAAATGATATGGGGCCTTTATCACCAAAGCTAGACCTTTAACATCAATGACAATATTTCCAACAATCTTCCCCTTTGTCGTTGATGGCAACCTCAATTTGAAACTACCACATCCTGAAACTTGTACTACACATGCCAACCTATATATATAGCCAAGCTAAAAAACATACAGTAACTCCCCCTTATTGTATCATCCTATACATGTTCTTGTACCTTTACTTGTACTTATTTTTACACTTCTCCGCCTTTGACATCAATGGCAAAGGACCTATCCTAGAACTAACACTTAGCTCCCCTTCAATTGATATTGATCCTTAATGGCAGGAAGTAAAATAAATTACTCCCAACTCCTCTCATAGATCCTTGAATGTGTCCTTTGATTGTGCCTTTGTAAAGATATCTGATAACACATATAAATTGTTGCCATCGTCTAAGCATCTAAAATCAACTCATTTGAATATTTTCTTCTAATCTCATAACCTCCTACATGAAAATTTAATGTGTATCCCTTATCACATATTTGACTTACACTCAACAGCCTATGCTTAAGACCTTCTACATACAATACATTCCTAGTCTTGGTTCTACCATTATCTAAACTCAAAGTACCTTTTCCAGCTATCTTGGCAGTGGTTTTGTCTCCAAATTTCACTATGCCACCATTGATCTTTTTTAGAGTTATGAACTTGATCTTGTCTCCTATCATGTGCCCCGAACATCCATTGTCAATGAACCATGGTTGTTCTTCATTTCTTGCATGCAAAGCTGTCTAAACTAACATAGAATCTTTAGGTTGTTTCTTTTGCCATAAATTTGTTTGAACTTTTTTCTTGATGAATGGAGCCTTAAAACTCAGATCCTTCTTGATTGACTTCAACACGCTTCTAAAATGCTAGGTTATGTGTCTGAAATTATTACACTTGTAACATATTATGGCCTCTTCATCAAACCCTGATAGAGGAGCAAAAGAGTTGTGGCTTATGATTGAATCTACATGAGTTTCCTTCTCCTTGTTTATGAAATTGTTAGCTTTTTTCTGACATTCTATTTTCTTATGACCATATCCATTACAATAAAAATAGTAACCATGAAAATATACCCTATTTGTGTAACTTTGTCCTGATTGTCTTTTGTAGCTTTATTCCTTCCAGCCTTCTTTATTTGAGATGTTTCTTGTATTCTTCACTTATTCCCTTTTTGTTTCCTCTTTTGTAAGAGCTTCAACATAGCTCTTTTTCTTTTCAAATCTGATACATGTCTTATCTGATATTGACTTTTGACTTTCCAATATCTTATTCAACATGTTACTGCTATCCTCAAATTTTGAATCGCTGACTATTTTATCATTGCCTGCTTTCTCAATATCTTCTTTTAAAGAGGCAATTTCAATAACATACATTTCACATTCTTCACTTACTTTTTGTAACTGTGCTATTAGATATTTTTCATTCTTTTTGGCTTCTTCAAAGTGTGTTTGTAGATCATCAATTATCTACTTTGACTCCTTTTCATCTTTTTCGATCTGACACTTCAATCTTTGATTCTTCTTTTCAATAGCTTCCAATTCTTCTAAGGCACAAATGAGTTCTCCTTCTAGATTCACCTTAGCTTCATTCTCACTTTCATCAAATTCTTCTTCTTGATCACTTGTACTTTTGCTTGTAGAGGCATCTTTATGTATGGCCATGAATAAAATCTCTTCTTCATTTGAGTCACTAACTCCACTGTCTTCGATTGAGCTAAGATCTTTAAAATATAAACTCTTCTTCTTGAATCTCTTCTTGTATGTAGAATTTTCTTTTTCATTGTCACCATTATTCTTATTTGGGCATCTAACTACAAAATGTCCAATCTTACCACAATTAAAACATTTAAATGGCAATTTTCCTTGATACTTACATGTGCTCTTTTTTGGCTTGTGAATGAATAGAGCTCTGTTGTCATATTTCTCATCGTTGGAGCTATCACTTGATTCTTGAATCTTGGCTTTCTCTTTATTTGATGTCTTGAAAGCAGCTTCCCTCTTTGAGGGTTTCTCTTGTTCGATTTGCATCTCATATGCCATAAGAATACCATGTAGTTCATCCATTTTAAGCTTAGCTAGATCCTTCTTCTCCTTGATTGTCAAAACCTTTGCATCATATCTCATTGGTAAAGATCTCAAAACCTTTTGTACCACCGCCGATTCTTCTAACTTTTCTCTAAGACCTTGAATCTGATTAACTATTTGATCAACCCACAAGAGATAACTTGTTATATTTTCTTCCTCTTCCATCTTCAAACTCTCAAACTAAATTTTGAAAGTCTGAAGCTTAACCCGCTGAACCTTTCCATCACTTTTGTAAATATTTTCAAGCTTTACCCAAGTCTCATGAGCAGATTTGCATTGTATAACTTTAACAAATTATGATTCACATAAACCACATAAAATAGTATTTAAAGCTTTAGCATTATTTTCACTTGCCTTCTTTTCTATCAGAGTAGTTACAAGTGTTTGTGGCTCTTCGTATTCCTCTAACATTGCTTTCCAAATGTTGAATCCAAGGGCTATCAAGTAAATCCTCATCCTTATGCTCTAAAAGGCATAATTTGTCCCATCAAACAAAGGTGACTTAGTTGTAGAAAAACCTCCATGTGATCCAGCCATCATGCTTTCTCTGATCTACCTTCATGTTGTTAAACTCTTTCCAAAGGAACCTGATCTGATACCAATTGTTAAGCACAAGATATACCGAGGGGGGTGAATCAATAAATCATATATCTTATAAAATTTTACTTAATCAAATTTCACTTAACCATTCATTCAAAATATGCAATAAAATTGAAACAATAAACACCACACAAGATAGAGAGAGACACTAAATTTTAACGTGGAAATCCAATGTGGAAAAAAATCATACAGAAAAATCTCAAGTATATGAATGAACACCAACTTAAACTACAATATTCACAAGCACCAACTTGCAGGAGCACTAACCCCTTTGCTGAGCACCAACTCAAACTATAATATTCTCAAGGACCAACTTGCAGGAGCACCAACCCCTTTGCTGAGCACCAACACAACAACTATTCATGAGCACCAACCCATAGGATCACCAACCCCTATTGTGTATACCACACAACTATCTCTCAATGTTGCTTTCTTAACAAATGATAACACATTACAATATCTCTTTCTTTTCTCTCCTTTGCTCTTCTAAGCTAGATATGACAATTACAAACCATGCTCTCTTCCTTGCTTATTACAAATGGCTTTTCAAGCCTCCTTTTATAGCATTTAAAATGACCTTTGGCATTCACTCTTTGTGACCTTTCAATTCACATGGAAAATGGCACCAAACTTGCATGACCCTTCAAATTCTTTCATATAAAAAGTTACATGGTGACCCTTCACGAGAAAATGCGTCCTTTCCCTCTTTTATCTTTTTTCTCGTGACTCTTTGAATTCCTCAAGGTGACCCTTTATGAGAAAATGCGTCATTTCCCTCTTTTATCTTTACTTGGTAACTCTTTGACTTCCTCATGGGCCTTCTTTTGTCTTTATGCAACCAAAAATATATACGTTAATATTAATAAATATTAACACACTTTAGCCAAAATATGAACATTAAAAACACTTTTAGACAATAAATGTTGTGGAGTCTTTATCACCAAAGTTAGACATTTGACATCAATGACAATATTTCCAATATGGATATGATTAATTCAACTTTGGCATATATATTTTGGCCAACCGCCTCTCAACTAAGCGTATAATCAAATTTTTCTTAAATATTATTTAAATAAAAAATTAACAGAAAACTATACATATATATTGCTGTAATATTACAATTTCATATCTAGAGCAACAAAATAATATTCCACAAACCTATATCATTAATTAAAATAATTAAACGTAATGTTTTATAACACTAATTTAAATGAATATAAAATCAAATTCGTTAGTTGCAATTATTAAAGCAAGTGTACTTTGCAAAATTACAACAAACTAAAGCACAAATAATTCTTAATACAAATGCAAGGACTAGCCATTACACTAATCGAATGAGATTATAAAAATATATAAAAAGATGCATGTATTGCTAATAACCCTAGATATCATTGAATAGTTATAGCTACAAACATGGTTAGTCTTTTTTATTGACATCAAATAAGAAACAAGATCTTTTGAATTCACAATGTCTTGTGCTATAGACATGAGATTTGCCTTCATCAATCCACCAAGGCCCAATATATAATGCAACATTGGAAATAACTGGTTGCATGACAAGCGTCCGAGGATAAACAACTTACAATGAAATTTGCAAGACACCGACAACAATCAACATTTTTACTACATGTAATTTTAGCAATGTATTTTGGCACATGCCAAACAACACATGATACATGATAAATCCATTCCCTTCTCGACCCCACTTAGGTAGTCCTAACATAATATACAAATGAATCTCTCTCTAATCAAGTATTATAGAACATGTCGAATGATATAGTATGTTACTATTAACATCTTCAAATTTCTATGCTATAATAGCTATTGCTTCTATCGTTGACTATTGCGTCGAGCTTACATTTCAAATTTATATGCAAACTTGACTTTGAACAATTTACAATATAAAAGCTCTCACACATCGTTGCACTTCCTTAACTCCCACATTCACCATTGCTAAAAGGTTTTGATAATACACGAGCTTCTTCATTTCTCAATAAAGCACTGCCACTTTCATCTGGTTTACTTAGTGATTGTTTTGTTAATTGTCCTTTGGTAACATTGACGATAGCTTTAAACATCATTGCAAATTCATAAAAATGCTATTACTGAAGGCAGTGACTAGCTACTACGCGGTCCTTATCTTTTAATTATATCAGTATGTCATTAAATTATCATATGCTATTTTTTCAGTCTTTTATTTCATTTTTTACATTCTTTGCTTGAGTGGTGGGACTGGGAGCCTTACATGATTTTGAAATCCCCAAGCTTATCTATCTAGGTAGGGACACCACGTGTTGTGGGGGTGAAGCAATAGTTCAAATTGGACCATGCACTTTTTTCATTTGTATCTTCAACTTATAAACGAATCGTTGGGGCCACCATTGTCAACATTATATTTAGTGTGGTCCATGTTTATAATTTTAAAATATTAAATATACTAAAATCTCTATGTCTTATTAAAACACTAATTTTATGCTCAATTATGAATAAATATTACTAACGATAGGCAACTTAATGACACTATTTTAGGTAAGAAAACTACTATGATTGATTTATTGGTTATGAATAAATATTATTAATGTTGCGTAGTTTAATCATGTGGTTTAGTTGAGAGACTAATATATGTTTAGTACATGTCCACAGACTAGATTTAATTAATCTGAAATTATGCATTTCAATATAACACATTTACTGTCAAGACTAACCATGCTATATTTTTTACGCTTATGAACAAATACCTAACCGTACACAATCTTATGTGCTAATAAAACCTGCGTACCAAGCCAATGTGTGCCAAAACCATTTGAATCATCATTATTTGGTCCATGGTTTCAATTTGGTCTTAAGACTACATGGACGAGTGCTAAGTCCCACATATCTTGATTTTAGCATATTTTGTTTTTTTAGTTACATTTTTTTGATAAATCAAAAAAAGGGGCAAAGCCCGTCTATTATAATATTTTGAAAAGCCCTGATAAATCAAGAAGATAAAAAATCTATTATAGCTACTATTGTTCATGATCATATAACAAAAAAAAGAAACATAACTGAACACGAAGGAAACTACACATTTTCAAGGCTTGAGACCATCACAATTGATCTTTCATTACGAACATTCTCTTCGATTAGTAGAGCAACTAAGGAATCTGCAAGTTGATTCATTATTGCCCATAATGCCTAGAGTCTCACAGATTATACTCATCTTTCTTCCTTGAGCAATGTTTTCAAGAACCAATGCTTTCAACAAAACCTAGATTTGGTCAAGTCTGGGGTCCACCACAACACCAAATTGCTCAACATCCTCATGGATTGCCAACGAGTTACTGACATTGAACATAACAGTTTGGATACCAATAAGTTGAGCTACTTTGAGAGTATCCAACCTAGGGTTAGATTGCCTAGGGTCTTCCATAGCTTGAATAACCGAATCCACAAAAGCAATCAAGGCACCTCCACCAAGACACGTAAACAATTATGCATGTAGAAGGTTGGTGGACATCCAACACATGGGCTTTTCATCTTTGACTCTATCCACTAGAGCTTGCTGCCAGAATTTCAGAGCATCTTTAGCGGTGCTCGTGGTCTTCTTGTCTAGTAGGTTACCCATGTTCAAAAGATGGCAGAGCTTCAAATCATCAACCAACCCCAAAAAGGAGTGATGCACCTCATCTAGGGAATACTTGTGGAGCATGCTGTCATTCATTTCCTTTACAATATTGACCACCGAATCCTTACCCTTGCTCCGTCGAGAGCATTTAGAGGGGCCTGCATTGCCAGTTAGGAGTTCTTTGTTCACCATTATTTTCTTCTTGCCTTTCACCTACTCCTTGCTCCAACTGGAATGCTCTATGAATGTGGGGGAAGAGATAGGGGTATGGTAATGAATGTTGACACATGCTACTTGCCATGTGGTGTGCCAACCATCTCTCTGCATGATTGCCATCCATTGCCAAACGCTATGCCCAATGCCACAGGCAATAAAATCGGGACCTCAACCACTTATTTTAATCATTCAATTGTGTTTAAATGGTTATCGTTGCGATCCGTCTCAACTAGCTTGACAATTGTTGAGCCTCTATTAATCATTGAAATTATCTCCAAGTTTTTTTAGTTATATTTTATTAAATTAAATTTATTTTAATCAATTTATTTAATTTAATTTAATTATAAAACAATTAAATTTTATAAAACTATTTTTTATATTAAATTAATTAAAATTTCCAGAAGACAATTAATTTAATATCTTTGTAGTTTGACTAAGCATTTTTTCTCAATTAAAAACCTTCCACTAATTTTTTGTGAACAAGATTTATTCATAGATGACATATAACGAAAATTTATATTACACTTAACCAAATTGCCTTTAGCTTCGATAGTTCCCAAATGGAAGTTCTAGATACAAGCATGATGATAATATAAATTTTATTTTATTGTTTCGTATTAACTGTTGCACTATCCTTACGTTGCAAATTTATATATAAACTCTACTTTAAACAATTTACAATATAAACATAGAGACCTTTTCTAAAAAAACTATTACTTATTAAATTAAATAAAGCTTCCATTGTAGATTTACATGCCTCATATTTGAAGGTATACTATGATGAATCTTAAAAACCCTTTTCATATCAAAATTAGAGTTAAATTAATAAAAACAAAATTGATTCAAAAACTTGAGAGATATTGAATTAAATCCTAATTCATTATCAAGTAGGTTGTAGTCCAATGGTGAGGATGATGGCGTAAAAGGTGCTGCCTAGCCATCCACCAAAATACAAATTCCAAAAGATACAAAAAAATTTGAGTGGCCGAATGGATACCCCTCAATCCTTAACACTAAATCGAAGAAACATTCTCTACACCAAAACAAAAACAGAAAAAAAAAAAAAAACAAACAAAAAAACAACTCCGTGTTCGTCAAGGCCATATTTAAATTAAAATCAAAATAGATTCAAGAAATTCAGAGACATTCAAAACCTCATTCATTCATACAGACAATGAAACCGAGAATTGGATGGCGCAATCCACCGTTTTCTCCTGCACCCTGTTAGTCATTTGACATGTTTAAACAAATGGGACGCCTTGTTCTTGTAGTAATGGTTACTGCATGGGCTGTGCCCATTTCCGTTCTTGTAAATCACATTGTCTCAGATCCTTACATGGTATGTATTCTCACAGCAACACTAATTCAATATTTAGTAATTTAAGGCAGGGCTAAAAAGGAAATTGAAAAAATAATGTCTCCGTTTTTGTGCAGGATGAAATATTCCATGTGCCACAGGCACAGAGATATTGCAAAGGTGATTTTAAAAGTTGGGATCCCATGATTACAACCCTTCCTGGATTGTAAGTAGTCCTCCCTACTCATGTTGTTTTAGTGGCAAATCTTTTAGCAGTTCTTTACAAGTTGGACTACATTCTCATGTTCTAAGTGTGCCCTGTAATTGTTACATCAGAACCTCACCATATGTACCCAAGAATTATTTTACCATAACCTCGCCATGTTTCGAAATAGACTTATTACAGTCTGGGGGATTTGAAACCAAGTCATACTCTTACGAGTGTCCCCTATTTACAGAGTGCTTCCCATTACACCCCAACCTCTTGGACAAATAAAGGAGATCTTCATTACAGATCGATCTTTGGCAATTATAAACACTCATTTGGAAGAGAATTATATTTTATTTCCAAGATATAGAGGAGACAATTTATGGGGTATATCTTAAACATTTACATATATAGTTATACAGATTGAGCTTAAGTAGGACAAGAAAGATAGTCCATAAAAGCATTTCCATTTCAGACCGAGAGGGAAATTGACAGAAACAGCAGAGATAGAAACAAAATCTCTCAAACCAATTCATCACTTATATAATATTATATTAAGTTGAATAGAAAACATTTCTTTTATAAACACTTCTTAAGAGTGAATATTACTGATGATGAACTCCAACTAAATATTTTTCAATTCATTCTGACTAAAAAAAAAAAAATCTTTATGGAAGTTATAATGGCATTTCTCATGGAAAAATATTTAGCAACATCTTAGGCAAAGCTCTCTTAGTGACAATACTTTTGGCAATGGTCTGAATGTTTTTCCTGGTCCATATTGTGCCAGACTCAGGCTACACAAAGCTAGTAAAATAGTTTGAAGGGGCTGATTTCGCCCTTTCGTCTTACTGAAAACCTAAGCCAATCGAAAAACGTCAGGGTCCTGGATCCTTTTCTTCAAATCATTCTGGAACTTGGATCCATTTCTTCAAACAATTCTGTAATTCTTTCTTAAGGGCATCTGCATACCTGTTCTCACCAGTAATAGCTATATCAGGCACAGATTTGTGATGAGCATGTCTCAATTCACTTCAATTTTCCTTCATTATATGAGCAGAACAGTGCTTGTAAACATTAAATTCATTCCTGATATTAGCAGCCTGAGACGAGTCATCCTGTTGAGAATGAGGTCCTTGAGGCTGCACATACCATTCCAATCCTCATTAAAACAAGATAAGCTACTTTATGGGGAAGAAACTCAGCAAATGAGTTAGCTTTCCTGAAATAAAGGCAGAAGGATATATGGTCAAAGGGGGAGTTGAAACTTCTAGCTTCATCAATGATTGAGTCAAGATGCCAGTAAGAGTTCACTTCATTCATCCCTGCTATTACCACCATAGAATCACCTTTAACATCAAGAATTTTAATATCTTGATAGCCAATTTCCGACTAGTGACAAGGACTTCCACTTTGGCAATAATATTAGTTAACCTCCCTGAAGCAAAGAGGTAATAAGCATTCTATTATTACTCTCTGAAAATTCCTCACAGCCAACAGGATCTGGATTAGATTTTCCTGCTCCATCAAAACTAAGCTATAGTAACTAGGTTTGGGAGGATGCCATTTAGTTGAGGATCTATTGGATCTAACACCGCTATCCCATTAGCAGGGCTCTGGAAGAGTAGTTATTTGTGATGAAAAAAAGAAGAAAAGTGCCTTTGACTTCCAAAAAAAGGACTTTCAATCCAATGCATGTTGCTTCAAGGATTTACAATATTATAAGTTGTTCTTGGAAGACAGAGAAGTGCCTTCTGATGAGAGTTCTGGACCCTTTTTAATGGTTTTGGCTAGCCTTGGCCAATCTCAACAGTGCTTACCTCAAATGGCTCTCTCTATTTTAGGAAAAGGATGGCTTTCTATCAAGTGCACACAGTTTAGATTGTCTAGAACCTCTGTCGTAGGCATTGGAAACTGATATAACCCCTTGGATAAGGGTCTAATAAATGATCCTTTCTTCCATTTACAATCCAAAAGATGGAACAAAGAGACATCACATATCCCTTGGTAATTGAGTAGGATAGGCATGCAAAGCAATAGCCAAAATTCAAGACAAATGTATCCAATCCATTAAGGCAAATGTTGCATGGAGGTGGCTTCCTTAAATTTTGTCAGTAAGTATGGCTGATAGTTAGGTATTATGGTGGAACGATATCCTCAACAAGGGATGTGCCACTTTGTTTAGAACATGCTTGTAATTTGTAGAAAAAAATTACATTAAGAGAGAGAGAGTATCTCCACAGTTCATATGGTGTAGAGTGAATTGCCTTTGGATAAAACTGTGTAAGCAATTTTTAGATCAACGTTTCGGATAACACTTTGTGTTCCATCATCAAGATGCGATTAGAATGAGTGTATATTGCAGAGTTAGGTTTCTATTTAAGGATGTTAATCTTGAAGAGCTACAATGTGAAGTAGTAGGAGAAAAAATTAAATGAAATTATTAATTAAAACAAATAGTATGTAGTTACTCTCAATAAAAAAATTATTTAAAAATTATAGATAAAAAAATAATTAATAAATCAAACAATTAAAAATAAAAAAATTAAAAATTTACCTAGAATTTAATAAAAGAGGCCTGGGTTTTTAATTCTAATAATAAAATCAAAATTAAAATTGATAAATAAGTGAAAAGTTTTTAAGGTTTGTAAAAAGTGACCACCTCGATCAAAGACACTAATTTGTGTTAAGATTCGGGTAGTAGTTTTAATTCTAATTATATTAAAGAAATTATCAAGAACACCCAAGAGACACATTGAACTAGAAGGCAAAAGTGACCTAATAGGGCTCGTAACAAACAAACCAACTAATTAGAATTATAAAGCTTTCAAAGGAGGAACTAAAAAAGAAGAAAAAATGATTAAGCCTTGGGAATAAAATATTGGCTCTTTAAGCAGCGTTTTTCGATAAATTTATTATTGGTTTCCAAGAATGGTTTAAACCAAGACCAACATCTTTGTTCATGTTATTTTAATGTTTGCAAATTTCCACCACCTCCCTCAAACGATGTTTAAAGAAGTGATCCTTCTTGGCTAAATCTTTGGTTTCTCAATGCAAATGTGGTGCGTGGTCTTAAAAGAATGCTTTGCCAAGACTTACTCAACCACTCTTTTGTTTTTTATGTCAGCGGCATGTTCCTTAATCCTCGTGCTTATGGAACATCCAGTCTCCCCACCGTATGATCTCCCACAAGAACAATCAATCTTGTAAACCACACTTCTAAGAGTGGGTTCTAAATTGTCCTTGGATGATGTGACCAATCTAGTGAGCTTCCTATGAGGTAAGAAGTTTGTTTGGATGTTCTTACGTCCCAAAATTTTTGGGATCTTGTTAATAATCCCCTCAACGTAAGGAAGAAAAACTACAAACTTTTCATTGTCGACCTCCCTAATACAAGGTCTCACTTGTGTGGTCCTTGCCAATTTGAAAGCCATGGTAATTTGTTTACTTTTGTAACCGTTCTTATTAACTTTAGTCAGATGTTTGATCTCTACTTCTAAGTGAACCTCATCACAAATTCTCAAGGCTCTTGTTGCTGGAGTTTTCAGTACTCCAGCTTTCTGTGAAGAGTGATGATCCGAATTAGCATGTAGATAGAGATTAGTGTGTGTTGATTTTGTAAAGCTTGGCGGGAAAAAGATCTATCAAGTTTCCTCGAAAGGAGGATGTCAAGGAATGGAAGTTTACGATCTTGTTTCAACTCCTTTATGAACTTAATGTTATCCATAACATTATTGATGTGTTAATGCAATTTATCTATTTTTTCCAAATCATGTGGCCAGTTTACATATGTGTCATCAATATACCTTTTCAACCTCTTAGGTTTTAAAGGGAAGGAACTGACAACTATGTCTCCAAAAAACTCCACGAACATATTGGTAACAATCGGAGAAAGTGGCGAACCCTTTGCAACCCCCTCCACTTGTTCATAAACAATTGCCTTGAAAGTGAAAAAGGTTGACTTCAAACTAAGGTCTGTTAATGTAGTAGTCTCCTCATCAATGTGTCTTCCTTCTACCTTAATTGCTTTCTCAATAGGCACTTTTGTAAATAGTGACACTACATCAAAGCTAACTAAGAAATCTTCATTGGAAACCTTCTTGTTCTTATGGTGAACCCATCCCAACTTCCTCCGTTTGTTCATAAACAATGCCCCTGAAAGTGAAAATGTGCAACCCTCTCCATTTGTTCATAAACAATACCCTTGAAATTGAAAAAGGTTGACTTCAAACAAAGCTCTACTAATTAAGTATTCTCCTCATTAGTGTGTCTTCCTACTACCTTAATTGCTTCCTAAATAGGCACTTTCGTAAATAGTGACACCTACATCAAAGCTAACCAAGAAATCCTCATTGGAAACCTTCTTGTCCTAATGGTAAACCCATCGCAACCCCCTCCGTTTGTTCATAAACAATACCCCTGAAAGTGGAAAAGGTTGACTTCAAACAAAGCTCTAGTAATGAAGTAGTCTCCTTATTACTGTGTCTTACAAAACATAGCTAATTAGGTATAGCTAAAAATGATAGCCAAATAAGGGATTGCCTACATCTCCCATTGCAAAAAACAATAATTCGAGACTAGCTAGGTTTGTGGGTTGAGACTGAATTACTTTGAAATTTTGAATGCACTAGACAGTGTCTTGAATAACTTCATTAGTATTTTATTTGGTTTGATAAAGATCAAGATTTGAACAGACTCATTCAAATGCTACATAATTAATTGGAGATTAGGCACACAAACTTGAAGGCAAGGAGATGATTTGTAGAGATACACATGGTTTGGAGAAAGAAGCAGATCTTAGAGTGCCAATACTGCTTATGATGAGGTTGGTTCAGAGTAACTAGTCTTTGAGACTAGCAGAGATCTAGATAAGGATGTCTCTTTCTCTATCCCCCTGTGATCAGGTCCCTATACATTATATCCTCTCTAGGAAGGTAAGTATGATAATGGTTTTCAACAGAACATGGTGTGTATCAAACTCTACCTAACCAATGCTTTAAAATATTGTTTTTTTACCATATCTAATTTATCAGAGCAGGAATATTTGCAAAAAAAAGGCAAAAACTAGATTAATTTTAGAAAAATATTATAGAGTATTTTTTCTTTAGGCCTGGGACTGGAGGGTTACCAGACTCGGGTCACCATAGACAGTTTCATAACCGTATACAACCAGATGGGCTGTAATATACCCCCATCAAGGTCACATTACCAAAAATAAAACTCGCAACATGATAGTTTGGATGGATTGAAAACCATAAAACATAACAGCAAAGGTATATCTATCTAAACCACCAATCTTATAATATGCTGGCAGAAACTAATATCAGCATTAATCCTATTCTTGAGAAAATGAAAGGACAAAATCCTGCACCAATGAGTAAACAGACGCTCCACCAGGAACTCCTCGGGCCTTGCAAAGTTTTCCAGGGACCACGAAGAATTATCTTTCCAGACATTAGTAGCCACCCAACAATGTCTGATAGCAGATTCACTGTTACCAGGGCTTTCTGTATAACTAATCCACATCAATTTGGAGGTCTGCTGATTGCAAGTGCTGTGCAGTTGGCTATCTTGACTCTCAAATCCTACTTATTTATATTCTCCACCGCCCTCACTGACCATCTGTTTAATTCTGTTGAAGATGTCTGGAATAGAACCATGGGCCCAAACCTTCATTACACCAGATTCCTCTTGCAAAGATTGAAATCCTCTGCAATCAACGTTATTATGCTCCAAACCAGAAATGTGGTTTTCAAGATTCTGAATTTTTACATCCTTAGCCCTGACAGAGTCTCCAAGATCCAAAATCATCTTCTCTTGGGCAGTTCTGGTCTCCATTAAGTCTCTTGAAAGGTCCTTGAGGGAATTGACATCTTCCTCAAGGGTAGAGAGTTTATCCAGAGTTATTCTTACCGGCAGTCCCTCATCTTCCATATTTTTCTCACCTCAGGTATTTTCCACAAAGTAGGGACTACCCATTTGGCAAAGTCACCAAATCCGCTTGCAGCCATAAAAGAATTTATTCCAGCTGGGATGGTGTTGGGACTGTTGTATGGTGCCACAGAAATTTGCTTCAGCTCCTCATGAAATGCATCAATCACCCCGTCCTTCGCACCAGCAGTGGCTTCCTTTCTCCAGATACTTGAAAATCTTTTGATTCTTTCCCAAGATTTAACCCTAAATTTATTGTCACCATCAAGCTTTCCACTTAGAAATTTGTTTTTCCCAGTGTCAATATTATTGGCCTTCTCATTGATGACAGTGGCGTAAGTAAAAATGGTATTCCTGCCTCTGGTGGTGCCATCATCTTCTAGCTCATCCCACTCTATTTCAAGGGTCTTTTTATCAAATCTCGCCTTCTGGCCACCTTCCCAATTTTCCATTCTCTGATCTGCAGTTGAGCAAGAATGCTTAGCAGAGGAGAAACCACAAGCCATCTTTGACTTCACCACAGAATTACAGAGGGAGGATCTCAATTACATAGAATTTAATTGGTAAAGTTCCAGCAGGTAAGTACCGAAAGGGATTGAATGCTGTATCTCTTAGCCCAACATAAACCATGGCAAATACTGCTGGCCTTTGCTACATTATTAGATTGCACACACATCTCGTAAGGAACCAAACTTGAGGCTGTCCATTATGGTCCCAAATAATTCCACCTGCTCCCGCTTGATTCAGGTTGCCTTTGGAGGCAACATCCGAGTTAAGTCTGACATAGCCTTCTTCTGGTGGTGTCCATTTACCTTATCTATTAACCTTGTTAGCTCCACCCGCTTATTAGGGATGGAGCAGGGATATTTGTATTCTTACAATGTATGCTTATTTTGGGTGATCAAGACTTGTTCCTAAACCTAGAGCATTGGAGAACTGGTGATAAATGTTACATACAATGTGTCTTAAAACTGGAGCTAAAAACACCCTTAAAATTCTACAAGCAGATGAATCAGTTTTGTAATTAGTATCAAGATGGAGGTCTAATGCTAAAGATTGAACCTATAAACTAATCAACTAGCTTTTTAGGTAGAAATACGAAGTGCTTGCACCAATGACTTGTCTTCCATATCTATAATGTAGCCTTTGTAAGGTATTTTTCAATGTGTTGAAAGCCATGACATCTATTTTAATAACATAAGAACAGCTAATGAATTAAGACAGTAG
Organism: Torreya grandis; assembly: GCA_037957365.1. Taxonomy (NCBI): domain Eukaryota; kingdom Viridiplantae; phylum Streptophyta; class Pinopsida; order Cupressales; family Taxaceae; genus Torreya; species Torreya grandis. The sequence goes on along the minus strand of JARHVA010004324.1, from coordinate 1,173,324 downwards.
GAGAATGCCATCTGAATGGATCAAGAATCCTATGGGAGACAAGTGTTTTTGCTAGTAGCTGCTCTCTTCTTTCTCTACCACTGTCTGTCTGTCTGTCTCTATGTATAATGGCATCTTTTGTAATCAGTTGACATGTGTCTTTGCCCATAAACTAATATAAATGAGGGCATTGTATTGTAATGAAGGCATCAGTTCTAGGTGGAATTTTTAGAGGGTGTAGGAGCTCGAAGATAAGGAAGTCTGGAAGTCTGCAGTATGCTCTTTACCTACACCACGAGTGATTTGGTAAAACAAAAACAACTTCTATGCTATTGTAATAGATGTCTGTAACTTCTGTATTGTATTGTTTTGTAATTTGTTTGTAAATTCCATATTGTATTGGTATCGGAGCCTGCTTATGAATGCAAATCAAACTTTTCAAATATCTTTACTTGACTTAGATTATTTATTTTAGAGGTTGCAAAAGTGACTTCAATTTCAAAAAGTTGCAGATAGAATCTGAACATCCTGTAGTTTAAGTCCTGTCTTAGGCAGCTGGCCACTCCAGGGCAGAAGTAAGTCGCATAAATTGTCAGCATTCTACAGTCAAGGATTCATGTCTGTATTCAAGTAAGTCATCTTCACAATGGATGGCGTTTGCTCGTGGAATTTTATCCAGAGTACAAAGTTTGTATTCATATATTCAAGAATTTGGTTGCTCTATTAATGAAGACAGTTTTTTTAATTTTCCTGAAATTAGTAAAAGTGATTTGTGTCCTGAAAAAGGTTTGAAAGCCAAAATGCTTAGGTTAGGTAAATCGTTTGAATTAAATCTGATGGTCAAAGGCGAAGGAATCTGTCTAGTCTTCCCTCTATTCTTCCTGAAGAAGTTAAAACTTGGAAAAACAAAGGTACTCCCATATCCATTGTTCCCAAGTAGATTTGATCACACATCCTCATTTCAATTATGGCATTGATGTCAAGTATTTGTCAACCCTTTTGGATGCTAGAAACTCTGATTGCTACAAAGGCGTCATTGCACAGTTTACAGGAATATTGACTGCTGATGGGATGTTCTTTGTCCAGCCAAACTTCACTCTTGGTCTATTTGATAATAATATTTGTAATGCTTTTCTTTATGTATAGACTTCCATGACATTCAACTTATCCCTGGATATGTGTATGCTATTACAGGCATTAGTTGTGTGTTTAGGTTACTAAATACTTTCATGCCCCCATCAAATTTTCCTCAAGGTGTCAGATACCCAATTGAATCTTGGAATGCAGTTGATTTTGGTCACCACATTGACGCTATGAGTTTTAATATTGGTTACCTCCTGATCAAGTATGTAGAAGACTTTAGCCCCTCATTCCAAGAACGACCTGTCTCAAAAATTAGATTTTCTCTCTAGCCTCAGCTGACCTGCAGGTGAGCTACAACTATAAGCCTCACAAGTTTATCAGCAAAAGACAATCAGCAAGAAAGCCTTGGTGGATTTTCTAACAAAGAATCACATCGAGCCATAGCAAACTAGATTTGATCTGCGCATAGACGCGCAGACCCACTCAAAAGACGATCAGCAAGAAAGCCTTGGTGGATTTTCTAACAAAGAATCATATCAAGCCATAGCAAACTAGATTTGATCTGCACACAGATGTGCAGACCTGATCTATCACCTTGAGTGCCTTGGTCACCTGCAAAACTCCATGCAATGCCATGTGCAGCCCCTTGCATCATGTACTTCTTGCGCAGCATGAGGGAACATGCTGACCAATTCTGTGCTTCAAGCATCACGTGCATCTTGTGCAGTGCCATGCCGCATAGTTCCAAGGAAATCGTTACACACTCCACTCGATATGCATGGAGCATGCAAGTGTCAAGGGCCTAGCCCTTGTGGGGCTGAGGGGCAGTGCCCCCTTTGCCAAAATGCAGATAATCAGTCTTGACTTCCATTGTCGATGCTTCGCGCATATGACTCTGTGCAGCACTCACCACACGTGCAACCTTTGCGCAACATCGGTGAAAATGTGCAATGTGCAGACTCACAGACTCACAGCCTTCGTGCAGACCCCTCAGCTTTCACAGCATCCACCAACCTGCACACAACACCAAATCAGCGCGCAATATTCATGACACTTACTTGGCCGCTACATGACATAACACCTGTCAACATCCTTTGCTTGTGGAGGTCAAAAGATGTAACCGTCAGAAGATGAAGAGTCACACGTGGAAGCCCAAATGGTTCAAATTCTATAACGGCTCCTTAGCCATCACGACATGTAATCTATATATACATATCTGTGAATTTAGTTTAGGCATATAGTAGCAAACTAAAACAGTAATACATCTTTCTCAAGAGGATGCCATGTATAGGATGCACAGTTAAGTAATACATTTACTGTTCCAATTCTATTGCTTTCTCTATTCTTATCTTATTCAATATTGCTTTCGCACATGCACACAACTTCATCTAGATCCTCGTCTAGAGTGTTACCCCCTGGACCACCTCAGATTCGAATCAAGATTCCCCACAGACAACTAAGATACAATGCAAAAAACCTAGTGGCGCCTTCCAGTTTGATAAGCAAGGACCATAGGTTCAGCATAAATTCATCTAGAAAATTGTTATCTGAACCCATAGACACAATTTTGCTTCATCTAGTGAGGTAGATCCTAAGTTTGTAGATATGCTTGCTAGAAGAGTAAGTCATAAACTTGCTCTAACCCCAAAAGAAGATGAAGCAGAAACTGAAGAGAAAGCCCCAGAGCAGGAAGTCACAATTCAAAAGGAAAAGAGATCTATGGAACGATCTCAGAAAGAAGAAAGCTACCTAGACAGGAAGCTGAAAGGAAAATTGAGTACGATGTCCAAGTCAGAACTCCATCTCAAAAGGTGGTGAGTTATGAACCAGGCCAATGACCAAGACCTAAGACGTTCTTAGTATACAATGCTGATAAAAAAATATGGGGAAAGTATGAAGAAAGACTTCATAGAGAAATAGGGAAAGAAGTTGAACCTGCAGAAGCTCAAAGGAACTGGCTGGCCCAATGGAAACTGTCTACACAATTTTTTTTTGATGATATGGCAGAAGATGTTCTAGAATTACAGGATAGAGTTAAGACCATGTTTGTCACCAGTGAAGATGCCTAAAACAAAACAAATTTTGAATCATTCGATTAGTAAGAGTGTTCATAATATTGTTTCTAGCTCCTAGTCATATAATCCAAAGTAGAGGCTGACTCTATTTAACTAAAGTCTAATATTGCAGCTGCATCAAAGCTGGTTCTGAGAATCAGCTAAGAACAAACTAGCATGGGTCAAGAAATTGCTCAAGACAATTTTTCAATCTTATCGTTCATTCAAGAAGCCAAAAGTGGTCAGAAGGAATATACTGCTCTCCTTTCAAGAGTAGCAGGAAAATTAGAAAAACTAAGAGCATACACAAAAAAGATCCGCACCATATAAGCATAACATGATGGTTGTGATGAAGAATGGAATAGGCCCATAGTAATGCCAGAAGTAGTGCGTCACAAGGGATTGAAAGGAGAACCATCCAGAAGAAGTTATCACTGCAAAAGTAAAAGTGCTGAAACCCTGAGGATACAAGTTGTAAAGGAAGAACAGAAAGAAATAGATTGGATGGCAGAAATACAATATAAGGACAGCAAAGAATCACAGAAGATACATCAAGTTGTTGAACCTAAAGTTGAAGAATTTTCAGCCACACAGAGTTCAGATGAGGATTGAGAATCAACAGAAGAATCAACCTCCTTTGACGAAGAACAAAGACTAGGGAAATATGCTAAAGTGGATATTGATGAACCCTCTGATGTAAATATGGAACCAGTCCTGGAGGAAGCTCCTGACCCGTGACAACTCAGGTTAGTCACTGTCAATGGATATATCTTGAATATTGATAAACTAGTAGATCCTTATGACATGATAATGCTGTGGATTGAAAACATTGAAAATTCTGAATTATTGCATCTTTAGCAGAAGAGAGAAGGAAAAGCTGTAAATTATGCTGCTAGGTTACTTTTTGGTAAATTAAGAGATTGGTTGGAAACCTAATTGATGATGGTCCAAAAAATGCTGTTGAAATAGTATCACCTGATGAATATGGAAGAAATGATATTGCAAATCTAGGACTACAATGGTTAGAATATGAAATTTTAGCTGAATTTTGTCCACATAGATCTGATAAAGTGGCAGAAACCAAAGCCCAACTGTATACTATGAAGCTTCTTAATTTAGCCAAGTTCAATGAATATTCATTGGTATATGAAAAGCTAGCCTATAAGTCAGGAGACTGACACCTGCTTGCTGTAAAAAGACATTATCTGGCTTCTCTTCTTTGTAAATTAGAAGAATGGTGTCAACATCATCTTACCAAGATTGGCCAGAGCATAGAAGACCACTCCTAAGTGAGTTGAGAAACCTCATTTATCAAAAGCTTGAGAACCAATGCTTACAAAGGCTTGCACATAATAATACTAGTGAGTATAATGCCTCTTGTAATTTCTGAAGTTTCTGCAAAGTCTCTGCTGCTAACAATTCATGGGGATGCAAAGATAGGTGTGGATGTTCTCATAAGCCTACATCGATTTACTTCAAAAGCAAGATCAAAATGATTAATGCATCTAATGCACTGCAAAGTTTTCCACCATGGAAGTCTTCTAGTAAGAGATTTACAAAAAGAAAGAGGAGATTCAAACTTGTGCCTATCCCAAAAAACAAGCTCCCTCCTTAGGTCAAAAATAGACCTACAATGATACTCAGAAAATGTTCTACACTTGGGCCAGTCTAAGCACACATCAAATGCCACATTTGCAATGGCCCTCATTATGCCACAGATTGCACGGGCAACAATGCCAATCAGCTGGCAAAAGCTTTCTTTGAATCCCATATAGCTCAAGCATGGTGGTATTATGTCACAGAAGACGAAGCTTTTTCCCATCCAGAAGAGCAGTACTATGAATTGATTAAATTACATTAGCATATGACATGATCAGAGATGCTAGAGATAAGATACCGAGGGAAAGAATGCTTAAACCCCCAAAAAAAGAAAAGTCGTCATCTGAAAGTGATGATGATGATGATCCGGTACTAGCACTAATAAAAGGCCTGCTAAAACAAATTTTGGTTCAACTTAGCACCCAAAAGTATTTTTTTTTATAGAAATGCCAGGCCCAAAGAAGAAATGAAGAAGGTGCTAGTCAAACATCAAGACAAGATAGCAGAGCTTGAACAACAAAAGAAGCTGCTAAAGAAAAACTTTGGGTCAATACAGGAATCAAATAAACTGCAGACATCGAGCAGAAGAATTGAAGGACTAGAGGCTAAAGGCAAAACAATTATCAACCATGGCTACAAAGTTCCTGTTTTCATCCAAGAAGAATCCAAAAAAGAAGAGGATGAAGATGAATCAGAAGAAGAAAAGCCAAAGGTCATGCCTCTGGTTCTAGAACAGTGGGAAAAACAGATGTTAGCAAAGCAAAATATCATGTTGATTGATGTCAGATCTACAAGAAACCAGGGAAAGAATCTCACTTCCTACCTTGCTAGACAAGAAAAAGTAATAGAGGAAATAGAAATAGGTTGGCCAACTTAGAAGAAAATTTTCTACCTAGTGATCCTAAACCGCACCCAGAGTCTTTTGCTAGTACTTTTATGACCAATAATGACACATACATATCTGTAGATATTAAGCTTCATGGATATAAGTCTTATAAACTATATGCGTTCTTAGACACAGGTTCACCTGGGTCTTATGCCAGAGCCCTTGCACTCCTATAAAAATATTGGCAAAGGAACCCGTTAGATGTTAGTGGAACTACAATTACAGGTGACGAAGTGCAATTTGGTAGATATGCCCCAAGGATACCATTAATTATCCAAGGAACACTTTTTCATGCAGATTTTATAGAATATAATAACCAGCAAGCTGACATCTTGATGACAAACATTTTCCTCCTTCAGTATGAACCTTTTATACAATCAAGGAATGAGATTATTTTGTACCATAACTCTAAACCTGCACATATCCTTAGGTTAGAGGTTGCAGAAGAAAGAATTAGTAATTTCGTTCAACATATGAAGAAATCAACACAGCCACACCAAACATCAGAAATTGGGAAGAAGAATAAGTAGAATTCTATGAGCAGAAAATGGCAGAAAAAGAGGTTAGGAGAATCACCCCCCAAAAAGAGTCTCTTCCCAAAATTCCAGTTTGGCTAGTAAAAGAAAATTCACATTGGAAGAAATAAAGAAAATTTTGTTGAAAATTGCTGCAGATGAACCCTCTCCAATATTGGAGGGCTGAGCAAGAAGAATGTGAGATCAAGATCAAGTCTTATTGCTTGAATAAAAGTCCAAAGGAGAAGCCGTATCAATTTAGTCCCTCTGAAAGAATAGAGATGGATGTTCAGCTATAGGGGCTGCTAGATGTCATTGGGCCAAGCAAAAGCTTGTTCTTATGTGCGGCTTTCTTCGTAAATAAAAGATCGGAGCAGATAAGAGGTAAAAGAGACTTCGTATAAATTATAAGCCTCTAAAGGATGTTATTGTTCCATTCAATTATCCAATGCCATATACTACTGATTTAATGCATAGAGTTGCTCAGTGCAAGATTTATTCCAAGTTCAACTGCAAGTTAGGATTTTGGCAGGTAAAGATAAAAGAAGAAGATAAGTACAAGACAGCATTTTCTGTTCCTCAAGGGCTGTATGAATGGAATGTGATGATGTCATTTGGTTTGAGTACTGCTCATGCATATTTTCAAAGGCGAATGGATAATGCTTTAAAGCATTTAAGTAAATTTTGTTACGTATATATTGATGATATCATTATTTTTTCTAAATCAGTTGAAGACCATATCCAACATTTGAATTAATTGTATGATGCCATTAAGACTCATGGTATTTGCTTGTCAAGCAGGAAATGTAACTGGGCAGAGTGATATAAATTTTTTGGGCCTACATCTGGACCAAGAAGAAGTAAGGGTTTGACCACATGTTTTAACAAAGATCCAAGAGTTCCCAGATAGGTTGAGTGAACGTAAGCAATTACAGAGATTCTTAGGGTGCTTAAATTTCGTGTCTCCTTTCTTTCAAGACCTTGCCACATGGAGACAAGATCTGCAGAAGCATCTAAAGAAAAATGGTCCAGCATGGAGTGATAAATCTGTGACCATAGTCAAAAGAATCGAAGAGAGATGCAAGACACTTATCTCTGTCTGCCTCAAGAAGGAATTCCCTTGACTCTGCAAATTGATGCTTCATATGATACGTGGGGAGCAGTTTTATTGCAAACATACCTGGGTGGAAAAAAAGACATTTGTGGCTATTGATCAAATACATTAATTGAAGCCTAGAAGAAGAATCAAATATATGAGAAAAATATATTGACTGCAGTGAATGGAATCAGATAGTTCAACATATTATTTGAAACTAGAAGCTTTTGCAGTGCAAACTGACAGCCAAGCAATGAAAAGCTTGATGACAAAGAAACTTGATAAAGATCTTGCGCAAGGTAGAATTGCAAAATGGCAAGGATGGTTAAGTGGTTTTGATTTCACCATGCAATGGGTTGAAGGAACTTCAAACACAGTGCCTGATGCTCTTACCAGGGAACTTAAAGTCTAAATGGTCAATGAAACAGGATCCAGTTCTTTAGAGCCATCAGTCTGATGGGAAGAACTCCCAAAACCATTCAAGGATTGCTTATTGAAAGCAATTACTCTAATCGATGGATAAATAGGGCTTTCAATCAAACAAGAATTATCATAAGGAGTGGTTATGATTATTTTGTTGCTCAAACCTTACGCTTGGATATGGCCCAATAGGGATGAAACTGGTTAATGGCCAATCCATAGATATAGTAATAAAGGCATTTTACTGCAATATGGTGGATTTGAAGGGATATATCATATATCAAAAGGTTCTTGGCCTATGCTCAATAGGTGTGGTAAATAACATTCATTTTCCGAGGACGATATATGAGAATCACGCAAATGATGTTGGGCCTACTTTAGATGATGATATGGTGGTATTATTTAATTAAAATCCATCAAGACTTCAACAGGTGGATAATCCAGTGATTGACAGACTACTTCGTTTATCCACAAAAGTACATCATCCAAAGATTAGAATTCTATCCGACTTGGAACACAACCACCACCAAAGGCCATGATTAAAAATACTAAGTGGTTCTCAAAAAAGCAAAAATATCCAAGAGACTTGAATGAGACATGGTACAAAATAATGTGCACAAAATAATTGTCCACGGATATTATGCAATCGCGACAAGAGCATCTAGCAGCAATGATAGTAGTGACAAAGACCACTAGTGTGTGTTGCTAGTGCTGTGAAAAAGAAAGGACCAGGGACTTACAAGAGAATCATCCCCTGAAGTTATTTTAATATAATGATGCAGAAGCATAGTGGACCTGCTACTCTTTATATACTTTTGTACAAAGTACTTTATGTTGACATGTCTCTCTTGGCCCTTGCTATGGCATTTTTTATAATCGGTTGACATGTGCCCTTCCCATGATAAGGGCGTTGTATTGTAATTAAGGGATCAGTTCTAGGAGGAATTTAAGAAAGTCTAGGAGGTTTAAGGTAATAAAAGTCTGGGAGTCTAGAGTATGCTCTTTACTTGCGCTGTGAGCGATCTGATAAAACAAAAACGACATTCTATGCTATTGTAATAGATGTATGTAGCTTTTTGTTACTTCCATATTGAATTGGTATTACACACGCACACACACACATATGCAAACAATCTCTCTCTCTCTCTCTATATATATATATATATATAGAGAGAGAGAGAGAGAGAGAGAGAGAGAGAGAGAGAGAGAGATTGTTTGCAGGTATAGCTAATCTACTTGCCTGTCAAGAGCCAGAGCTTTGCTCTTATCTACCTATATGGATCTTTTTCTCTTGTTGTTTCTTTAGAAGAATTCTAAATGAATCTCACAACTACTAATTTCCCTCGAGTTTTAGATGTCTGTATTACAATTTATTTCTGGATATTGATAAATGATATTAGTTGATAAAGATTGATTTTGGATCATATGAATTTTTTGCAGATACTATGTGTCGCTTGCATATGTTGCTTCTCTGTTTCCGTGGATGCAGTGGGCTGGAACAATATCATCTTTTCAAGATTTGTGCTCTACGGCCATTCTTCGTTCTGTCAACATTGTTTTGGCCGTTATTTGCTGTCTTCTTTTCTATGATATTTTTATAGTATTGAGGCCAAATGTATGTACCAAATATGCAACAAGATGGGCTTTTGTTTTCTCTCTTTATCCATTACATTGGTTCTTCACCTTCCTCTTCTACACAGATGTAGCGTCCACAACTGCAGTCATGGCCATGTATCTAGCATGCCTTAAACGATCTTACTGGTTAAGTGCCCTGGTAAGACTAAGCGATCTTCTTGGAGTATCCTCATTGAAGGGTTGTTTTTAATGAAAATGATATAAGTTTATAACCATTGATTTGGAGCAATATATGGTGGATTTGGATTACGAGGGTCAGAAATGTAGAGGGTTAAGGGACACGATACTGCTGCTTGCTTGCTTCAGTTATTTTTGATTTTAAATAATAAACAGATTCCTTAGATACATCTGGTAATAAATACAGTTGATAAAAATAAAATGGTCTAGGACATTTTATCTTCTTTCAACATTTTAGCTGTCATACTCTTTTGACAATCTTGCTGCAAATTTTGCTTATGCTTTGATTTATTTTTTAAAGCAATTACAATTTGTTTTATCTTAATGTTGGCTCTTAGTCCATTTCATTCCCTCTACAGCTTGGGTGCCTTGCGATAATTCTTCGGCAGACAAATGTTGTATGGATGGCATTTGTTGCATGCATTGGAGTGTTGGATTACACAGAAATGTTTGGTGGGAAATATACTATAGTAATGAAAAATGATGCATCGGTTAATTCCACAAGTGAGTCCATTGATGTAAATAGGAAAGTAGTTCACACAAATTTGAGGAATCGGAAGAATATTAATTCGAAGAAGATTGCAACTCACTCGGTGTCAGAAGAAACTTTGCACCACACAAGGAGTAAATATTCAGGTGACATTATCATTAACTTTATTGAAGATATTAATTTTAGTTTTAACTTAAAAGCACTGTCAACGCGATTGAATCAGAATTACATATCCATTTCTTGAGGCAGCGAGGAATCTAAAACTGATGCTATTGCTTGCTTAAGCATTTTAACCATAAAACATAAACTGGATTAAATGAAGGATGGATGAAAAAGCTAATAGGGGAAAAAGTTTCTGAATGAAATGAAGAGTAGAAATTGGGAGATTTATTATCAATCTATAGGCTCGTATACTCATAATTGTTTGGGTTTCTGTATATGCAGACTTTAATTGAATGATACATTTTCCTTGATTAGAAGGTTTGTTGTGATGTAGATTGCTTTCTTCTTGAATATTACCTTCAGACCAGGAGAGGTAGAAAAAAACAAAGAAAGAAAGACATTATATTAATGTGTAATGCAATAACTAGATTAAATAAAGGAAGGATGAAAAATCTCATAGGGAGTGAAAGTTTATAAATAAAACGAAGTATAAAATTGGGAGATTTATTATGAATCTATAGGCACATATAATTGTCTGGGTTTCTGTATATGCAGGCTTGTATTGAATGATGCATTTTTCCTGATCAGAAGGTTTGTTATGATGTAGATTGATGTCTTTCTTGAATATTACCTTGAAACCAGGTGAAGTAGAAAGAAAGAAAAACATTATATTAATGTCCATGTATACCCACAATAGGTAAATGGGACTAGAGCATAAAACTAGTTACATAGCATATGGGAGCGAAAAGAAGCTCCGAAAAGTACACATTAAACATAGAGCTAAAGGAGATAAAGACATTTAAGAGGGGTTAAACCTGAAGTAGTTAAACCGTAAACAATAGGAACCAAGGACAAGAGTAAAAATCCTTGAAAGAGGACCCCTCAAGATCAAAGCGAAACATAAATTCAAAGGACCATACTTATCACATGTCTGTAGTAAGGCTTAGGCTAGAAGAACCAATGAGATCATCATCTATCACCATGAAAGGGCCAATGCAGGGTTTGAGAATGCTCATGAGGTGGGGGGAATGTCCATGGTTGAGAGCGCGAGTCTAGACAATCCTCTAGAAGCTGGGTACTCCTCCTAGGACCTTTCCCAACATCCAAGGTTGATGAACCTCTAATGGTAGAGAAAACTAATTTTGTGCACCTGCCTTTGTGACCTGGATTTTGAACAAGGGGAAGTTTCTTGACTTCAAAATAAAGCAGATCCTCCTCTTCCTATAACGAGATCGAGTAATACACAAAGAGGAATGTTTTCTCATTGGTCTATCCTCTTATGTGTTTGAATCTACTCTATCAAACAACCACTTACCTTCCCTAATGCTATTAATGGGTGGGAAGAATGAAGTAATCGCTGACTTGAGAGCTCTAGGGGCCCTCTATAGTGATCCACATTTGAGAATGACCACCTCTCGAAGAAAACGGGCCAAGCACCTCTGACCAACAACATCCGAAGAAAGTGGATTAAAAACCCCTTGACTCTTTGTATAGATGATAGTATTTGCTGCGAATCTCATAGTAGATAGAACACCTAAAAATAAAAATACTCCCTAGTCTCCACCACCTAAAGGGGGCAGAGACAACAAATCTTGTCTCTAATCATAACTGGTGGGAGCACATCCTCAATTGGCCAAGGGGAATTCTCAAGCCATGTGATCAATGATGCTGAGATAGTCAGGATGAATGATGATGCCATCTACAATCATAAGAATTCTTAAGCATTGAAGGCCAACTTGAGGCTAAGTGGCTATGGAGGAAACAACCAAGTGACCTAAATGTACCACTGGCATATCTTCTTTAAAAACCTTGTTGATGACCTACTTTGAGATAAGAAGACAAGGAGGGGCATTTAAGGAGTCCCTAAATGGAGGAAGCTGGTTAATAGAGATGCAGCTAGAATGAAGGAGCAAACTTCTCTTGAAACACCATCAACATTGACGTCTAGTGGAATCCAAAGAGGCAATCCTCTCTAAAGATCAAAGGGGCTGAGGTCGAATCACCCAAGGATCCCAATGCCTTTTATATTTGATTTTTTTGGTTTGTCGTGGTATGGAAGAATGAATTTTTTAACAAACTTTAATACTAGTGTTACGGATTGTCCTACTTGGATACTTTGTGCACGATCACAAAACAAAGACAGCACTTAGGATTATGAATGTACATGTGAAAACCACACAATGTTAGTAGCCATAAACTTGATGGGTCTAGTATGGATGAAGACCATCACCAAACGATATCCAGAGTTGCTGTTCCTTGACATGCATTGTTGTAAAGGTACCAATAATTTGGGACTCCAACCAACTTGTATTTTTATATAGCCTGCAGATAATCATTCAATAAATCTAATGATATTAATAAATGCCATTAATGAAAGACCACTTTAAATTGTACATCATCATCCTCAAGGGAAGACTTACATGTGTCAACCACTATGGGACAACTTACAGATATTTTCCTTGGGACAAATAATTTTGGTATAACCTACTTGCGCCAACCATTATGGGGACCAATGACGCGTGTCAACCAACAAACCAATGCTCAACTATTTTCATGGGACAACTTACAGGCATCGGTCACCATTGGGATTGCTTAAAGGCCTCAACCAACAAAATACTGATTAAATATTCCCTAGGGACATTTTATATGCACCAGCCGTCTGATGACCAGCTTCAAGCGACAACCAACAAGACCAATACTCAAATATTCCCAGGGGTTGACTTACAAGTGTCAGAACTCCAGGGATGGCTTACAGGCATCTACGAATCGGGCCAACGCTTAGCATCATGGAACAACTTATAGGCTTCTAACATGCTGAGGATTTCTTAAATGTGTCAACCATACTTATAAAGACTCATAAAATGTTTGTCAGCATTTATAACGTCAAGATTTTAGCATTTACTATAGTCAACTACTATCGTTTTCCAGTCATTAACATTAAATTCTGGTCAATGCTCATGTGGCAGTCAAAGTCAAAACATATTGCATCAGTGATTGCAGCATATCTAAACTATTTATGGCATTCCATATTGAGATCTACAGAGTCAACAACATTTGAAACAGTTAACTACCTGTAAGAACAATTAAGAGCTTTCAAACTTACCTTAATATACATTCCAGCAGTTGACAAACAACTAAGCCGGCATATCAGTTAACAGCTTTGAATCTTACTTTTTCATGTCACATTCCCACACCTGATATCACCACACAAATATTAATATAATCCCTTCTCTCTGCCCTCACTGCACTTTGCTAATACCCAAGGTGCATTTTTGATGGACCGTTTCAACAGGATGAGAAAAAAAGGGTATCTATACTTGTTTGATGCATTAGAGGAGGTGGCGTGGCTGCTGGTTGGCTCAGTCCGCAAAATATATTCTGTAATAAATGCCTTGGTCGGACCAAACAGAGAAAATATAGATTTGACATTCATAAATTGATATTTTTTCGTAGTAATGCTATAGGATGATGTTTTTTATTAATACATTTATGATCTCATGTATTTTGTCATTACCTTTTTCCATATGTGATCTGGATGCCTTGCTTTGTCTCAATTTTTTTGAGTGTAGGCCTTGTCCAGGCCATAAAAAATTTCTTGCAGCATTGAGAGTGAGTACACCATTTAAATTTTGGACAATGACTTTGTATTGTCGTTTTCCTTTGTAGTGTTGTATGTTAGCTTTGGCATGCATTCTTGAAAGATGGTTGCTCGGTATACTACATAGAACCCAATTTTCCTGTGGAAGTAAAAGATCTACGATATCAACTTCAAATCATTATTATTGAGATAACATTCCCAAGTCTCATGGCATGTATAGCTCACTTGTTTAGTCTTCATTAACTCACTGCTTTCCTTGGCTAACACACTATCACTTTCTATAAAAACTACTTTTGCCATCAACTATCATCGTTATAAATGACAAAAGGCTTTGAGCAGATAGGAAGAGTAAGTGCCAGAGTTTCTGTCAACATTTAGATTTTTATGTAAATTAGAACTGTCCTACTGCCTTTGAGTCCAGGTCCACCTTTTTGTCTTTTTCAATAAATATTGTTTATGGTGTTGCAATTTGAAAGAAGTTTGCTACATACCACCTATATATATTGGCAACAACAAGAATATTACTTACCAATGTCTAATGTTTGCACGGTCCATATTATAAGAAAAAGAGTTCCTGGAGAAACTGTGTATGACAAGTTTTTTAATCAATGTTTTGGATCAGACTCTGATCCATCATCAGGGTGAAAAGATGAATATGGACAGTGGACTATAGCTCCTTTATAAAGATGACTCTAGTAAGGTACAAAGATGCCGATATTTGGCAACTATAGGATAAATTCATAAATGAATTAGCTGTTAACCTATTAAATAATAAAATATCAATAACCACTGGTTCAAAATTAATAAATAAACTAGCTGTTATAGTAATTAATTTTTTAACTAATTGATTGAATTTTTAATTGCCTATTTATCCTATGGTTGAGATTTTTTAAGTAAATTAATGATGGGTCTCCCTGTTTGGTTAAAGTGCAAACCAATATCTCTATTCAAGATGTTCGCATGCTTGCAAAGCTCCACTACTTCCCTCAAATTCCACTTGAAATAATGATTTGACAGCCAAAACCTTAGTGTTTTCAATACAAGTTTGGTGCTTGGCCTTGAAGGAGTGCTCTGCCAATGCCGACTTAACCATCAGCTCTTTTTTAATATCCATATCATGCTCATTAACTCTAGTGGTGAGAGAATGATCTGTTTCCCCAATAAGCAACACCTCATGAGCAATCGATACGGTACAGCCCACTCTTTTTAGTAGGTTCGAAACAATCCTTAGAAGACTTGATCAACTTTCTAAGTTTCTTGCGAGGTAAAAAGGTTTATTTGATGTTCTTTTTCAAAAACATTGAGATCTTTTTTGAGATTCCCTCAAGAATACTTACCTCATGAATGCTGATGGCGGGTCATTCTTACCTCTCCTTTATATTTAAACCATAGCTTATCACATTAGGTATCATATAAGTACAGAGAGTGATGTCTTCTAACTCAATCTGATGATCTACCTTCTGTTGTGATGACAATCCTGTAGGTAGATTGTCTGTGAACACACCCAAAACCTTTGAAATAATGACTGAAACTTCATCTTTATTTGTGGAGGTCCTAAGGTTTCACTTCTCTTAAATTTTTATTCAAGACTCTACAACATTGGTTGCCTCAGGTCATCCTTCTCTGTATACAAGAATCATTGTGATCCCAACTCCAATAGTAAATCAGATTATCATATCGATACAGTGATTCTGTTTCTAAGATAGCATTATATATCCCAACTTTCATCATACCGATGCCTTGTTGATTGTAATATAGCTGTATAGAGATGGGCATATTTGGAGCATAGACATCTAATGCTGAGTATTCTGGTATATTTGGAGCGCAAGTATCCTAGCGCTGTGTATGATGGTCTAGTATAATCCTATAAAATAGATGTAATCATAATCAAACCTAGGGATACACTATAGCCAAGTCATTTGTGAATTGGTCTTTGAATTTGTGTCTTTAGGGAAGGAAAAATGCCCATCTCAAACTTATCATTGATGGAGACCTAGGTGGAGATTGTCTCTCCTTGCTAGGTACTGAAGCGTTTCATGAAATTTGACATTCATTGACACTCCAAGAGTGTGGCTCTCTTCATGCCTCCAAAACCTACCATTTTCAGTAGGAAACCTCAAGGCCATACAAGCCTACCCCATGAGGGTAACCTTGTCTTCCTTATCCCTAGGCAACAAAAACATAAAAAGGTCATAAGGGACTTGCATGGAAGGTACACATTTGGGCTTGTCCACCTTATCCGCAATCCCCTTATGTGAGTTTGCATCTTTTCTTGCGACATATCTGTCTCATACTCTTAAAATTATTGATTATTTCCAAAAGACACGGTGTTTAGAATTTATGATCATTTTGATCATTCAACCATTGCCTTAACTAGAAGACCCCTCTTCTTGGACACTTGAGCTTTCCTAGGATATTATATCTGTGATCCAAAATCACCTTAGGTTAGTAATTTTTCTGGAGTTCCAGGCTAGATCTATTAGATAATGTACTAAGGCTTCGATCTAACCTTAATTTATTTGGATTAGGTTTGGGTGTCTGAGACCTGTATTCGGGAATTCCCACAGTTGTGTGCCACTTTTTAAGGGTGGCAGCCCACCACACGGGGTTTCACCTCTGTGCATTGTACCTTCAATTTTTGACTGAAAAACTTATGGCCACTGTGCCATTTCAGTATCAGATCATGAAAGAGAAGGTTTGGTGAGAAGGAAGGTTGTTCAAGTTTGGAGGTTTGAAAAATTTATATTTTAAATTCAAATTTTTCACAAAATTAAATTTATTGTTTAGAGTTTTTGTTTGAAAAGTAAATATTATATTTTAATTTTTTGAGGTCAAAAGACCTCAACCAATTATTTAAGGATATCTTTTGTGCCTAGAAGACAAGCCAAAATATCCCAAGTCCTAGCAAGACTTGTGAGAATTTTTTAGGTTTTCATCATTAAGAGACCTACTTTGTAAATGCGGGATTGCTCTTTTGTTTTTAAAGAAGTCAATAAGCAAATTATATTCAATGACAATCAAAGTGGTATCTTTTGAATTTGGAATATGATTAACTGTATGCTGGAAGAATTAACGTGTCTGTGTGAGAGTGCCATTGCCAAGAAGAGGACTTAAATGGCACTTTAGGAAGAGGGAATGCAGAGAAAGCTGTAGATGCTCCTGCTTCTGCACTTGTTCCATACACCATTGCTGCTGCTCCTTTCATGAATAAATGCTACTGTTTCAGCACCAACATGAAAGGATGAAAAAATTGCTGAGAGATAGAGTGAAAAATGCTCATTTTTTAGGAAATACCTTTATCAACTGTATGCCTTGCTGCCCTCGTGGAATGTGATGCTCCTTGTTGCACTGCCTCTGCATTGCTTCTGTTTAAGAGTTGCTAAAGTGGTGTCTATTTAAAAAGCCTATGTCCCTGCTCCTGTCAGAGATTGCTGCTGTATGAAACCCTCCTCAGAAATATTGAACACCCTACTACTAATCTAATAAGGGAATATGTAAAAGAAATGTCCCTGAAGAAATAGATCTGAAATGTGAGGAAGTGAAACACAAAAGAAAAGAGGTTTTGTTTTATAATTTGAGATGCCCATCCTTTAAATCAATATTTTTGCACCCCTTTGCACTGTCAAACATATTTTTTATTCATGAAGCCTGCAATGAATTTTGCGAGGAAGATATTTGTTTTGAATTTGCCCTCTCTAAAGAAGAAATTTAAAATGTCAACGGAGGAGTTGTGTATTGGAGGAGAAGAAAAAGATGAAGAGAACAACATGGAGAGTTTGAAGAAAAAGTTGATTTCTTCAATCCAAAATCACCAAGTGTTTCAACTTAACTGCATGCAGAGAATGAATCCAGGGAGGGCAAGTGGCATATGCTGATTTGTGGTATGTTTCACTTAAAAAAAAGAAAGTACAAGTTTTCAATGTTTTGTTCTGCAAAATTTCAATATTCATTAAGTGAAGAGGGTTTTCCTGAAGTGAAGTGTAGAGAGTATGATTTGAAATTCTTGACCATTTAGAGTAGAATCTTCAACTATTATCAGTAATCCACCTCAAACCAACTCCACTTTTAAGAAATATTTCTATTGTTGTAATTAAAAAAAATCATAAGATTGTAGAGTTATAGCGGCATAAAGAGGCCAAAATAATGTCAAATTAGGTGAATTCAGATTCCAAAATTTGAGCAATTTTGGGAGCATCTTTGTGAAGTGATAGAAATGTAACCTTCAATCTTCTGAAACGGTTTTCATTGATGCTCAAGGGTTAACATTGATAAAAATCAAATTTTAATGTAAAAGGGGACAATAAAGAACTTATTTTTAATACAAATTTGATAGTTTTTTTAGGCAAATCACTTTGTGGAAGGGATAAATTGATGTATGTATGGAGAAATAAGGTTGTATTCTGTAAATGCATGTTTTGTTTCATTCAATTGTTGCAATACGATTGTTTTTGGGGGTTATAAAGGTGTTGAAAATTTGTTGACAAACAAAGAGAAGGTGTCGAAATTTGAGAATTTCTCATTGT
This sequence comes from Torreya grandis, assembly GCA_037957365.1. NCBI lineage: Eukaryota > Viridiplantae > Streptophyta > Pinopsida > Cupressales > Taxaceae > Torreya > Torreya grandis. The sequence continues at coordinate 1,155,107 of JARHVA010004324.1, read as the reverse complement.
AATATGTATTAAATAAGGACCATTTTGAGCCAAAGGAAAAGGCCACATGATATCTTCATTCTGTATTGTTCAGGATTTACTAGGAGGCAAAGGAAAGCCCCAATAAGTACCTTCCCTTGTCCTTGTTTTGGTGTCGTGGTGTCAATTCTTGATATTTGGTCGGGTAGTTTGCATCATTTTGACATATTTTCCTGCTTTGGGGTTACCTGGACAAACTTTACATTTCAGTACTTGTACTATTCATTTTCTTGCACAATCATGTTGCAAATCACTAATTTCTTTATTGATTTTTGAGAAAATCACAAGAAGAATCCATATTGATTTGAAGATAACAATGGATAGAGCATTGATTTCAAATGGCTTGGGGGGAGTTGTCAAAGAAACACCTGTTATACTTGCAGATGCTGCAGAAAGAGTAAAGTTTGATGCAAAAATGAAAAGGATGCGCCACTTTTGAAGTGTTCTTGTACATTGTAGACTTATGTCCATATTGATACTGAAACTGATAGTTGGAAAGCATGGGAAACATTCAAAAATCTATTTGATAAACAACCAAAAACTAAGAATATTGATTTGCAAATCAAGCTTTTTGGTCAAACTTTGGCAGAAGATGGCGATTTTAATGAATATTTGTCTTGATTGAAGAATATCAGGACTCATATTGAGAAAGTAGGTTTCACAAAACTTGATGATGATACCATGAACATAGGGACCATTAAGGGGTTGCCACCTTCCTACAGGAGTTTCATTACAATGCTCAAACCTATTGTACCCTGTCCCCTTTTTCAAATAAAGTAAAAAATAATAAAATTAATATTTTAAGTTGTCTAAGTGACTTTTTATTTTACTAAAAAAGTGAAAACTTAATCTTACCTTATTATTATTAGAAATAAAAGAAAAGAGTGAGAAAAGGGAAAAATGAAAATAAAATAAAAGGGTAAAACCTAAAAGTGTAACCCTAACCTTAAAAGTGACAATTGAGTCTATATATTGAGAATTTTCTCTCATTTGTATTCATTCAATTTTTGTTATCACTATTTCTGAATTGATTGAGTCTTTCAGTTCATCGGTTTTCAACATAAGGACGAAAACCCTTATAGTAGGTACGAGTTGTGAAGACAAAACCCTCACCATTCGGATTTAGGTTTGAGGATGAAAACCCTCTAAATCTTTGAGGTAATTTCTAAAATGTGCTATATTGAAGATTTCATGAATTTTGTAGCTGCTATAGTATTCCGTATGACTGCTACAATGACACTACAGGAGTGCCCTAGTCTAGGGTGCTACAGTGATGCCACAGTGTCTAGGCTGCTACAGTATGCTATAGTGGTACCTTGCCGATTAAAAACTGTTTTATCAATTCCTAGACATCTAACTGATGTCGTACCTTTATTGTACCTTGGGTTTGCTGTTGTTCATCATCAAATTGTTGCCGTACTAGCAAAAGAATTCACATAGTGGGTTTTGGGACTGTCAAACATGGATTGGTGGCTACATTAATACCATCTACAATGCCATATAACCTTTGTGGAATTTTGTGGACTGCTGTGCACACTTTACAAGCTGCTGTATCATAACGTGGGCTTTTGGGTGTGCTAAACCCTAATTGAAGAGTGGCGCTACAACATCTACATGTTATTTCATCTTTATTACTGTTGTGGCACCTGCGGTTGTCTCTTATACCAACGCAACACTGCTGTAACCTGATTCAGCTAGATCACAGCGTTTCAAGGAATTTCGATGCTGCTATGTAATGACTGTAAGGGCATTTTGCTAAATATGAACATTTGGGTTTCGTAATTCATGTAAGGCTTTTTGCTGCATTCAATTGTTATTCAATTATTATTTAAACATCAGAACTTTGTATGCATACAATTCAAATTCAATAAAGAATCCAATTGGGTTTTAAACACTAAATGTTGAATGTGCTATTTTAGTATTTTATTTATATCCAATATATAAAATGAATCACAGTAAATTCCAGAATTCATAAAATCACCTGAAAAGGGACATTAGAGTGTTATCAGAGCTATGATTCTGCCAACCTGCAGGGTAAGATTTAGAGCAACGATTTAGCTAGCTTGTGAATTAGAGATCGTTTTATGGGCTTGATAAAACAAAGGCAAGATAGAATGGACAAACATTTTGAAGAATCTTAAAATAGCATGCAAGATCTAGTGGCATCAATAAAAATATATCTGGACAAAAAAGAGTTGAAGAAACAAGAGTCAGAAGAAGAAGAATGGCAGCAACAATTAATAATTGATTATGATGCCTATTATGAAGAATATTATAATTTAAGCCATAAATTTCAAGCTGACATGACCCTTCGAGATTTTTGTGACTTAATAAGGAGGCGCGAACGTCAATTTTAAGGCTCGTGAAATAGCCGTTGATTTTGAAAAAGAACAAGAAGAGCCCAAGGAACTCAGCGACCCACCAAAAAGATAGCCCCGAGGGTCGAAGGAGCCAGAAAGAGACAAAATTAGGAAGAAGACAAAGTGCAGGAAAAGACAAAACAATCCAAGTGGCAAGGGGAGGCGAGTTATTGCCAGGTGGTCATCAAACGATGCGAACAGTAAGCGACGCGGCCTGTTTTCTTCATTTCGCATTAATGAGCAGACAAATTGCGTAAATGTCTTGAAGGGAGCAGTTTGTTTGCAGAAAAGAGGTGCGGCCCATGCTCTCACATTAATGTTGGAATGCCAAAGTCAAAGCAGGAGCCGACAATCAAACGGCTTCCTCTTCCCAAGGCTCACAAATGCACATGGGCCACTTGCAAAAGAAAGCACCAAGTTCTCTTCTCCTCTTTCTATATATTGTAAACTTCTCTTTTTGAGAGGGATCCATTCTTTGAGCCCGTAAGGCAAAGCTCTGCCTAAAAATCTCTCAGGCTTGTAAGGCAGAACTCTACCGGATTTTACCTTGAATCAAGACTTAGCATTTTTGCCTCTATTCGGACTTGCACTCATGCATATGTCTATGTTTTCTTTTTGTGTTAAGTCATTTTCTTTCATGCTTTTCACAGATCGAGTCCAGCATGTCTAGTGCATTGTGAAGTTCTTCTGCAGGTCTGTCAAAAGTGTCTATAGTAGAAATATAGGCGCATGTGAACAGGCTACCAAAGTGTGTCTATGAACACCTTTGGTAGTTCTTCCTCCCTGTATCTCTACGGACCCCTGACTCCTTGATACAGAAGAGTTTCCCACATCAGATGAAGTGTATGGGCGCTTCTTGTTGGTGAAAAGTGTATGTTCGAGCTGAGTGGATCAACTTTTTTGGTGTATCACCTTTTTTATTTTTAGGTTTAGGTTCTGTTTTCAGCATCTTTCTCCCTTTTCATCCGCCCTGCCGCCCCCGCCCCCTTTTTTCATTTATTTGTTAGCAGTAGGAAATCCAGGACCTAAAAGATACATCAAAGGGAGCTAGCCCTTATCTAGAGACTCTCCCCACCAGCTTCGCCGGTCCCACAGGGGAGAGAGGAGTTTCCATTTTGACGTGTGGAAGGTAGGAGATCTTCCTCCTGCCCAGGGTGCAATCCAGTGCGTCAACACCATCCTCATATCATATTTTGTCATATATATATATATATATATATATATATATATATATGCATGTACACTTCACTAATATAGTGAATGAGGAATGGAGTAATTCTGTAGATTTGTATGTGTGCCTTAGGTGTAAGAATCCATAATGTTATGCTGCAACTTTTATAATTCTGGAGTATACATAGTTTTTGCAATTCGCAAATGCCTACACTCCACAACAAAGTGGAGTTGTAGAAACAATGAACATGGCCTTGGAAGGAATGACGAGCTATGTTGCGATATAGGCAGTTGGATAAAAACCATTGGGCAGAGGTGGTGAAAACGACAGTTTACTTGTGGAATAGGTCTCCAACATCAAATTGAATAGTATTACTCTTTTTGAGGCTTGTAATGGTTTCAAGCCAAAACATTTTTGGATTGTTGGTTGCACTTGCTATGCTCTAGTACCAATTGAACTTAGAAAGCAGTTGGATTCTAGGTGTACTAATTATATGACGGTTGGCTATTTAGATGAGGAAAAAGGGTATCGACTCCTTCAGCATGGGACAAACAAATTAATCATGCGTTGGGATGTGTTTGATGAATGAAGGACCATGTAAGGCTCCAGAGATTGATTAGCAGCTTTTCCAAGTTGAAAAGAAACTTGTAAAAGAAAAAGAAAATAATGAAAAGCACGAGATTGATGATTGTGTTCATTGGTACATTTTTTATTGGACTCCAAGTAGCCCACTACTTGTTGAAACAAGTTGAAATGCAGGTACAGTTGTTTCAGTTGAGATTACACATATTGACCTACATTGGAGAATACCAATTTCCAATAGAAATAACTTACAATTTTATTCAAAAAATATTCTAAGTAATGAAAATACTTCAAGTAGAAATGATATGAATGTTTTGGAGTCCCCAGCTCGTACATATATGTTGGAGAGTCTTCATAAACTCAATTACAAATTGATAAATATTCATAGATAAAAGACATGGCTAGGTGGCTAGGTCATTGCTGAAAGATGTGAAGCCCAATGAGATCAAGACAGGCCCTCGGAGCATGCTAAAATTTGGTAAACTATGCCTTAGTGGCTAATGATAATGTTGAGCCTTCTATTTTGTAGAAGCATCTGAACAGGAAGTTTTGAAACAGGTTATACGAGTTGAATATGACGCGATCATGAAAATTCGCACATGCGATTTGCTTGATTTCACTTTTGGAGTTAAACCCGTTGGGAGCAATTGGGTTTAAAGAGTAAAATAAAAAGGAAACAAGACAATGGACAAGTATAAATTATAGTTGCTTGCTAAGGGATATGCTCAACAAAAGGGCATAGACTATGAGGAAACATTAACCCCTACAACTAAGTGAAACACCATTCGAACGATGCTTGCCCTAGCTGCTCAACATGGCTGAAAATTTCATCAGAATGATGTCAAAACAAATTTCTTGAATGGTGATTTGGAGGAAGATGTGTACGTGTAGCAACAAGGGGGGTTTGAGGTAACAGAGAAGGAAGAAAAGGTATGTAAACTGATCAAGACACTTTATGGTTTAAAATAAGATTATAAAGTGTGGTATGCTAAGATGGATAACTACGTTTACAAAATTGGATTCAAATGTATTTGGTAACACTTTGTATATTTGATTGAAGGGGAACAAGTTGGTCATAATTATATTTTATGTTGATGATCTCATTCCCACAGGTAATGATGAAAAACACATTTAAGAATTAAAGAGGGACTTCAACAAGGTTTTGAAATGTCGGATTTGGGGCTACTTAACTGCTACCTTGAAATAGAGGTAAGACAAATGCAACATCGAATTTTCATTTTTCAAACTAATTTGAATTGTTGAAAAGATTTGAGCTGGAGGATTGTAAAGATTTGGCTACACCTAGGGAACAAGGCCCCAAATTTTCTTAGGATGACCAAGGTGATTTTGCCTATGAGATTAGGAATCGACAACTTGTGGGAAGTTTGATCTACCTGGTGACTGCCAGATTCAATTTTTGTTTTACAGTGAGCATACGTTATTTGTTCATGCACAAACCGAAAGAAAGTCATTGGATCGCAACTAAGCGAGTACTCAAGTACTTGCAAGGTACAAGATATTATGGTCTTGAATATCGTAGGAATAAGGACTATCGTAAGAATATTGACTTGTTGGATATGTAGATGCAAACTATGTCAGAAATGTTTATGAATACTTTTTTTGACAATATGATATTTGATGCATGTCAGATTAGCCACAGTTTCTTGGTGCTGCAAGAAACATGGCAAAATTGCAAATTCTTCCTCAAAGGTTGTATATATTTCCTGTTTGCAGCTGCCAGGGAGATGGTTCATCTTCAGAGGGTTTTTGTTGATATTGGAGCTGAACAGAAAGAAGTGACAACACTGATTGCCAACAATAAATGTGCTATAAATATGACAAGAACCCAGGTATATAGAGTGAAGAAAAACCATGTTGACACGGAGTATCACCACAATAGGTCCGTTGTTGTGAAAGAAGTTGTAAAACCAGCCTACTGCTCTACAAAGGATTAGACAAATAATAACTTCACCAAAGCTCTTTGGAAAATCAATTTGAAAAATTTAGGGACTCACTTGGTGTTTGTAAAGAAGGAGAATGTTATGTATAAGTATGCTCCTTCCTGCCCTTGGATCAAAGGGGTATGTTAGGATCTTATTTGCATGATCCAAAAATCACCTTAGATTAGTAATATTTCCTAAGGCCTAGGTTATTAAATAATGTGATAATGATTTATCTAGCCTTAATTAGTTTGGAGTAGGTTTGGGTGGTTGACACCTGCATTCAGAAACTCCCATCGTTGTTATTGTGGGCTGCTATTTAAAGGTTGCGGCCCATTACATGGTGTTTCACATATGTTCATTGTGCCTTTGATTTGTATGAATAAAATTGTGGCTGGTTCACCTATGTTTATTGTGCCTTTGATTTTTTATGAATAAAATTGTGGCCACCGTACCATTGCTGTCCAACAGTAATTAACAGGCCTTGACCTCCAAGTACAATCCCCAATGGATTTTATATTGGAATCAGAAATAATTCTGAAGTAGGTGATGTTTGATAGTCAATTCAACTTCTGTAGTCCCATATGAAACTTAATAACATCTCTCTTTTCATTGAGACTGCATTTATCTTTCTTAACCCTCTCACTTACATTGCTAAGAAGGTGTTGATATACGTATGTATAACCTCCATAATACGTGTCATCACAAACATTACATTTTCATTTTTCAAAACTGCCACAGTTTTTTTCCGTACCTTGTATAATTTTGTTAATAACTTGTAGCAAAGCCTTCTTAGGGTTAAAATTTGTAGTTGCAGTGTTTTTGGAAGCGCCATTGAATATCATTTTTTTGTAGGAAATGCTAGATATAATCATCATATTTCCTTTAGTTGATTGAGTAGGCTTGCGTTGCATGCTAACCATGTAACATTGGTTCATGTCTTCAGAAGTTTAGGGCGTGGAAATTCATAATACTCCCATTTACCCTTTTCCTCCCACTTTTTTCTTTTTTCTTTCTTCCTTTGCATATTTGTGATTTACCCCATTTATGTAAATCTCCTTTCATCTGCTTGACATTTCTCTCTAAATTTTTCAGCTATAGTCTCAACTCTGCAAATTATTTCGATATTAGCCTGTAAATAAAATTAGTCCATTTAACAAGAACACGGGTCTAGATTATTCACAAAGTTGTAGTAGAGATTGACACTTCTATGCCCAACTTCCAAAGTACAGACACATTTTAAATGACCATATGCTATGTTCTTCTCAATCGAAGCTTCATTAGCAACTTCTCTTATTCCTGTTACATGTAAATAATGTAACAAGATAGCCACATCATCTTCTTCAAAGTTATCAAATTAGTTTAGTTTCAGCTAATAGCCTCTTCTGGAGCTTCTTTGGCTCCCTTGTTATTTCCACTGGTTGTACTTTAATCCCATTGCCAATTTGCTCGTCCATTAAAGCTTAGGATCTACTGTTTTTTTTGTTCAATTCTGACTCTTCAGAATTAAGAAGTGATATTTCTGCCTCTCGGAATACTTAGAGCCAGTGCTTACCAGGCTTGCTCTGTTTAAAATGCCAGAACAAGACCATGAAAGATGTTAAAACTTAAACTCCCATTTACATGTCTAAGGATAACTTAACTCAAAAGAGATTCAGTTTATAGCAGGAGGGACCTCGAACACACAATAGAGCTGTAATTAAACATACATTATTTGCAGGGAATAACCATATCTTGTCCTGCATCATTCAAACAGGCATCCTTCCATCTTGATCATCTCTTGAAAATTAGGTAGCAGGCAAACAGAGAGGAATATTATAAATTCAAGTTCTTTTTCTGATTTATTTTATGTGATTGTAGTTAATACAAGAATCTATTTCTGTAAATCTGTGCAACTATGATTTACAGTATTTTGTTAATGATTTGGTGGTTTGAATCCTTAAAATTCTATTTTGTGTCTGACTGGCTTTTTTTGGGTGTAACAGGTGTTGTTGGGGAGTTGCACGTTTTAGCATACAGATTATGGTGGAAAAAATGGGGCATTTTAATTACTTTTTTGCCTTTTCTTCTTGTCCTAATGGCATTTGCTGCTTTTGTTGTATACAATGGCAGTATAGTTGTGGGTATGCTTTCTGCCATGTCTCCTTAGTAGTAAATTATCCTATGGCATGGAGCTTGAGGGGATTTTTTGGTCTTCTTGTTGTACTTGCATTATTGTGTTATAACAATGTACATGACGAGTTGAGACATTTCAAATAAAACTGGTTATTGGCTAAAATAAGAATGTGCTGTTCGATGCAGGAGCAAAAGCTGCACACGCAGTTTCTCCCCACTTTTCACAGATTTTATATTTTGGGCTTGCATCTACAGTAGCGATGACACCTGTGCACTTCAATTTTGGTCAAGCAATAGCACTTCATCAGTCACTTAAAGAAGGGAGAACGAAATTCCTCATTTGTTTCCTTCTAATCTTAGTTGCTGGCTTTGTGTCTGTCAGATTTTTCAGGTGAGATCACTAGCTCTAATAGTTGGCTTGTGATTAAAGAGCTATAAGGCAGAAACTTATTTTTCTGTTACATACCTTTGTGGTTGCATAACTAAAGACTAAATAAAAGTCATCTCACTTCTCTTGAAAACCGATTGGAAATATTCTGGAGTGCTAACAAAGAGGTGCTCACAAGCTAGCTTTTGTCACGGGTTCCATTTGTGATGCTGTTCTACATTAGCCAACGTTCAACTACATACTAGAGTTTGTACATAGTTGCCTGTATTGCTTACAATTATATAAAATGAAATTTGAATCAAAGAAAATACTTGCATATTTAATATTCCTCTTTGCCTGCTCATTATCCAACTTTTAAAAGATGATCAGGATGGAAGGATGCACGTTCAAAAAATGCAGGACAAGATATGGTTGTGATCAGCAGAGGATGTATGTTTAATTGCAGATTTATTACATATTCAAGGTCTTTCCTGTTATAAACTGAATCTTTTCGAGTTAAGTGATCCTTTGAAATATAACCCAAAGTTTAGCATCTTTGATGGCATGGTTATGGCATTTACATGGAGCAAGAGTGGCAAGCACTCAAATCTTTCAAGAGGCAGAAAAAAACACTCATTATTTCTGAAGAATCAGAACTGACAAAAACCAAAGAGTAGATCCTCAGCTTGAATTTGGAGAAAGAAAGGAATTATAATAATGCTCACAGATGACGAAATTAGGTCAATGGGATTGAAATTACAAGTGTAAATAACATGAGGAAGAGAAAAGAGGCTAATGGCTAAAAGCAAACTAATTCGACAATTTTGAAATAATAATGTGACTATCTTGGGACAATACTTACATGCAACACGAGTACTAGAAGCTCGTAAAGAAGCTTCCATTTAGAACAATACATGCAACTTTGTGAAATAATCTAGACCCAGTTTTTTGATAAATAAAATGAATCTATCTACAGGATAATATTGAAAAAAATTACATACAAGATAAAAATAGAGAAGCCATGAATCCAGCAAGTGCTACTTATAATTCCAAAATGAATGATTGGATAAATAACGGGAGATCAAAACTAGCTTCTGCATGTAAACTGACATAAAAACAGCATAAATGTAAGTATATAAAGAAAATGTAAGCGTCCTCATAAACTTCACCGAAGGCATTTAAGACTTAGACTCCTTCAGGATCTATGGATTGGTATGATGAGCACTAGCCCCAATGTCCTTATCATTTCTATGCTGCAAAAACTGTAATTGGAAGTTGATATTAGAAGCTCCAGCAGTGTATCTTGTTTAAACAACATGAAATCTCAAGCTAAGCCAAAATCTGTTAAAGTTTCTATTGCCATCCTTTCTTTCAAACTTTTTTCAAATGTGGCAAGCCTTCCACCAAAATCTTCCTGCACTTAAGTGATTCTGTTGTTGAAGATCAGACCAAATCTTGCCATAATATCCTAATCTACCAGGATAAATCTGATGCAACAGTCCAAACATTTCTTTACCACCTAAAAGAAGTAGGACCACATGTGATTGCTTAAGCTTGGTGGCGATATTAACATTATTATGGTCCTAAGCCCAAGACATCACATAGTCTGAAATCGAACCCAACAAGTGATGTGGGAGCATTGGGGTTCACTTGTAATCCTACATCAACCAAAAACATTTAGATTAGAAAATAAGCTAAGTTCTTTTGTATGCAAATCTTGTTGTGTGGAAAGTTCTTTGCATTGTTTTGTGCTGCCTTTGTGCATGCACCAAATTCCTTGTAGTGTTGTTCTTCCGTGCAGCTGCTTGTCATTTCATTGCGCAAGTCTCTGATTCCACACAAGTGTCTTTGTGTTATTTTTGTGCTATGTTTTGTACGTGTGTATGTTTGTTTAGTTCAGCACTAGTTTAGAAGATCTGCATAGAGAATTGATAGTTGAATTCTTGTGACTTATAGTGCGCAAGCTTGAGACGTCCTATGCAGGATGTTGGTGTGCAACAATGCGAATATGAAGATCATTGCACAAGGAGTCTTTTGTGCATCTTTCTTTTGCAAATTATTGTGACTTAGCCTTGCGAGGTTGCGATCTCCACACAACTTGTTTTTGGGCGCACAAGTTTTTGTGATGTGCTATGGATAAAGAACCATTGTAGTTCCTAACTGGTTGGTTGCATTCAATTCCTTGGATCGTGGAATGTTGTTGCGATTTCATTTAATATTACTTCATGATGAACTTTGCCATGATGCATTACGTTGTGATGTGTTAGGGTGTTTTGGCATTATAATGAACATTTAATGTTTGTGATGCATAGTGATGTGTTACAAATACTTAATGATGGTATTGGGTTGTTAAGCGCATTATCATAACTAGGTGGGTCTTGTGCTTATATATAAACATGCCCTTACACTTGAGATGGCTAGTTAGCAAGTTTATGGATTGTATGTGAGTATATGGAGGAATAGCTTAACTCACAAAAACTGCGAGTTAGCAAGTAGAGATATGAGGATCTGGTTTAACACATCTCATAAAAATTGCTATTTTGTTGTCATTGTGTGTGCAAGTTATATTTTCAAGCATTGAAATATAATAAAGTACCGAGTTTATTTGTTGTTGCATTTTATTGCATTATTCTGCTATGTAATTTTGAACGCTGTGTGGTCTAAGGCATATCTTCATTGAGACCCCTAACCACAATTGTATCATTTAGTATTGGAGCAAGATTTATTCCTTGCAAGAAAGTGCATGGATAAAAGTTTGTTTTCTGCATTTACAAGTATGGGTAGAAAACAATGAAAACATTTTCCAACAAGTGTTGGGTAGAAGGTGTAGTGGTTGTTATTTGATTTCGAGGAAATGGCACATCGATTAGGGTTCATTGCAATAGCACTGAGAGTGGCTAGAGTGCCAAGACATGCAGAGTTGGTAGGATTGATGAGAGATATGTAAGCCTGTTTAGAGGCTATTGAAATGACACAATGTCAAGATGTTGGGGTGGTGGTTGATGGAAGCGACAATGAAACTGCAGAAAACATGCCCGAGAATCAGGTCATATAAGAAGAGGTCAATGAACTTGAAGATAGATTCTTGCTTGGAGTTACGAGGACGACTAGTAAACCGAAGTTGGACCCTCAGTTATTCAAGGAGTCTGAGTCTTGAAGAGCTCATTGATTGGATCACTGAGTTAGAGAAATTCTTTGAGTATGAAAGATCCCATGAAGGTCACATTTGCATGTGCAAAGTTGAAGGGTCACACATTTTTATGGTGGGTGCATGTGTAGGCGGAAAGAGTCCGCAAAGGTAAACACAAGATCAAGACTTGGGATAGACTGGTTGCAAAGTTGAAGTAAAAATTCATATCTAATGATTGTTTTACCCTATTTTTGATAAAACGCTAATGTAGATTAAGAAGTGTTTATTAAGTATATACGTGTAAAATTGAAAATATGAGAATACTAAAGATACACAATATTCAACTATTCTATACTGGATATGGAAAGTTGCGATTTTGGGAAAGTGTTGAGAAGGAATATACATAGCTCGCACACTGATCTCTGTTGAATTTCTTGATTGCTTGACTGTGAAAATCAGAAGAGATGATTGTGCAAGCTCAGTATCAGAATCAGGAGTGAAAACAAAATTTTTGGACGAGTCCACTTAAAGTGGACGACGACGCAATGTATCTGATTCTGTTGACCATGGAATTTGTCTGGGTTGATTGTTACAGACAACAAACAAAAAAATAGAGAAAGCAAGAATATGGAAGTGATAGATTAGAGGTAAAATCAAAAGATGTTTCTGGATAGGAGTGTAGTAGGCAGACGACGACACAGTTCACCGAAGTCCATTACTTGTAGATTTGTCTAGGCTAATTGTAGTATGAACTAATTGCTACATGTGTTGTGCTTGTAGATGAGGAGGAATTTGAGATATATCACTTAAGGTTTTGCTACACAGAAATTGTTATTTGTTTTCTATTGCCTTTGAAACCCTTAGGGCTCTTTGACAACTTGAAAACTTGTAAGAAAAAGAGGGGAGTGTAATGGGCTAAGCTGACCTCAATCATCCCCTTGATGATCGACCTTTGCCTACATATCCAATAATCCAAGGAGGGATATTAGTAACTAGGTGGGTCTTGTGATGTGTTACAAATATTTAATGATGGTAGTGGGTTGTGAAGCGTATAATCGTAACTAGATGGGTCTTGTGCTTATATATAAGCATGCCCTTACACTTGAGTTAGCTAGTTAGCAAGTTTAAGGATTGTATGTGAGTATTTGGAGGAATAGCTTAACTCACAAAAACTGCGAGTTAGCAAGTAGAGATATGAGGATCTGGTTTAACACATCTCATCAAAATTGCTATGTTGTCATTGTGTGTGCAAATTATATTTCCAAGCATTGAAATCTAATAAAGTATCGAGTTTATTTGTTGTTGCATTTTATTGCATTATTCTGCTATGTAATTTTGAACGCTGTGTGGTCTAAGGCATATCTTCATTGAGACCCCTAACCACAATTGTATCATTTAGTATTGGAGTAAGATTTATTCCTTGCAAGAAAGCGCATGGATAAAAGTTTGTTTTCTGAATTTACAAGTGTGGGTAGAAAACAATGAAGACATCTTCCAACAAGTGTTGGGTAGAAGGTGTAGTGGTTGTTATTTGATTTTGAGGAAATGGCACACCGAGTAGGGTTCGTTACAATAGCACTGAGAGTGGCTAGAGTGCCAAGACTTGCAGAGTTGGTAGGATTGATGAGAGATATGTAAAGCCCTTTTAGAGGCTATTGAAATGACACAATGTCAAAGTGTTGGGGTGGTGGTTGATGAAAGCGAAAATGAAACTGCAGAAAAAATGCTCAAGAACCAGGTTGTATAAGAAGAGGTCAATGAACTTGAAGATAGATTCTTGCTTGTAGTTACGAGGATGACTAGTAAGTCAAAGTTGGACCCTCATAGTTATTCAGGGAGTCTGAGTCCTGAAGAGCACATTGATTGGATCGCTGAGTTAGAGAAATTCTTAAAGTATGGAAGATCCCATGAAGGTCAAATTTGCATGTGCAAAGTTAAAGGGTCACACATTTTTATGGTGGGAGTATGTGTAGGCAGAAAGAGTCTGCAAAATTAAACACAAGATCGAGACTTGGGATAGACTGGTTGCAAATTTCAAGTAAAAATTCATACCTTATGATTGTTTTACCCTATTTTTGATAAAGCACTAATGTAGATTAAGAAGTGTTTATTAAGTATATAGGTGTAAAATTGAAAATATGAGATTACCAAAGATATACAATAGTCAACTATTCTATATTGGATATGGAAAGTTGCTATTTTGGGAAATTATTGAGAAAGAATATACTTAGCTTGCACATTGATCTCTGTTGAATTTCTTGATTGCTTGACTGTGAAAATCAGAAGAAGAGATGATTGTGCAAGCTTAGTATCGGAATCAGGGGCGAAATTTTTTTTTGGACAAGTCCATTGTAAGTGGAAGATGACGCAGTGTATTTGATTATGTTGACCATGGAATTTGTCTGGGTTGATTGTGATAGACAACAAACAAAAAAATAGAAAAAGCAAGAATATGGAAGTGACAGATTAGAGGTAGAAGCAAAAGATGTTTTTGGATAGGAGTGTAGTAGGCAGATGATGACACAGTTCACCCAAGTATGTTACTTGCAGATTTGTCTAAGCTAATTGTGCATCCAAACTAATCGCTACATGTGTTGTGCTTGTAGATGAGGAGGAATCTGAGATATATCACTTAAGGTTTTGTCACGTAGAAATTGTTATTTGTTTTCTATTGCCTTTGAAACCCTTAGGGCACTTTGACAACTTGAAAACTTGTAAGAAAAAGAGGGGAGTGTAATGGGCTACGCTGACCTCAATCACCCCCTGATAATCGACTTTTGTCTACACATCCAATACTCCAATGAGGGAAATCAAGCCCACGTAGTTCTACCACCTAGAATGAATGTGAATATTATTTATTTATTTATTTTTATTTTATTTTGTTTATTTTTGTTTTTTATTTAATTAATTTTTTAAGTTATTGTTTACTTTGCTTTTATTTATTTTTATTTTATTTTACTTTTTATTTTAATAATTAAAAAAAAAAAATTATTTTTAATGTTTTTATTTGTTTTTTATATTTTTAGTTTGCGTTTCCTTTATTTATATTTTGTTTTAATCTATTTTAATTTATATTAATATGTAATTTTTTTCATTTTTAATATTTATTTTAATTTGTAGAAAATTTCAGGGCTCCTTAGACGTCAAAAGCTGAGGTATGGAAGTATGTGTCACAAATCATATCAGGACATGAAGTAAAATGTAACTTGTGTGGAAAAATATTTTATGGGAGTTTAACCAGTGTGGTGAACCACCTACTTGGTAGATCAGGTAGTCCTAGTGGGAGTGTTAAGGCATATGTTAATATTACTCCAAAAATCAGAGTGAGATTGGAGAAAGAAGAAGAATAAGCACTAGCTGAAAAACATGTTGCGCAAAAGAAACAAAGAATTCAATTTTTTTTCCATGAACACATCAAAAAGTTTTTCTACAACCATGTCATCTTCATTTATACAATTAAACATTTGTGGAAGTGAAACAATTCTCAGCGTTTGGAAGCCAGTATAGAAACAAGATGTGGATGATGCATTGGGCGATTTATTTTATTCAAGTGCCATTCCATTCAATGTGGCTAGGTGTCCATTCTTTACAAATGCAGTTAAGAAAATATTTGAATTTGACAAATGATACATTCACCCTAGTTTTGAGAGGCTTAGAACCACTCTTTTGGAAAGGTCAAAAGAGAGGGTGATCGGAAACATGGCAAAGGTCAAGGCCTCTTTGAGTGTAACAAGTTGCAGTATATTGAGTGATGGTTGGTATGACATGTGTCAAAGGCCATTGATCAATATCTTGGTGTATTGCCCTCAAGGCATATCTTTCTTGAAAGTGATCAACAGCATGAACCACAAGACGAGAATATGTTTTCAAAATCTTAGATAAAGCAATTCTTAAAGTGGGTGAATAAAATGTAGTTTAGGTCGTCACTGATAATGCCACAAATTGTGTAGGGGATGGAAAAATGCTTATGGAAAAGTATCCACAAATTTATTGGAGCCTTTGTGTAGCACATTGCCTTAATTTGCTACTTTAAGACTTGGCCAAATTTTCATGGGTGCATGAAGCAATTCAAAGGGCGAGAACAATTGCAAATTTCATAAGGAACCACCGCCTCACATTGAGCATTTATCGACAATTTGTATCTAAGGAGTTGTTGAGGCCTTGTGAAACAAGATTTGCCTCTTTTGACATCACTTTAAAAAGACTGGTTGAAGAGAAAACAACAATAAGATTAGTGATTTTTGCAATGAGTGGGAAAGATTTACGCCTTCAACAAGCCCTAAGGGAAAGCAAGTAGAACAAATGATTATAAACCCCTGCTTTTGGGAAAGTGCCAACAAAGCTCTAAAAATATGTGAGCCTATTGTTGATGTGCTTCACATGGTTAATGGTGAAATCCCTTGACTTGGCATGCTTTATGAGGCTATGGACCGTTGTAATGAATCCATTCAAAAGGCATTCAATGACGCGAGACAAATCACAAAGAAATATGGGATGTGATTGATATTAGATGGATAATAATGCACACACCCTTGCATGCAACGGCTTGTTATCTAGAGCCTAGGCTCTTTCATATAGATAGAGAGTTATTTTGAAGTCATGAGTGGACTTTATGAAGCCATTGATAGGGTTGTCCCAGATCCTGAACTTGCATATATAATTAGAGGCCAAACAAGGGCATTTTGGGCACAAAAAGGGGTATTTGCAACAAGGGCCAAATATGATAAAGGCCACATCTTGAAGGTTACAAATGGTGGAAATCTTATGGATCAAGTGCACAGGAACTACAATGCTTTGCTATTCAAATTTTTAGTCCAGGAGCAAGTGCGTCAGTGTATGTAAGGAATTGGAGTTGTTTTGACCGCATTCAATCTAAGAAAAAAATAAAGTTATTGTCTGGAAAGTTAGTAGGTCTTTTTTATGTTCGCAGCAATTTGCGGATGTGCATGAAGAAAACTACAGGTATTTTCTTCTTCACAACCCCCACTTGGAGGACACAAATGGTCATGACTTCCTTTGTGATGAGTTTAGTGCTGATGATGTTGATGAGCCAAGTGCTCTTGATGATATGAAACTTTTTGATGTAGCTAGTAGCCTACAAAGCCATAGAGTGTATTGGCTTTTGATGATGTAGAACTTTTTGATGCATAGTTCGAATGAAGCTTAAGAACTTAATGTTATATGTTTTAAATTTTGAGACACTTAGTTTTGCAAGAAGTATCTTTAATACTTAATACTTTGATTTGACTTATATATATTTCTTATGTTTTTCTATGGTTCGAACTCAATGGCAATTTTTTTTTGAATTTTATCCATTGGCGAACTTGAACCGAATTTTATACTTGTTGAACTCGAACCTTGTGACTTAGTGTGTGTGTGTGTATAAACAATGCATAATACTCGTTTTTAGTCTATAAAAGATAAAACACTCAAAAATATATAGCATTCATTCATTACTTCAAAGACAAAATATACATTCAAATCTAGAATAAATCATTTAGATTGTCCTCAAAATCATGACTGCCACTCCCACTATTTTTCATCTTTATCATTTAATGACTATAAATCATCTAGTTTGCAATGGCTTGTTGGTGCATCGAATCTTCTTGAGTGCATGCCTTGAAGGGTCCAGAGGGAATAGGGTGGGATTGGCTCATGGCACTTTGTGAGAGATGTTCTCATACTATTCTATCATACCTACATCCCTTCATACAGCCTTCATACCTCCTATGATGTCTCCTTGAAATATTGAAACCCTAAAATATGTCTGACTCTGAAATCCGGAAACCCTGAAATCTGACTAAGTTTGAAATATGATAGGATCCTCCAAAACCTAGAATTTGCATTATAGCTCCTAGAGTTCTGAAACCACTCTCAAACTCCCTGAAAGTGTGTGTGTGTGTGTGTATATATATATATATATATATATAACTTAAAGTATAATTACTTAAACGTTTATTTTTTATGAGTATGTATACTAAGGTTTTACCTTTTTTTTATAAATTTTTTGCCCATGGAAATGCCTAGAAGTGTCCTGAAAACGCATGTACATATGCTGGACATGTGTGAGTATGTATACTATGGTTTTACCTTTATTTTTATGTTTTTGCCCTTGTTAATGCCAAAAAGTGTCCCATAAATGGCCGTACACATGATAGAAACATCTAGGCTGTTTTTGGCACATGTTCAGATGTTTCTGGAGCATTTCCGTACCAGAAACGTTTCCTAGCCAGGGACGAGGAAGGGGCCGGGCGGGGAAGGGACGACATTTTAGTGCAACACAAAATAGTGAGGATTTAGCTGCATGACCACGTATGCTTGGGATTGTCATGAAGCTGATGGTCTAGACAACACATGGCACTGACTTTGGAGTACCGCTGTTATACCCCGAGTTGAAAAAGGTCCTTTATCCTTCTGGATCACACATGCTTTCATACATTATGGGTAATTTGACAGCCTCTGAGGAAGCTACATCTGATACTGTTTGTGAAACATGGAGATGACACTCCCCTTGGACTGGGAAAAAGTGATGCGAAGCATTGACTGCCACTGATTGACTTGCTACACAAGAAGATATTATTTTGTTGTTTGGAATGATATTTGGAGTACACATATTTAGCCTAATTATAAGAGTTTAGATATGTTGCTTGATTATATAATGTTTTTGAGTAGGCTTTTTACACCACCAAAATATTTCATGCCTCACGGAGAAAGCTGGCAAGACCACTTTAGGACTCTCAGCGTAAAAAATAAGCATCGCTATAACTTTTAGATCTATGAAATTAAATTCAATTTTCTGGAAAGAATATGCATTTATGGTTTATCTGTTTTCCATGGTGGAATCAAATGACAAGAAGAATGATTGACACCACTGTAGGACTCTCATTGTTAAAAAAAAAAAGCATCACAGTAACTTTTAGAGCTATGAAATTAAATTCAGTTTAATTGAAAGAATATGCATTTATGATTTATCTGTTTTCCATGGTGGAATCAAATGACAAGAAGAATAATCAACACACTCGAAGACTGCCACTAACACAAACCATATAATTATGTGGGTTGATGATTCAGATCTTTCTGCAATATGGTTTTGGGTTTTGACTACATGGTGTGATGTCTGAAGTAATATTTTAGTTTGAGAAATGTGTCATCTAAGTTTATGTCAATGGTTAGAACTTAAAAGGCCAAACTCATTACAAGCATATAGAAATATAGAAGTAGTCAGTTCAATCAAAGATATATTTAAAATCCAGATCACCATTTTCAAAGATGGCTGCTAAACAGTAATTTTGTAGATCTTTTTTGTAAATGTACCTCGGGAAATAAACAGAAAACATAACAGCAAGTTAAAAATGTAGTCTTTTTGTTACATGCCATGTTTTACTACAAATTGTTAATTTTACTTATTGAAATAAAGGGAGGGCGTTGAGGGCATAATTGCTATCAATTATACATGTTTGAGCAAGCTGTATGTTTGAACAATTTCAAGGATGGTTAATAGGTACACTAATTTCTTTTGTTTTGCAGTTTGGCTCATCCATATCTTCTTGCTGACAACCGTCATTATCCTTTCTACATATGGAGGAAGGTCATTAATGCACACTGGTTGATGAAGTACCTGTTGATTCCCCTTTATGTTTATTCATGGTGGTCAATCTTTCATGTCTTAGGTTAGTGATAAAAATGAAAAACCTCCTATGAAGTATATTTTTATTTTAGATCAAACAAGTTTCTGGTCTCTCTTCCGTGAATCAGTATAGCATTACTTATATATTGTTAATGGGAACATGACATCTAATAGTGTTTCATTGTATGTTAATCTGCTTACAGGGAAAGCTCAGAAGAAGATCTGGTTATTTGTATTTTTCCTTGCGGCTGCAGCGGTCTTGGTACCGGCTCCCTTAATTGAGTTTAGATATTACACTATTCCGTTTTACTTTATAGTTTTGCATACTCCAATCGAGGAAAGCTCTTGGGTTTTAATTGGAATGCAATACATCATTTTAAATCTAGCCACCATGTCCTTGTTTTTGTTCAGGCCATTCCATTGGGATCATGAATCAGGGACTCAAAGATTCATTTGGTGAAAACAAAATCCACATTCATTGACAACCTGCACATGCATAACCACATTTCAAATGCATTGCAAGTAAAATCTTCTATTTTCCTTTTTCTTCTCTTGGGGTTGTGCATTGTTCTAGTGCTGCAATCATTGTCAAATCAACAGCATTCCTGTCTTCATCCATAAATAAATTTGCGAGGATGATGATTTGCTTAGGTTGGGCCTTGGAAGACTGTTCAATTATGTTGGTGAGAGATGTACCGAGTTATCAACTATTTATTTAATTGTAAATCCATCCTATTGGTGTAACATTATCTACAAAATTTCTCCTCTCAACCATAAGCATTTCCTTTGAATGTGAATTGACACATTATCATGGTGAGACAGTGGCCTCTTATATTGCAAATGCTAAGAGGCAGCTTAAAAACATGTGTCTAATTGTGCATATAGATATGTTTAACGAAATGTGGTTATTTGTCTATTTTCCATGAGTTTTGGATTAGTTCGAGGTGCCTTGTTGGTTATTTATTCCTGAAATTATTTTAAAATTCGTTTCCATGTTCTATATTAACAAGGACTAACTTGGCGACTAAACAATTTTATTTATTGAACATACCTTTCGTATTCTAGCTACTAGTTTCCCGTGGTTGTTGCATTTTCTACCCACAGATATAGTTGGACGAAAGTTTGAGTTCATTATCGATCATTTTAGACCAATATTATAAGCTGCGAAAAATATTCTACGGGCAGCATCATACAGTTTATTTCCAGCCTATGAATCATATGAATAAGATGGATCATCACAAGTAAACAAGAGGTTATATTTGACATTGTTGATCACTTCTTTTGTTAATGACAGTTCGTACTGTTTATTCATTCCAAACAGGTAACATTAGGCATACACAGATTAGTGCTTCTCATAGCTTTTTTGGCTCAACAGATAGAATATCAGTGCATGTCACATGTCACAATTTAAGCTGGGATGGCAAACTCTTTTACCCAATCTTCTTCATAATCAGCTCTAGCAAGCGTATACTTTTCAGGCCAACTCACTCAGTCACATAAGAAGTTACTATTTGCATTGCCCAGGTGTATAAGTTATGCAGAATTATGTTCATCTTTGAAAGGTAATTAGCAAATTACCAATCGTCATTTTGTTCACCTGGCAAACAACAAACCTTTGGTCATTCTGCCAGCGAAATATCAATTTCCTCGATTTGTTTTCAAGAAGAAAATGTTTTATTGGCCATGAAAGCAGTCATAGCCTGTGCATGGGATTATTTTTGAAACCGAACCGTGATTATTAAAATTTATTTACAACAGTTGAACATTTGTAAGTCTGGCAGAAAACAACTGGACCAATAAATTATCAAGTGTCCATTATTGCATCCAATAATGCTGGAGGAAGTAGCTAAAAGAAACACATAGAACATGCACAGCCATATAAACACACAAACAAGGTTTGATTAATTTTTTTCTTTTCCAAGAGACAAAATTTGTGCAACAAACACCAGGACCAGATAAGATTTGTGCTCTGCACCAGATATATTGCAAGTTTTAGTTGAAGCTTTCCCATTAAAACAAATTTTTCTTATAAAAATAAAGAATAGACCTTTCTTAGAAAGAAAAGTAGCTTTAGAATAGGTATTTCATACAAAGCAGGAGAAACAACTTTTATTCTTAGGAAAAGTAGCTTTCTTTAAAAACAAGTAAAGCATGTAAACTCTGCTATATAATAAGATGGGATGCAATTGAGTTGATAGCCAGAAGCAGCATAATTTGGCATTTAATAAATGACATTTTTATGACAAATTTTGCTGCTTCTGGCTATCCACTCAATTGCATCCCATCTTATTATATAGCAGAGTTTACATGCTTTACTTGTTTTTTAAGAAAGCTACTTTTCCTAAGAATAAAAGTTGTTTCTCCTGCTTTGTATGAAATACCTATTCTAAAGCTACTTTTCTTTCTAAGAAAGGTCTATTCTTTATTTTTATAAGAAAAATTTGTTTTAATGGGAAAGCTTTAACTAAAACTTGCAATATATCTGGTGCAGAGCACAAATCTTATCTGGTCCTGGTGTTTGTTGCTGATGCTCTGGCATCGGACTCCTCTGTTTGGAAGAAAAATCCTAATCTTTTGGTGTAAAGACACTACGTGTGTCTCGTTTCTTTTGTTTTCCCCATAAATCGAACCATATCTTTTGTCAAATCATTTACATTTGCACGGTTTTTTCTTTTTCTTACATAGCTCAATCATATTGAAAATGATAGCATCTATGGCAAATTCACTGATTTGTGATACTAGTACAGATATCTATTTGAAAAATGCTTAGATGTATCAATCTTGAGGCAACTATCTTGGGTTTGTCATAGGTTTTCTCATTGAAGGATTCTATATTGATTAATGACTCCATCACCTTCTTCAAAAATTTCTAGTTGATTGTGATAGATTGCCTTAATCTAGTTGAACTGTTGCGTTGACATTGAAAAAATGTTTAAGAAAAAAAGGTGCTCCAAACTCCACCGAATACCCAAGAGATCGTATTTTTTCGATTGTAAGCAAGAAGAAAAACTGCCCTATGATGTTCAAACGACTGCCAAATTTAAGGTAGGCCCTTTTTATTGACATCTCACACCATTACACTACACCATCCCCACCGCCACTGCCACATTAATAATGACGTTGTAAGTTATGCCTATGGATGTAATTAAGAATGACACTCCAACATTTAGATCCAAACTGCCTACATTTGATTCAAATACTATCATCATCAATTCACCTTCGTGAACAAAGCAATTGACTTGAAATGCTCCACCCAATCATGATGCAGGAGCATCTGGGTTAATGAGCAATCTTACATCATCTATATCACCCAAAAAGGATTTCGTTTTTATGAATACTGTTGGTTTTGCAAGTTCTCAACAATGGAATGCATTGGAGAATAAATGTTTTAATATTCAGGTATCTTTTGGATTCTATAGGCATTACTCAGTGGAATCTCCTCAAGTATAAGCATTTCAAGATGATCTCCGTAAAAGCAGTCCTCTTATAATGATATTGCCAAGTCCACATTCTTTTGCTTTATATCCACTACGTGGATGTGAGCTTCTTAAGTTCTATGTTCAACTGACGTGGAAAGCGTACATGGGCATCAAGGAAAATTGACTATTCTAAATTGCTACCTCGCTGCCAAAACCACAAGATGACCACGTTAAACAACAAGAAGTTGTCCACAGATCTCAATTGCTCATATAATCATTTGAATTCCTGCAGAATGTGGAATTTGATGTTCTAGATGGAGGGATTTTTGTGGAGTTTATTAGTGAGGAGGCTATTGGTCCAGGTGTCTTGCAGGAATGGCTTTTCTTTGTTATGTTGTGGAATCTTTAGTCCTCAGAATGCATTTTTGTCATGCTCAAATGACCACCGAAGATCTTTAATCAAAGACATTACATGGATCGCCAAATGGGAGCTGAAGAGAAAGTAATTCTAACTAAGTCACGACCCAGAAAAGATTAAAAACGAAGGAATGAACAGTCACGGCCAAGATTGACCTTTGCAAAAATTGGGAATAGAATTTGTTATGTTTTTTTATAACAAATTCTTGTTTCAAGCACTTGCTGGCACCAATTTAGTTAAAATCCCAGGTAGGGGGAATTGTCATTGGAGGCTAGGAAGTTGAATGGATTGTTGTTGAAGAGGAATTCAAAAAGAAACAAAGAAGCAACGTACAGGTAGCGCGGAAGATAGTTTTGCAGGGTTTGGAGGATATGACTCAATTGAAGGGCTCTTTAGCGCATGGAGGTTGGGAGAGAAAGGACAGAGCTCCGTGAAGCTCTGAGTAGTCTGTGATAGACTAAGAGGACGTGGAGACTCAGAGTTTCAAAGAACCCTGAGATAAATTTGAAGCATTGAGAAGCTTCGAGACATGAAAGATAACTTATTGTAATTTTCTAAGATGCCAAGCGACTTGGCTAAGAGAGAAGCTTAGGAGAGCATTTAGTAATGTTGTAAAGATGTAGTGCTGTAGTAAATCCAGAGACAGGATTTTTATCTCTTTTTAAAGTATTTGAATATGAGAATAAGTGTGTTGTGATGTGTTCATGAAATTTGTCTATTCTTATTGGTTTATTGCTGTGCGAAGATCGAGCAATGTGCTGATCTTAGGCTTTGAGCATTCGTTGCAAGGTTACGATAGTTTTTGATATACCCCTTGTCCCTGGTATTGCACCGTGTGGTATCAGAGTAGGATTTGAATCTTGTTGAGATTTGTTTTCCACATTATGGTGGCTAGAAAATAGGTAGAGCATCTTTTAATAGGGGAACTGTTGGGTAGAAGATGTTTTGTCGCTGAAGGGGTCTCCATTGCAAGCCGATGGGTAGAGAATTGAAGAGATTGATAGATTGTTCTCCATCTAGACAAGATAGGGAGAGGACAAGATGTTACAAGAATGACACATAAGAAATAGAGCACAATAAGCTCCGAGTTGGTAGAGTTGATGAAGAAAGTGTCAAGAATGGATGCCATAGAAATAAGAGATCCTAATAGAGGACAAAAGACTACAGATGTCAAGGAGAGAGAAAGAGGTAAGCCTATTGAATATACCCTTGTAATTTCAGGGAGAGGGAATCGTGAAGAATTCTTGAATTGGGTAGAGTGTCTTTTTGAAGAAAGGAGCTTTGTAGATCCTAGTAGGATAGAGGTTGCACACACTAAAATGTGTGGTAGTGCAACAATGTATTGGAGAGTTCACCAAGAGAGGAAACTAGAAAGTGGAAAAGAAAGAGAGAGGCCCTGGGAGCACATGGTTTCCAAATTGCTGAAGCAGATTATGCATCCTAGAATGCACACAAAATGGTGGAAGAAGCTTCAAACAATGAGGCTTAAGAAGAGAAGAGAATATTGTCTTTAAGAGATAATAAGAGAGTAGAGTTGCCTTGTGAACAACACAAAATTGTTTTGAAAACACAATAAAAAGAAGGCAAAAGATGTTCTCCTAGATGAGGGTGTTGATAAAATCTGCACAAAAGAGGATAACAAAGCATAATTGTCTTTTAGACAACCATAAATTGCTTTGATCAATATAGAGGGTACAAGAGGTTGTGAGCAACCCAAGTCTATTAATAAGAATAGCAAGAGAGAGGAGAAGATTAACTTGAAAGGCGGTAAAAGGATGGAGTTTCTGTGCAAGCAGCCCTTGCAAAGAGAGAGAGGCCATTTGCAACCTATAAGAGCGAATTCTTCTTGAAGAAGAATGAGGAAGATGATGATTCTATAGCCAAAGAGGAAAATGAGGAGATAGGTAATGTTCAAACCCACGTTTTATCTAAAATTGCCTTGATTGTAGGTATTGAAGATTTCAAAGCAAGATAGGAGGAGAATAAACAAAAGGAGTTGAATTTTGAGCAACATGAGATAATCCACATGGATGTAGAAGGCCTTGAATATTCCAAGCTTGATGGTACTCAAGTAGAGCAGAAGAGAGGAGGAAGTCCCCATGCAATAGGATGGTGAAGAAGGTGAAGAAGAGGAGAAATCATCCAGTAGAGGTGATGAGAAGACTTGAGGAAGAGAGAAAAGGTGAGAAGATTTGCAAAAGAGAAATCGAAGAAGATGGCTTTCTCCATTCAACATACATGGGTAGAGAATGAAATGAAGACATTCTCCATCTTGAGAGATGGGTAAAGAATGGCGAGGCAATAGAACAAGTCCATCACTTGCTGAAACCAGAGGTTCCAAATAGTCTTTGGATAACAACAAAGGAAGAATGTCAACAAAGTGACATAAATATAGAGGATGGAGTAAAGAGGATGGCTAAAAGTCTTTTAGAGAACACTGAGAATGAGGAAGATGCGGATTTCAACCACATAGAAAATGAAGAGGAGACTCTCAAGAGTCAAAGATTGCCTTGTTTACTCTTGAGCAAGGAAGGTGCAAATTTCTTTTCAAAAGGCGTGCCTATAGTGCTTGAGGAGATGAAAATTGAGCAATTGATGTTAAATTCAGTCGAAGAGAACACAAGAGGAGAGGTTGTTCAACAAAAACAACCTAAGAGAAGGAGAAAGATGTGGATTTGAAAATCCATACAAGTGAAGAAGATAAAGAAGAGGTGTCAATGCAAGAACTCTTGGAGCAAAGTAAAGAGGAAAAATTGTTCTTCAACTAGCTAAAGTCATCCTTGATTGAAAAGGATAATACAGATGAAGGGAGGAGTCCTTCAAAGGACATACAAAGTGAAGGAGAGATGAGTGTGCACAAAGTTGTACACAAGGGTGTAGATGTGGAAGTAGTCTACATAGAGATTGGTGTTGAGTGCAATGTCCCTTTTTTCAAATTAATTAAATTGAAGGACTCAAAACCTATTTTTATATCCCATGGGTTAAGGGGGGATTAAAAAAGGGAAATAATATTATAATAATTCATTAAGTTGTCCAAAAAAGGTACTTTAAATTATAATTTGGAAAAAAAGGGACAGTGTATTATTATTGAATGGAGCAAAAAAATATTGGAAATATGGCCGAAAAGGTAATTAATAATTATAAGGATTAAAAAAGTGAATATTTAATTAAAAATAATATTAATTACTTTTAGGGTGTTGGATGAAAAGAGCTTATTAAAAGAATTGATTGGAAAAAGTGAAAAATCAATTTTATTCATTCAAACACTTTTACAAAACCCCTTTTTTGCAAGTTTAGGGCAACAACTTCAATATTTTACATAGAGGACAAAACCCCTCATGTACACATGTTTAGGGACTCATTGGGTAATTCCATTCAAGGATTACACCAAATCTTTCAGGTTCAGAGGAAACTTATCACACAGATACAAAGAGGTTGATTTATAGATGTGTAATAATTCAAAAAATTATGAAAATATTTTCAATGATGACATTTCAGAGTGACATCACTATTCACATCATTATTCACGACGTTACTTAGTCGTTGACTTTTTAGGTCTATCATACTTAGGTGTTGACTTTTCTATTCTAGGGTTTGACTTTGCTATGTTGGTCACTGATTTTAAAGAGTTGTCATACAATTTTGAAGGCTATCATACTGATGCCATTAGGGTTTGATGCTCCGTACTGTTTAGGCATTATTTTCAACAAGGGTTTATAGGAAAATTCCAATCTTTATGCCTTGCAATGTTGTTGTACTGTTCCGAGACATTTACAATTATGATTTCAAGGAAAGATTTTGTCTTTATGTTGTTCTAGGTTAGGGTTTGGTGGAAAAACTAATATTCTGATTTTATTATGCTATTTTTGTCTTCTATAATTATTTTCAGAATGTTTTTTATGTATACAATTGACTGAAATAAAGAGAACACGTGTGACTTGTTGATTTTTTGTATTGCATGTATTGTTTTGGTATTTGAATGAATTTTCAGAATTAAAGACAATAAAAATCAGAATTCTTATTTTTATCTTGAAGGGATATTTTAGTGGTATCAGAGCTTTTATTTTGTCAGTGTGTTGGGAAGAATTAATTTTTATGCAGATACTATCGGATGCATAGCTTGTGAATCATGGGGTTAATGAGTAAGGACGATTTGGGAATGAGGCTTTACAGAGCAGGGAAGAAACTTGTATTTTTACATCAGTGGAAAGAATTTTTACTCAGTCGTTTTAAAGAAGTAGAATTTTGTTTATCCATGTTAGAATAGTTGCATTCAGAGGCTATGCAATGGGCATTAACTCCATTAATGATTTCTTTGGTCAAACCCAAACTTTTGAGACACTAGGACAAAGAGGTGAGACTTGTAGTTATCACTTGTATTAGTGAAATTACAAGAATAATAGCTTCTAAAGTTCCATACAACAACACAACCACGAGGGAGATATTTCAGTAGATTGTGAAAAGTTTTCAAGGTCTAGATGACATCAAAAGTCCTCCTTTTGCTAGGAGGGTCAAAATTCTAGAAACTATGGCAAAGGTCAGGGTGTGTTGTGATGTTGGATCTTGAATGTTTTGATCTTATTATTGAAATGTTTCAACATTTCTTTGCAGTTATCAGTAAAAATCATACATAAAATGTAGTAGCCTCAATGCAGACAATTATGACTCCGATTCTGAATGAGAGTGATGATATTTCTCAGCATTTATTATCTATATTATTGGTTGGTTTTGAGCAGGGAATTTCACTAGTTGCACATACACTAGTTAAAATGTTGTTAAACAATGTGTAGAGAAGTTGAAACCATATTGATAGTTGAGGGACTTCTAGTGATCAACAGGGAAAAAATTCTCCCATTATAATGAGCAAAGAGGAAGAAATCAGAAAGCAAGAAAAACAATCAATTCAGAGCCCTAAGACATCATTGAACAAGAACATGAACAAACCAACATGTAGGTTGAAGGTAAAGATTATTTGATAGTGGAAGATGTTTTATTGACTTCTAATGATTGCATGTATCAACAAAATAGTGAGGAAGTCAAGGGGGGAAAAACATCAATTGATGAATGCACAAGCGAGGAAGATGTTCTAGTTCAATACACACTCATTAATCCTCTAGGGATTGAGTCCATACTATGAAAGAATGTGCCAAGTCAAGAAGCATATGAGGTTGAGTTTTTGGATGACTGTGTTGAAATGCATGCACATGAGAAAGGTGCCTCATTGAGTACTAATGTTGATTTTGAGCTTGTTAAAATGTTCAGATCAACCACTATTGATATACATTGTGATTACAACCCAAGCTATGATGGTCATATCCCAGATTTCTTGCTCCATAACATGTCTCTATAAGAATATTGGCATCATGGACAACATGCTAAAAAAGGTGATAGGGTGAAAGATACTACTTGTAGCATAGGGCATATTATTCTTTGATTCAAGTTCCAAAATATTTTTGCACAGGGTATCCGAGTGATTTTTTGAGGCAAAAAATGGATAAAGGCTTTAATAAGATTAATATTAATATTTCTAATGAATTCTTTATCCCATGCATTTGGATAAGAACGATCATGAGAATCATATCACATATGATGTGCATTCTATCGAAGTTGTAAAGGATCAACGATCACGATTCATAGATCACTGCTTGGAGATAAGTCCCACATTTGGAGACAATATTGAAGAAGGGTATATTGGAACATTTACAACATGTTGTTAGCGTAAGGTATGTAATGATTCTTGTATCATGGGTCTAGGTGAGACATGGTTCAGTATGGGAGCTATCTCCAATTTTAGAAATGTTGTCCCCCTCATTTTCAGCTTGCCCAACATTTTATTTTCAGCCATAGAGGATTGTTATATCTCAATGAAAATGCATTTCTCATCTATTGTCATTAGTGAAGTGTTTGCAAGTGATAGAAGATGGTTCCTAGCCACTATAATTCCGATATCGGGTAAGAAAATGCAATGCTCTAGCCATGATATGATGCTCTTCCTATTTTCAAGTGTTGGATTAATAATATCTATAGTAAATAGCCATAGATTTGCAGATATGGAGGATTTATCTTGGCTTACTGTTAGATGTAAAAGGGTTCACTTGTTGATGTCAATTAATGCTAAAATCCTAATATATTTAGTATTGTTTAGAAAGAGATTCAGGGCAATGTATGACTATTACACTTATCAACAATCATAAGGTCTGATCCGAACCAATTGTTGAAGAGATTGGCTTAGGGTAACATGGAAGCAACAATTAGAGTCCAAGGTAATCACTGTAACAACAAACTAGGAGAGGCATGCATAGTATTAGGCATGCAATGGTTGCACACTATTGGAAAATTCACTATGGAGTTGACATCTAAGGGAAAGTGGTAGTGCTTCGAGGCATCGATGGAGGTCCAAGAGTTGTCATGGCTAAATGGATGGAATATCAATTGTTGACAACCATGATTTCATCAATAGGTGAGACATTTGATCATGATGGCATTTGGTCTATTTTGGATTAGCATGGTATGGTGTTGTTGGATTCAAGTTACATATAGGTTTGCCACCTTTGGATGTGTGAAGGAACATTCAGAAAAGTTGGGATATTACAAGATGGTTTCACCATTCTTTGCATCATGAAGCTTTTCATGATGTTTGAGTTTGCACTTTCAAGATTGCCTTAAGTAAAGGACATCAACAAAAGTTAGAAAGGAGTTGTGTTGGATTTATCCTCCCTAGTGAAGAAGTTTTGAGCACCACAAGAAGGTCTCAAGGGGTAGTTCACATGAATATCAAAGTAGCTCAGCATAAGCTTGGTGGAACGATTTCACATTCAGACATGCTTATGAAAGATTACAAACAAGGGATAAAGGGGAAGAGTAGTGATATCATATTGCAATTATGTTGCAAAGGAAACATATCAGGGATTATTGCCATCATAATTGCCAACTTTAAGGCTAATGTCATCACCATTTTTAGCTGCTATATTACATCATTTGTAGCCATACAAGTGGTTTTGGTTTTAGAATTGAGTAATTTTCAGTTTGTTGTTATTGAAGTATTTTCAGTGATTGTATGGTTGTCATTGTTGAATTTTGCAAAAGATTTTCAATATTGCAGCAGTTGTACTATTCTTATACTGCGTATTTTTAGGGTTATTGATTTTGGACTATGGTCATCAATCACATTTAGCACCAAGTTTGAAAATATTAAGGAATTTTTCTTGTATCATGTTATTTGTGACGAGTTTCAACCATTGGAGCTATTGAAAGCAATTACTCTAGTTGTCATATTATTGTTTAGAGAGAAAGTTCAAACAACTTATGACTATTACAACCATTTTACATATAACATACAATCTAATCAATGTTATTTTCCAAGAGGTATAGCTTGGGGTGTCATGGTAAGAATCTTTGGAATACAAGATAATTATTATGACAATAATCTATAAACAATAAGCATAATTTTGAGCATGCCTTGGTCACAGTTCAAGGGAAAAGAGGTAGTACTCCGATGTATAATTAACACAACTTCAACATCAATCACAATAAACAAAATGAAGGGTGTCACGTTTGATAGTACTCTCTCTAGATCACAACGGATTCATAATTCAACTATCGTGGGTTCGCTTATGGAAATTGTTGGAGAAACATCATAGGGTATAGGGCTTCTAATTCCCCATTATATCATAGAA
This sequence comes from Torreya grandis, assembly GCA_037957365.1. Taxonomy (NCBI): domain Eukaryota; kingdom Viridiplantae; phylum Streptophyta; class Pinopsida; order Cupressales; family Taxaceae; genus Torreya; species Torreya grandis. The sequence continues at coordinate 1,124,284 of JARHVA010004324.1, read as the reverse complement.
GCGCAACAAAAACTAACTACCACACAAGGAGGACTAGAAGAGATAGAAATATTGGTTTAGAATCTTGGTATTTGCAGAACGGTTCAAGTATTGTTTGAGGGCAAACAATTTCGAGAAAAGCAGATTGTAATATCTCTTTTTTCAAATTAATTAAATCGAAGGAATCATAGTCTATTTTTATTTCTCATGGATTAAGGGGGAATTAAAAATGGAAAATAATATTATAATAAGTCATGAAGTTGTCCAAAAATGTACTTTAAGTTATAACTTAAAAGAAAAAGGGACACTTAATGTATTATTATTGAATGGGGCCAAAAAATAAATATTGAATACATAACCAAAAAGGTAATTAACAATTATAAGGATGAGAAAATGTAATATTCAATTAAAAGTAATATTAATTACTTTTAGGGTATTGGATGAAAAAAAGTTATTAAAAGAATTGATTGGAAAAAGTGAAAAATTCACCATTCATTCACTCTAACACTTTTACAAAACCATTGTTTTGTAAAATTGGGGAAACAACTTCAATATTTTATATAGAAGATGAAAACCCTCATGTCCATAGGGTTAGCGACAAAAACCCTCAAACCTATTTGGTAATTATATTCAGGGATTACATCAGAGTTTTTAGATTTAGAGAAAATCCATCACACATGTACAAAGATATTGATTTATGGATGTGTATGGGGCTACAATAGTTCAAAAAATTATTTAAATATTCCCCTGCAGTGGCATTTCACCTTGATGTCACTACTCATGTCATTATTCACGACATTACCTTGGCATTGACTTTTTAGGCCTACTATACTTGGGTGTTGATGTTTCTACACTAGGTTTTGACTTTACTGAGTTGGTCATTGATTTTTAAGGGTTATCATACCATTTCGAAGGCTATCGTATTGCTGTAACTAGGGTTTGATGCTGTCGTACTATTCAAACATTATTTTCAACTAGGGTTTTTAGGAAAAATCCAATCTTTGTCTTTCGATGCTATCATACTGTTTTGAGATATTTCTAGCTAGGGTTTCAGGGAAAGATTCCACCTTTATGTTGTTTCAAATTAGAGTTTGGTGGAAAATATAGTAAAAATTAATATTTTGATTTTATTATGTTATTTATATTTTCCATGATTGTTTTCATAATATTTTCTATGTATGTAATCCACTGAAATAAAGAAAACACGCATGACTTGTTGGTTTTCTATATTACATGTATTACACTGGTATTTAAATAATTTTTAAAAATTAAATGCAATAAAAATCAAAATTCTTATTTTTTCCTAAAAGAGATATTTCATTGAGACTCATAGAAGTCTCCAAAATGAGATGAGAGAAATCACTTAACTCAAAATTACAAGGAAGAGAAAAGTTATAGAAGGGATGGTACCAAAAAAAAGAGTGCTACAGAGTGTGTTTAGAGATCAAATTAAAGATTAACGAATTGAGAAGAAATCTAAATAAGCTTTAGGTGAAGGTGGATGGACAATGCTGGGTCTAAGCCCACAGGAAGAGGGTAAACAAGAGAGAGAGCGCTCATTGAATGAGGTGGAAGGATTATGCCCAAGTAAGGAGAAAGATAAAAAGGAGAAGAACGATCTTTGGCCTAGCTTATTGCTGAGAAAGGAGAAGAAAAGCCATAGAAAATACTCAAATTTATCTAAACATGGTGGAAGGGCAAACATGCCTTGATGTAGAGGTCAAAAGAATGGTTCTACAATTTAGCTTATGTTTGTGAGCACAATGCTCACTAAACAAATTACCCGAGTTGTATAATGTGGGAGCATCTGGGTTCATGGACAATCGTATATCACTCAGAAAGATTTCATTTTTGCTAATAAAGTTGGTTTGCAAGTTCTCAAGAATGGAATGCTTTGGTGTTTTAATATTCAAAGTATATTTTGGATTCTAAAGGCACTAATTAATGGAATCTCCTCAAGTATAAGCTTTTTAGGATGATCTCTGTAAAGGCGGTCCTCCCATAATGACATTCTGCCAAGTGAACATTCTTTTGTTTCATATCCACTATGTGGATGCAAGCTTCTTAAGTTATATGTTCCATCGACATGGCGAAGCATATGCAGGCATCACAAAAAATTGACTATTCTAAATTTCCTCCTCATTGCCAAAACCACATGATGACTACAATGAATGGTAGGAAGTAATTGTCCATAGATCTCAACTACTAACATAATCATTTGAATTGTTGGCATATGTGGAATCTAATGTTCTACATGTAGGGATTTTTGTGGATTTTATTAGTGAGGAGGCAACTGGTACAGGGGTCTTGTGAGAATGGTTTTTATTTATTATGCCATGAAATATTTAGTGCCCAAAATTCATTTTTTTAATGCTCAAATGACCGCCAAAGATCTTCGATCAAAGACATTAAGTGGATTGCCAAATGTCAAAAACATAACAAGTAGTTCTAAGTCACGAATTGGAAAATATTAAAAAAGGAAGGAATGTAACAATCTTGAGATAACTTGCAGCATTGAAAAGTTTCAAGACATGAAAGAGAACTTATTGTAAAGTTCTAAGATTCCAATTGACTTGGCTAAAGAGCATTAAGCTCTTAGAAGCCTAAGAGAGCAATTTGTAATGTTGTAAAGACATATCGCTATAGAAAATCCCAAGAGTGGATTTTTATCTCATTTTAAAATATTTGAATATGAGAATAAGTATTTTGTGATGTCTTCATGAAATTTATGCATTCTTATTGGTTTATTGTTGTGCAATGATCGTGCAATGTGCTGATCTTAGACTCTGAGCATTCATTGTAAGTAAGGTTATAGTAGTCTTTTGATAGACCGACTGTCCTTGGTATTGCACAATGTGGTATTAGAGCAAGGTTTGAACCGTATTGAAATATTTCTTCCAAATATTGGTGGGTAGAAAACAAAGACAACATCTTCCAGTAGGAGAAATGTTGGGAAGATGTATTGTCGCTGAGGGGTTCTCCATTACAAGGCAATGGGCAAAGAATTAAAGAGAGAGACATATTGTTTTTCATCTAAACAAGATAGGTAGAGGACATGATGTTACAATAATGACTCACGGAAGAAACATTACACAAAAAGCTATAAAGTTGGTAGAGTTGATGAATAATATAGTGTCAAGAATGGATGCCATGGAAATAAGAGATCCTAGTAGAGGACACAAAACTACAAAGGTCAATGAGAGAGAAAGAGATAAGACTATTGAATATACCCTTGTACTTTTAGGGAGAGGGAATCATGAAGGTTTCTTGAATTGGGTAGTGTATTTTTGAATAAAGGAGCATTGCAAATCTGAGGAGGATAGAGGTTGCACACACTAAAATGTGTGGTAGTACAACAATGTATTGGAGAGTCTCTAAGAGAGGAGATTAGAAAGTAGAAAAAAGAAGGTAAGGAGTTGGGAACATATGGTTTCCAAATTGTAGAAGTAGATTATGCATCCTATAATGCATACAAAATGGTGGAAGAAGCTTGAAACAATGAGGCTTAAGAAGATAAAAGAGAATATTGTCTTAAGAGACAATAAGAGCACAGAGTTCCCTTGCGAGCAACACAATTATTTTAAAAAATAATAAAAATAAAGCAAAATAAATTCTCCTAGATGAGGGTGTTGATAAGATCTCCACAAAAGGGAATAATGAAGCATAATTGTACATGAGGTGACTATAAATTATTTTGATGAATATAGAGGGTACAAGAGGTTGTGAGACACCCAAATCTATTCTGAAGAATAACAAGAGAGAAGATTCCATTGAAAGGCATTAAGAGGGTGGACTTTTTGTGGAAGTATCCCATGGAAAGAGAGAGAGGCCATTTGCAACCTATAGAGAGTGAAATCTTCTTGAAGTAAAATGAAGAAGTTGATTCTATATCCAAAGAGGAAAAGAAGGAGGTGGATGATGTTCAAACCCATGTTTTATCTAACATTGCTTTGATTGTAGGTATTGAGGATTGCAAATCAAGAAAGGAGGAGTGTGAACAAAAGGAGTTGCATTTCGAGAAACATGAGAAATCCACATGGATGTAGAAGGCCATGAAGAGCCAAAGCTTGATAGTACTCAAGCAAAACAAAGCAGAGAAGGAATTCCCCATGCAATAGGATAGTGAAGAAGAGAAGGGAAATCATCCAATAGAGGTGATCATAAAACTTGAAGAAGAGAAAAGGTGAGAAGACTCACAATAGAAATTGAAGAAGATGAATTTTTCCATGCAACAAACATGGGTAGAGAATGGGATGAAGACATTCTCCATCTTGAGAGATGGATAAAGAATGATGAGTTAGTAGAACAATTCCAACACATGCTAAATGGGGATGTTCCAAAGAGTTTTTGGACAACAGGTGAGGAAGCATGTCTCCCAAGTGACTTAAATATAGAGGATGGAGTAGAGAGGATGGATACAAGTCATTCATAGAAGATGAAGAGTGGAAAAGATGTGCATTTTGACCACATAGAAGATGAGGAGGAAACTCTCAAGAGTCAAATATTGCCTTGTTTACACTTGGGCAAGGAAGGTGCAAATTTCTTTGCAGAAGGTATGCCTACAATGTTTGAGGAGATGAAAGTAGTTGGAGAGGAGATGAAAATTGAGCAATTAAAGTTAAATTCAGTCCAAAAGGACACAAGAAGGGAGGTTGTTGCGACAAAAGCAATACAAGAAAGATAAAGATGTGGATTTGAAAAGCCACACAAGCGAAGAAGAGAAAGAAGAGTTGTCAATGCAAGAACACCTAAAGCAAAGTAAAGAGAAAAATTAGTTCTTCAACCAATTAGAGTCATCCTTGATTGAAAAGGATAATGTAGACGAGGGGAGTCATCCAAGAGAGATGAGTGTGCAAGAATTTGTACAGAAGGGTGTAGAGGTGGAAGTAGTCTACATACAGATTGTTGTTGAGATTCATAGAAGTCTCTAAAATGAGATGAGAGGAAGCAGTCAACTCAGAGCCACAAGGACGAAAAAAAGTTATAGAAGAGAAGTAACAAAGAAAAGGGTACTATAAAGTGTATTTGGAGATCCAAATAATGATTGGATGAGTCGAAAAGAAAGCTACACAAGCTTTAGGTGGAAGTGGAAAGAAAAAGGTGGGGATGAATTGAGAAGAAAGCTACACAAGCTTTAGGTGGAGGTGGACGGAAAAAGGTGGGTTTAAGCTCACATAAAGAAGGAAAACACGAGAAAGAGTATCTTGAAAGAGTTGGATGGATTACGCCCAAGAAAGGGGCAAGAGAGAGGATGAGAATGGTCTTTGGCCCACCTTGTGCTGGCAAAGGAGAAGAAAACCTAAAGAAAAAACTAAGATTTATCCGACGTGGTGGAAGGACAATCTATGGCTTAATGTGCAGGGCAAACAATGGCCTATATTTGTGATCATAATGCTCATAAAACAAATCACCTAGGTTGTATGATGCAGGGCATTTGGATTCATGAACAATCTTGCACCACCCAAAAAGATTTCGTTTTTACTAATAAAGTTGGTTTTGGAGAGCCTCATGATGGAATACGTTGGAGAATAAATGTGTTAATATTCATGCATATTTTGGATTGCGAGGGCATTACTTAGTGGAATCTCCACAAGTATAAGCCTTTCTCATAATGACATTGCATTATTTTGTTTTCATATCCACTACGTGGATGCGAGGTTATAAAGTTTTAAGTTCCACCGACATGGCTAAGCGTACGCGGTCAACAAGGAAAATCAACTATTCTAAATTGCCACCCCACTCTCAGAACCAGAAGATAATCACGACGAACGGCAGGAACTTGTTGTCCACAAATCTCAGCTGCTCAGAGAAACATTCGATTTACCGGCGTATGTGGAATCTGAGGTTTTACATGGGAGGGATTTCTGTGGAGTTTATTAGCGAAGAGGCAACTGGTCCAGGTGTCTTGTGGGAATGGTTTTTCTTTGTCATGCCGTGAAATCTCTAGTCCTCAGAATGATATTTTTATCAGGCTCAAATGGCCGCTGAAGATCTTCGATCAAAGACATTACGGGGATCCCAAGATAGTAGCAGCGGAACAAGTAGTTCTAAGTCACGGCCAAGATCGATCTCTGCAGAAACCAGGAACAGAATTTGTTATATTTTTATTAAAAAATCTTGTTTCAAGCACTTGCTAGCACCAAATTAATTAAAATTCAAATTAGGGGGATTGCTCAATGAAGTCATCAATGCTTATGTTCTTCCACTTCCACACTTAGATTGCCCATTTCATCAATCACTATCCACATTATTGCTAAAATTAATTGCGCATTTGTCGGGAGAAGTGGACAACTGGAGAAGCCTCAAGGTCTCTGTTTCTTATTCAATCAAATTTTTTTTTGCACAAACAAAACTCTAAACAATAATCCTGAACTGCAAACTGAATTATATGCAAACTCAACGCATCAAGAATAACAAAATAGTTAAAATAAATGAAACCCTACATTAGTTTTCTCACTTTAACAGCGAAAATCCATGTGCGCGGGTGCACTCAAGCAACCCACAGGACTTTCCCATAGAAGTACATCTCTCTTTTTCCAGCTTCTCGATGTATCCATGAGGGAGGAAGAATATATTTATAGGATTTCTAAAGTCGACTCTCTTCTTTCTTTGTTTTTTAATATTTTGAAGGGAGGTATTATTGAATTATATAGAATGTCACCATCTCTTTTCATATTTTGGAAATAAATATATAGTAGATTTATGATGTTGAGTAAGTATACATTTAAATTAGTGAGCTCTTTTAGTTAAGAAATTAGGAGTAAAGATACCATCAAAATCACTTAGGACACGACCTTGACTTTAACTGCTTGACTCTTCGTGTCAAGTATCTAGAGGGATTTGTATCTTGGTGGATGGATATAAACAACCATCATCCTCACTAGTCGGACTACAACCCTTTCGATATAACATGATTGACCATACTAAAATACCTCATGTTTCTTTAGATTGGCATGATGATTTCACCATTTAATCCTATTGGTGAGGTGAGTTTCTCAATTCCTTTTAACTAGCTTGATTTAGGATGATTTTTCTAATTTCTTAATTAACTAAAATAGGAAAAATATATAATATAATTATTTTAAACTTATGGTAAGAACACTAACTTAAGTAAATTTAAACATGTCTAAATAATGATTTATACCAACACCCCTCCTTAAGTGTAACTTATGAAGTGTGTACACGCCAACATCTTAAAAAGGGTTCTTGACAGCGATGTCTAATGAGGATCCCATGTAAAATAAGTCAATGTTGAGAACTACCTGAAAGGATGAGTGTCCTTACAGATGCCATTCCATTTTTTGCCAAAGTACATGGGTATCTAGTAATTGTAACAATGAAATAAAAAAAAATGATGTTAAATAAGAGAATAACTTTGAAAAAAGTAGAATATCGAACAAAGTGACAAGTGTTGGGGCTTCCACTATTGCTCCATAATAAGATACAATCAATTTATCCCCAAGATCACCATAACATACTACATGAGTGGTTTGAATCCACTACTCAAACACAAAGAAGCTAATAGAGGTTGGGGCCACTTGAAGTCACACCACACACAAAGAGACAATCACTCTATCAATAGTGTTGAAAATGCTAAAGATATAATACATATGAGATAATATGTCTCCATTGATGTATTGATCTAGCACTCAAACTACCTAAATAGCACAAATGGGTTAATCCATCAGTTAGTGTGAAGAAATCATTACATATGGATGGGATGATCTATCACACAAGGCTAACAAAACATGGTGAATCATACCAAGTCAGATCTCAACGTGCAACTACTATCACTATCATCAACACAGAACCAAGAATGTCCAATTGCAAGGAACAAAAATACAGAATTGGGGAATCCATCATGGAATCAGATACAAATCCTCACCCGATATCCCAATCTATCTCAACTCGGCGTTCAGGTAAAAATACCTAATACAATAACCCTCATAATGTTGAATCGGGGTGATCCGTAAAAGACGTTCATAACGATACTGATTTTTTTTGACAATTGAATAATAAAACTCCAACAAAATACAATGATGGATCCAAACTAGAAAAAAATCCATGCATGAGAGGACTAATCCACCACATAGATGAAAAAAGTCAATGTGTGAAACCACCAAAAAGCATCCAAAAATCAAGGCATACTCACAAACTATGCATAATATGTGAAGAAGAAAATTGTTTCAAACATAATCACTGAACAACGTGCATAGGTGCATAAATGATGGTAGAAGTTGTGCATGAAAATGCTGCATATTGCATGTTGTGGTGTTCTATGTTATTTTTTGCAAATTACCTCTCAACTTAGCATATTTAGTTCATCTATGACCTCAAGTAATATGAAACAACTATAATGGGTACATGTAAATCAAAACCATAGGGTAAACACAAGAAAGTGCTAAAAATATTTATCAAGTGCCCTAAGGAGGAGCTCAAAATAAGCCACAAGTGTGTCGATGATGTGTCCCCAAAAGCAAAGAAAAATAATACCAAAAATGGGCCCTCAAAGAACAAGGCACAAAAACAAATGTGCTAGATACAAATGTGTCCCCAAACAAAGGCATGGAATCGAGAGTCCCTAATATAAATGTGCCCCCCCTCCGCTCTTGTCTTTAAAAAAAATTACAGTTGTGGCATTTTATAAAACAATGCATGAGCAAACCACTCCAACTACAAAACACTTTGCCCATTTTTAATTTTTTTGTTTGAAAATGGGTAAAAAAAAGTTAATTTCCATACTATATTTTTGAATTTTCTTTACAAAACTCAGTTCTTCTTATAAAAGCATACACTTTACAAAAAAACAACACTTGAAAAGGTGCCCCAGTGCTAATAAAAGTGTCAATAAAGTTTCAAGATGAATAGAGGCCACATAGGCCATCATTAAAAAAAGGATTTTGTGGGGTGGGGGGTCTAATCCCTTTCCATTTTGGACCAACCCTCTAGTTTTTAATCTTAGATAAAAGTGTTTTGAAATATTGGAATAACCCCCACCCCCCCCCACCGACCCCGAGTTGGCCTTGACATGTTAAAATGCCCAAGTGTCTTCAAAGCAAGGAAAAAGGTCTAAATGACTTTGTTGTAAATTTTTTTTTAAAAAAAAAAGGGTCATCAAAGGTCATGAGGCTTGGGCAGATTGGAAGGGGTTGGAAGGCTTGAGAACAAGGCCCATGTTGAGGGACAAGACTACCTGGTCCAGCTGAGCTCAAGTGGGGAACAAGAAATGGATCCTGGGCAAGAAACACTTAGGTTTGAAATAGGGAGCTTGGGGTTGGGGGAGCTAGGGGTGAGGGGAATGTGTCTTGTAGTGGTGGAGAAGGACTTGTACAAGAAGAACAAGGAGCGAAGTGGGGGAGTAGGGAGGCACGATGGTGGACATTGGTTGTGTTGTGGTGCATCGCATACGAGCCCAAGGGGTTAGGGGAGAGCCCAAGGGGTTACAATAGAGAGAGAGAGATTGAGTGAGCTAGGAGGGCTCGATAGGGTCCAACCAAGCCTCTCATGCCCTTTGAAAAAAATATTTTATTGGTTTTATTTTTCTATATAGAATAAAAAATTACAATTTTTTAAAAACTCTGAAAAAATTCAAAGACCCCCTATAATTTTTTAGAGTATCCATAGATGCCTGTTAGGAACTTACTTGCATATAATTTAATATCACAAAAAATATAACTAATATACATTTAATGGAAAGATAATAAAAATATTATATTGAAAATGATAGAATATCAATAAAAAGTATCATGGGCCTCTTCGAGGGGCAACCTCATTTGGGCATAATTCAATACAAAATATTCAATAGATGCCCTTTCCTCTTACATAATCCCTCTATTTAAACTGTTCTACTCAAGACAACTACTACCTCCCATATATGTGGGATGATTAAAAATATCAAATGGGATGAATTACAAAGCATACACATCTGAGATTTTATTAAAGGTACTTGATACAAACTAGAAGAGTTAGGACAATGGGGTCTTAACATGTCCCTGCCCTCTCCCCCCCACTTTAAAAAGATCTATCCTCAAAGCTTGAGATGAAGAAATTGTTGCTATAATTAGAATAGGGGTTCCATGTCATGTCTTCTAGTTGCATGCCACACCATTGTACTAAAATATTGATGATAGTATGATTGTGGAGTTGGTGAGAGTGATTGTTGAGGATAGACTCAAGGTCCAAGAGGATAAATCCTTTAGTGTCAAGATTTAGGAGTGTCATTTGGAATCGAACATGTTGACCACTGACCTTATTCAAACATGATACATGGAAAGATGAATGGATGTTGGCAGATGAGGGAATCTTGAACTTGTGTGTTAGGACTAATCTTGAAAAAGACTTTATAAGAACCATAAAAATTTGGTGCAAGTTTTTGATGACCCTTCAAATTCAAAAATGACTACTTATAATGTTAGATCTATAGAAAAACCACATCACCAACATTGAAAGCCTATTCTGAGTAGTGTTGATCACCTTGTTGCTCCATGCAGATATTGAGGTTATCTTTGAGAGTTTGGATGATAATTACACATGTGCGAGTGTGGAATCAACTATCTATACCTTAGAGCTACATGGAAGGTAGGTCTAAAAAGAAGGCAATGGTTGATAGTAAATGGCCTCAAATGGGGTCATCTTGGTGGTCATGTGGTATGTAGAGTTATACCACCATTGAGCAAGTGGTAAGCAATTGACTCAGTGAGTTTGTTGATCAGATAAAAAATATAAATAGGTCTCCAAGAATTTGTTGACAATTTCCATTTGACCATCAGTTTATGGATGGTAGGCAGAACTCATTTTAAGTTGGGTGCCATAACAGTGGAAATTTTCCTTCCAGAAGTGATTAGTAAAAATTGAATCATGATCACACACAATTAAGGAAAGTAGAGCATGGATGCGAGAAATTTGATTGAGAAAGGTTTGAGCAACAATGAAGGCTGTAAAAAGATGGATGAGGGCACAAAATAGGCATACTTGGAGAGTCAATCCACCACCATGAGAATTATTGATTTCTATACTGACTTGGGTAGTCCCTCAACAAAGTCCATGGAAATTTATTACCATACTTGGATAGGGACAAACAAGAGTTGGAGCATGCATGTGTGGGTGATAGTTTCCCCTTTTTTGTGATGACGTGTTTCCCATTCTTCCAAAAAATATCAGATGTTTTATTTAATTCTTTCCTAGAAAAAATTATCACAGATCCTTTCATAGGCATTAAGAAACCTAAGTGGTTGGTTGATGGAGAGGCTAAAAACTCTAATAGAATTATCTATCTTAGTGTTGCTTTTTGTGTTATTTCTAGACATCCTTTGTGACTTAAATAGATACCATCCCAAGAGTAATTCATTTGAGAGGCAAGATTAGTGGTCACTTCTTGAATGAGTTGCTAAATATGGGTATCATGAGACCATTTTTATTGTGAATAATGCACCAAATTTGGCATGGGGAAGGATAGTACACACAACGTTGTCTTTTATTCATACTTGTGAGACAACACATCTGTGATAACATTGTCTTCATCCATATTGTAAGAATCTCATAGTCATAGATCATTAATTTGGTTACCTAATATTGTTGCTCAGGCAAAGAGACTCTTTGATCTAATAAGTACTTGAGGCTATGGTGATAAATTTTGATGTAGAAGTGCCTCCTGACTAGGTATGGGAGCCAATTTTTGATGACATGAAGTATAGATAACTTCTCTTTCTCATATGTGGAATGATAAAATTTTTTCCCTGTAAGAGCCTTGCTGGTGAATGTAAGGGGTTGACCCCCATGCATTATAACAATTCTAATGCAACTTCATGAGGCATCACTTTCGATGAAAAATGGTTTGGAGAAGTCGAGCATAGCCAGAACAAGTGTAGTGCACATTGCATGCTTGATCAATTTGAAGGCTTTTTTTTACTACTTTAGACCACTAAAAGGCAAATTTTTTAACATGGTTGTTAATGGAGTTATTTTTTTCCATAGTCCTAGATAAACTTACTATAGTACCTAGTTAGACCCAAAAACCCATGAAGGCTCTTGAGTGATTTGGGTTTAGTTCAATTTATCATAGCCTCAATTTTTTTAGGATCCACTTTGATGTCTTCCTTAGAGACGATGTGTCCAAGTTTATCAATTTCATTTGGGCCAAAATTGCACTTGGACCATTTGGCACATAAATGGTTATCAACAAGGAGTTGGAATGTGTGGTCCTCAGATGCTCCTCACAGGCACGACTACAAACAAGGATGTCATCAAATAACACTATGATGAATATGCATAGAAATGGATGAAATATTTTATTCATTAAGCCTTGAAAGGTTGATGGAGCATTGGTGAGGCAAAATGGCATGACAAAAAACTCATAATGGCTATCATGAGTTTAAAAAACTATCTTAGGGATATCATCTTCCTTGATGTGGATCTAGTGATAGCTTGATCGTAATTCAAACTTCGAGAAGAAGTGAGCTCCATGCAATTCATCCAACATCTCATCAATCATTAGAATACAAAAAATATCATTGATAGAGGGTTTGTTGAGTGTGCGAAAGTCAATAAATAGGCACCAAGATCCATATTCTTTCTGTCCCAAAAATACATGAGAAGAGTAAGGAATGATGTTGGCTTTTATGACTCCAACTCGCAATAATTCTTGCATGAATCTTTTTATTTAATTTTTTGTAGAAATGGGTACTAGTAAGGGTGAATGTTTAGAGGAACACTACTTGGAATTAGCTGAATTACATGATCTACGAGACATTGTGGGGGTAACCATTTAGCTTCCTAAAAAATAATTGCATGTTTTGACAAGAGTTCTTGTAAATTTGGTGGATGGTTGGAATCATAGGATTTATTGAACTAGATTGTGAAAAGTTGGGCAACAATCCACTGAGATCCCTTCTTTATCAACTTCTCCATGTGGTGAGAGCCAATTATATTTGTAGACCTTGGTGTGAGGCCTCTTAATGTGGGTCACTAGTCCTTATCAATGAACTACATCCACAACTCTAAAAAGATTCATAGGATAGGGCCTCATGTCTGAATCGCCTATGCTCATAAAACTATGTCATGACCTCTTAGAGGTAGAAAATACATGTTTGATTTCAAATTATAGTCCCCCACTAAAATGTAGACATTATGACATATACCCTTAAAAGGTAAGGTTCCTCCATTGGTGATTACGACTTCAAAACTTGAACAAGGACAAACATAATGATTAGCCTATTTGGATAGCCTATGATCAATGAAGCTATGTGTATTACCAGAGTTAATGAGAATAGTGAGGGGGTGTTTCTTAAAATACCCATTTTCTCACATAGTCTAAGGAGTGGTTACCCTAGTCAAGGCATGCACCAAACACTTTGGGTGTGACTTTGTGGTGCTAGGTTATTTGAATTTAGGTTCTTCATTGTGGGAATCTTGAGCATTTTCCCATTTTTCTACATTTGGTGGTGACTCAACATCCAAAAAAAAGACCTTTGTTCAATGCACTTGTGTCATCTAGAAATTTTTTTATTATAGTTGTAACATAGCCATTTTTTGAGATGAGCACACATTTATGCCTCCATAAGGTTTTTAATGGAGATGAAATTTTGAGAAGGATTTATGACTAGCTGTGGTATTGCAGATGTCTTGAAATAACCAACATTAGAATATCAATGCTAGGAGGTGATCTTATATTCTGCAAGCTTGGCCAATCCTAATGTTTCCATCATGTTCTTTGGTTTAAACATCTTGACCTTCATGTAAAGTACATCTTTGAGCCTCTTGATGAATTATATCTTAAAAAAGTAATCATTTAACCTTTTCATTTGGTTGGATAAATTTTAAAATTAAACTTGATACTCATGAAGAATTCTAGTTTTCAATAGTTTGGTTAAGGCTTCGGTGAAACCATCATAAACACTGGGACCAAAATGAACCAAAAAAATCTTAACAAAATTATCCCAAGTGGGTTATGTATGAGATTTTTGATGCCATTGGTACCACTAGACAACTTCCTTCTTTAAGTGAAATGATACGATGGGTACCTTATCTACCCCCAATGTATTGTGCAAGTTGAAATACTATTTGGTATAATAAATCAACTGGTTGGTTTTGTACCATAAAATTTTAAAAAGTCCAATTTAGGGCCACACTGCATGGTTCAGGATAGAAATCTAGCTTTAGAATGTTGGTCACCATTAAGTTGGTTGGAGAACATGGTATTCTTTGAATTGATGCTATGTAGTCACTCATTTAACTCAGTGAGTTGGGAGTCACATTGAGATTGAATTCAACTCAAATTTATTCAATGTTTTGTGCCATGGCTTGGATTTTGCATGGGTGACAACCATTGACTAGAGGGGTCTAGGTTGCCAAAAAATGCTAAGAAAATCTACATGTTAAAATTATAATATTGATGAGATGATCACAATGGTATAATATTCACAAAGGTGAAAAGAATTGTTTTTGACACTGGAGGTGGAAAAGATAATTTTGTATGGAGTTTTTTTTGAAAATTTGAAATACCCTTTAAAAGGATCATCTTGATGAAAAAAATCACAATGGTGTATTTGCTCTATGGGATTTTTTTTTTTATAATTTTATTTCTAATAATTGGGTATTTCAACAAGTTCCATGAAACATTCAAACCCTTTCTAATACTACAACGAGTTCATGTAACCATTCTATAACATTGCTAGTTGTAGTTACCATATTTTTGTCAACTAAAAAAATATGATATTATTTTTTGACTATTGGATGTTAATGCATTTTTTAAGAATTTAGAATTGAATATGTGACTATAGGAATTCTAGGGTTACAAGGAATGATACTATAGGGTGTGTTTGGTCTATGAGATTGAAAATATACTAATCTTGTTTATAAAATAACGTCACCTCAAAATTTTAGGGCACTAACTACGGTGAATAACCATTTTGTAGCCCACTATCCTGTCTCCAAAATACAATGCAAGTAGCTTACTAGGGACAATAGCTTACTGATGCATCACATAAATAAATTATCAAAGGCTTTCAATGGCTAGGTTGTAAAAATAATTAGGGGGTATTCCTATATATTAGAAGGTATGTGGAAACACTAGTATATATATAACGTTGTCTAATGGCTTATGTATTGAGTATAACCTCTCACTCCATGAAATTAGGGGAATTAATAACTGCTTAGCCAAAAATAATAACTTTCTATTAGTTTTAAGACTGTTGGAACATATTTTATAACCTAAGGAAATAAGAGAGGAGAAGAAAATTGGGAAAGAATATTAATGTTGCCATTCTATTACCACTCTCTAATCACCAAGATCTTGATTGGGTGAGGAGAGAGCATATAATGGATAGAAGTTGAGAACTATAAACAAATAAAAATTGATGCCTAAAAATGGTCTTGAAAAGAGGTTTGATACCATATGTTAGGAACCTACTTTCATACAAATTAAATAACAATAAAAATATAACTAATGTGTATTGAATGGAAAGAGAATAACAATACTATATTGAAAATGATAAAATACCACTACAAGATATTGCAGGCCTTTTCAAGGGGGGAACTTTATTTGAGCTCAACTTAATAAAAAATATTCAATAGATTCCCTTTTCTCTTACAAATCCCTCTATTTAAGCTATTTTACTCAAGATAATTACTACTTCCCATACATGTGAGATAATTACAAATAAAAAATGGGATGACTTACAAAGCATATATATTTGATATTTTATTAATAATACCTAATAAAAACTAGAAGATTTAGGATGAATGGGTCCTAACAATGCCCTTCTATACCCCTGCAAAATTTGCTTTGAAACGTATGAAAACCATGATTTTCTAGTAAAACCTAGAAAAGCCCTAAAAGGAGACTAGCATTAAGTTTCTTGTTTTTTTTAAAGAAAACCCGCTATTTTTTCCTATGAATAATTGAAACACTTGAATAAAATTAACCCCTATAACCTCATAAAAATTATCAAAATCAATTTAACAAAACAAAGTTTTACTCTAGATTTGAAAGAAGGATAATGGTTTCAAAGAGATATAGACCAAAAAAAAAAATTTCTCCTCTCATGGAGATTTTAGGTCCTTGGAAATGATATATAATGCAAGAATATGGATTTGTTACCATGTGGGGAGAATTGGAAAAATGGGAAAGCCTAGAGATCCATGTTTCTTTTTCAACCAAGATTTTACTTGCATAAACAAAACTCTAAAGAAAATCCTAAATTTTAAAGTGGATTCTATGAAAACTCAATGCAACAAGAATAAAATAATAGCTAAAAGGAATTAAACATTAAATTACTTCTTTTCTCTGTAATCTCCTCAAGAGGAGAAATACCCTGGATGCTCTCAAGAAACCACCAAAATTTCCTATAGAAATACATCTCTCTGAATGTTTTCCTAACTTCCTAATATATATAAGTGAGGGAGGAAAGGCATATTTATAAGGTTTATAGGATTGAAACTTGAAATAACATGATTTTATAGAATACCTCACATATTCTCTAATTGGCCCAATGACTTCACCCTTTAAGTCTATTGGTCATGTGAGTTTCTCAAATCCTATTGGTTTGCTTACACAAATATGAGTTTTCTAATTTCATACATAACTAAACAGGAAAAATATAAATATTTTAAACTTAAGGTAAAAACACTAACCTTATTAAACTAAAACATGTGTAAATAAAGAATTTCATCAATGACATTTGTTGTGTTCAAAGTGGGTACCAACAATGCCACTCATGTGGTACCCTTTTCCATTTTTATTCCCCTCATAGTGTTCCTCTTGCTCTTTAAATTCTATGTAATTTTGTAAATTTTAACACCTTTAGTTATTATCTTATCATCATTTCACATATGGTTATGGAGTAGCTAACATGTATCACACATAAACTTTCACTAGTCAACTATAGTTTCTAGACTGCTAATTTGTAGGTTGCCGATCTCATTATAACTTTCAAGATGCCCCAACTTGATGATAACTATAATAGGATCTAAGTAGGTAATTTTAGGGAATCACTCATGGAATTATCTCTTCTTCATTTATAATTATTCATTATATAGGTTGATACCTTGAATTGACTACTTTCATACTTCTATTATTTGTAATTTTCACATCTTGCCAACTCTTATTAATTAGATATGCTCTACCCTAAAATTCATTTTCCCTCTTGTATTGGATTACTATTGTTATTTTGGATGAATGTTCACTCTTGAATAATATTGTTGTTATTATTCTAAATCGTGTGTGCACTATTGGGCCTAAAATAAGTCTTATACAATACATACAAATCTATAAATAGGTAAAAAGTAGAAGATCATTCTAAATCAAACACATAAGAATGCCAGTCCACAAAGTGGTCCAAGGATATAAACAAGCACCTTTTGTAAAGGGTCTATAAGGGGAACCTAAATATATAATATCTATAAATAAATAAGGTGGAGGACCTTACTAGATCTAAGGTGTCGTTAGAAGGTAAAATAATATCTATAGGGATGACACCACTAGGCAGTAAAACAAGAGCTATGGGTGTCAAAATGAAGAAAGAGCTATAAAAATAATGTCAATATAGTAATAAAGTAAATGACAATAAGTATGTACTATACTATCAAATATATAATACATACAACATCCACAAATCAACCAATTCACATAAGTGTAGACACCTAATTTTGGTATTAGTATTATAGTTATTGTGACTTTATCATGTTTTGTACATCTAGATCATTAATTCATATTGGAATATTATTGGCATACTTTAAATTTACATTAGACTATGCATAACTTAAATTATCATCATTTTATCGTGAACACATTCATATTTATCATTTGTTTGCCTTAAGAACTCACCATTACTCTTAAATGCCCATTTATCTCTATTTCTTGAGATTTTATCACCTTGAATTGAATTAGAATAGTACTAAAATGGTATGACCACTTTTAGAACATATTGATTCTGGTAATGTTATTTGTGGGTCCTTCTCTTCATCTTTACATGTTTCCTTGTGCCATGATTTTTGACTTTCCCAATTCTACACCATTGACTAACATGTGAATAAGGTTATATTTTGAATTTTAAATGCCTATATATACACATGTACCATAATATATCATGGAAAATCTATCTAGTCAAGAAGCTCACACATTTTTCTTATGTTACACCCACCCTTATTCCATTCTCTATCTATTGAAGGATTGTTGCTCCATACTTGTACCAAAGAAGTATATTACATTAGTGAAAGAGTATATAGTTTTTCCCTAGTTCATCTTGAATATCATGTCATAAGGATAAGGAATAGGGGTATCATATACATGAGACTATATGTTGACATGCATGAGTGATGATTGCTAATCTTGCAAACAATACCTATTATAATGCATGCACAAGGCTAATCAAGATAGGCCCCTTGAAAAACAACCTATTTTTCAATGTCTTAGCAAGTGTGGACTTGAGATAAAGAGAAGGATAAATAATTTTGAAATATGCACACATCAATTCACCTATTAGAGAGAGGTTTATGGACATCATCTGTTGACAAAGGGGTTTAGACTTTTTTGGAGTGATTAGACCTACACAATCACTATCCAAAAATGAATATCCTTATCAAAGGGGTATAATACTAGTCCTATCACTATTGAAATGGTCTGATTTTGGTTACCATATCAAATCATTGTTTGATTTTTGGATTCTCTTTTGCATTGCTCCAAAGTCTCCCTTTTAGCACTTTCAACTTTTGTCAAAACCCATGTAAGTTAGAAATCAGATATGCATCTCTAAACTTCCTTGTTAATTATCAATAATTTTAATTAATTTCATTCATCTTCCTCTATTTATCCTAGACATGTCTTATTTACTATATTTAGGTTAGATTTCCCTATGACCCAATTTATTGTGGTTGGTGTAGTGTTTTAAAAACTTGTGCACCCTCCACAATAAAACAAAAAGAATGAGGCTAGGGTTAAGGATACTTATCTTGAGTTAAATTGTTAGCACATTAATATCCTCTTTAGATCTTAACACTTTGTATGATATTATTGTAGGTGAAGTCAAAATGGATAATGGAAACTCTAATTATCCAAAGTTGGGGACTCAATAGAATTAATGTATCTCACTTCTGCAACTCCTTTTATTGAAATATTCATGTCCCTTTATGCTAACTTGTCTTCCTTGGGTATAGGCACCTTTAACCCTAAATCTCATTTGTGTAAGTGGGGAATAGAAAGTGCATGAAAAGTGAATTGATGTTGTTTCATATCGATAAATGACGAAGGGAAACCTATAAATATGGTTTAGATCCCTAAAATTCAATACTCAATAATAGCCAGCCTCATTGGCCTAATAGATTGCATACAAATACATTATAATAAATTCATATGTCATCATTCTAATTGATGACACAGACTAAAATATGGGGTGCTAAGGGATGCAATCATTCTAGCCAATGATGTTATCTATGAGAAATAAATATAAAAAAGTGACTTAGAGGAAATACTAGGAGGCTTTAGAGGAAGTATATATTGATGTGATGGTGATATTAAGGTGATAGTAAGAGTGACATCTCACAACATATTTCTTACAAAGTTATATAATTCATCCCACTTTGATTCTTGGTGTACAAAAAATAAAGACACATAGGGAGGTTACTATGCCAAAAAACCCTAGATAAGAAAATCAGAAGTAAAGATAAAATAATATGTATACTTAAGCTCCCTAATATATGAACTAATACAATTATAACATACATATATGGGTCTAAATTCAAGTATGCTCAATATGATATCTCTCAAGGAAAATGATACTAGGAAAAGTCCATATAGGTATAATTTAAAAGCTAAATTAATTCTAGAGGTCCTAGAAAAAAATGAACATGATGATAAGAGGGGTATAGATAACCACAAGGTAAAGGATAGATTATGTCTGGAAGATCCAAGGATTTAATAGGTAGGTGTCAGGATGGGTCCATATAGATATGATGTAAAAACTAGGTTAAGTTAGAAATACATAAATATGAGACATGTAAAAAGCTAAGGATCCTAAACATGACCAAGATGAATCCTTGAAAGATACAACAATGAATAAGATAGAAATTTTAAAAACCAAAAATGCAACCATTGTTCAAGTAGATATGGCTCAAGTAGAAATCTACGTTAATTCCCTAGGTTTTACAATATTTTACCTAAGATCATTAATTTTATTGCAATACTAGCATGTTTGAAAAAGGTGAACAAAAGGATGTAAAGAGATGAGAATGACATGGAAAATATTGCTCATCAAGGGGAAATATTGGAAGGAAAGGACAAGAGGGTGCCACAAAGGAGAACATATGTTATTTAATTGAGGGAAGACACTAATCAATTCCTCAAGACTAAGAGTTTTTGACATCAAAAGGTTTAGGAACCCTATTTTATAATGACGTGGTTTAGGTTAACAAGTGAAGCAAATAACTTATCCCATGAAGCTTATAATATGTATGAACATTTAAAGGTGCCTACCTTATCATGACATTTTCTCTAATATTCATGACCCATTGAAGCCAAAGGCCCCCATGAGGATATGGTACTTGCATGAGAATGAAGGCAACAAAAGTGATAGATAAAAGGTCTTCTACCCTAGTCTAGTGGCCTACCGTAGTTCAATGGATCTCTAAATTTTATGTGAATCCAACCATGGAGTTTAATATTTCAACTAGAGAATGGTTTGTGCTATTATTTTTGATCACCCATCTTTTTGGTTGTGGTTAGATTTTGACATTTTACTTTATAAATTTTGTTTCTTTCTTGATTTTGATTTTTATATGACTTTTTTATTAAAAATTCATAAGTCCCAATATGGTTTTTTACTATGACATTAGTAAGAAAGCTTGTACTTACATGGATAAAGGGAAGCCTAAACCTAGATGATTATACACTCTTATACTTGCAACTTACCAAAGAGTGAAATCTTATATCTAACCTTGCTGTGAAAGATATGGTGTATGATATAAGGGGTAAATATGATGGTGACTAGGTTAGCCCATTCAAAATGTGTAAATGGTTGATATAATTAAAAATAGACTTGAGACTTTGTCTAGAGAAGGGAAATTATGGATGAGAGACATGTAGATAGACTACAATAGTTTTTACAAGGAATATGTTTGTTTTCAAATAAAAAAATGAAACTCTAAAAAATTAACTTATATTTCTAAAGAACATTTAGCTATGGTTGGGAGTGGATGTTAAAAAATTAGGTAACATAGGAGGTGGTTTCTTGTGAGGAAGACTTGGTTGATTCCATAGATGTTATAGTGCAACTTAAAATCTTTTAAAGTGATTTAGGTTTGCTAAAAAGTGAAGAAATTAGTGATAGTGGGATATAGGGAAGTCGAAGGGAAAACTATGGTATTAGGGAGCCTAGGGGATAATAGTAGAGGAAGATAGGAAGGATCTCAAGGGTTGGGATTGAGGAGAGAGATTCTTAAGAGTATGCCAGAATTATTAAAAATTATACTCACATAACACTAGATATGATGATGTAAATTAATTTATTATGATTGCTATAATGATATGCAAGGTGTAAGGAAACTTATTACTATGACCATGCAAATATTTATACATGAAATTCAAATTATGTTACATACCTAGCTAAGTATAATAAATGACAAATGTACCTTAGGCATAATATTTTTTCAGAGATTGAGAATTAATGGGGTTCTAAAAGATATCTTGAATTTGTTGCTCTAGTTGTCAATGTACATATTTTATGGCTACAAAAACCTTGGTTAGCACATTTTGACTATAATAAGTAGAGGAAGGTTGGGCATTGTAACATGTCCCAAGGTCTGAAGTGGTTGTGAATATAAGGGTTTGGAATTAAATTTATTAGTATATTGGAATTTGATATGTTTCTTATAGGTTCTACACTTGTGGATAACATATGTAGTAGAGTGATGCCACCAATAATATTTTTTTCTTTTGATAAGCATAGGTGTGGCATGAAATTTCCCCCTTGAATAACTTGAGGCATGTCTTAGTTTGTGATCTTTCTCTAAATAGTATTGGTGAGCTTAATTTCATTCTAACTTTACCCCATTATTTAGAATGGACTCAATGGAATGAGCATGGAGGAAAATTTGGGGAAAACCCTCTAAATTTTCTTGAGCTTTTCAAGGAATGTTATGATTTAGGTTAAAATTGTTGTTGGATTTAGAATGTTGATTTTTAGGTCTATATATATGTTACCCTTTTTGTTTTTGTCTTGAATGATGTCTGATATCTATAACCATGGCACCTAAGGATGTTTTCTAATTTGTTAGAGGGGAATCATAATTTTTTTAATGTCATCAATAGAGCTTATGACAAATGAAATTTATGATTTTTACCAAATGTCATTGGCTAGGACATTGATGTTGATGTTATCTAATTTTGGGTGAACATTATCAACCTATCTATTGACATTATTTTTTATGATATTGGTTGAACATCACATACTGATTTATGGTAAGTGGTTTTAGATTATGAAAACTACATTAAACCTATAAAAAAAGTCACAAACAAAATTTAATCTAAATACATCAAAATAACACTAAATACAAATTAGAATTGTGCCAAAATAGGGGTTTAAGAAGCTTGCAATTTGACAAAGGAGGTTCATACAAGAATACATGATTTATAACTTATGTACTTGTAGTGGCTGAAAATGATAAAAGCACACTATTACATAATTTTGATTGGCACTGGAAATTGGGTTTGGAGTCACACTAAAAATCAATGGTTTTCAATGTTTTTACCAAAAAAATTAATATTTTGCATTGATGTTTGTGGTGAAATTTTGGTGCATGGTTGACGTTACTAGATATTTTTAGTTACGCTGGTAATTAGGTCAAATTTTTTTAGGTCCATCCCACAATTCTGTAAAATGAATCGACATAATTTCTAGCATTAAAAACCTATGAAAAATATAACACAATTATTTTTCATTACAAGTGATTATATTATATGGATTTTTTATTATTTATAGAAAAATATATTATATAATACATTTGATTATTAATATTATTTATAAACTTATACATTAAGTTATATACAATATTATATAATATGTGTGTGGGGTATATTATTTTATAAATATATATTATAATTTAGAGATATATACAAATGTTCTCAAATTAAATATTACAATTTAAAAAAAAATATTATTTTGAAAAATGATATATAAATGATTTTCTTACATGAAAAAATAATATCATAGATGAGAAAATAAATAATAAATCATATGTATATAATAACATTGGAGGGAAATCAAATCATGTATTATCACTTTCAAAATAAAAACAAAAAATCTAAGAGTATCAACTATACTCTAGTGCTCATCATGTTCATTATCTATCATGATATGGTCACGTGCATCATTTATCATGATATCATAATGATAATCATTTAACAACTCATTGTCGTTATTGACCACAAAAACATAATTTAAATAATTATTAAAATACTTGAGGTTAATTTTTTTAAATAACTAATTACAATATTTATAAATAAAATAATTGATATTTTTTCATAAGTTAACAGTGACTAGTGTCTTAATGGCATAAATCCTGTAGTATTAGCCCACTCATTGAATATATCAATGTTCCACCCAAGGGATTTTTATTGCTCCTGAACTTTCATAGTGGTCCTTAAGTCAAAGCAATTATCATGTGATAAAATGTAAATGTGAAATTGAGGTTTGTATACTTTTGATCCCTATGTTGTTTTCAAAATATACATTTTATTTAATTAATAAATATAAATAAGCAACAAATATTGACATGTCATATTTTTTTTCGAAATTACATGTAGTTGTTATCTAGATGTTACTTATCAATAAGCACGTAATTTTGCCTAATTAGATGCATTTACTCCTAGAATTTCAGAGCATTCACCTCTCTTCATTGGTATTTTCTATATAGATTTCATATGAATTAAATATTTTAAAAATTAATAAAAACATATAAATATTTTAAAACTTATTTGAATTAATGATACAACATTATCCACACATGCCTCCTCATCCTCTTAAGTGCAATAGTCATAATTTTTTCAATTATATTCACATTGTAACTTGGGCTTAGCCAAACTCTCTTTGAATTTTAATAATCAACTGATTTTTATACTCAACTAATATCTTATTGAATTCGTGGTGGTAATTTGAATGAAATAATTTTTTGGCTCTGAAAACTATTCCTTGTAAAGTATTTATAACAAATCAAAAAAATTAAAAATTAAAAATATACATGATAATATAAATAAATAAAGTAATTTAAAAAATTATACAATATTTATGATAATATAATTACTTACCTTGAATCTATTATAGCGTTCATATGTCATCATTTACATACAATTTAAACTTAAGAGTGTCCAAAACTTGATGTCTGTACTCATTTATTGTGAGATGAGATGGTTGATCATCGTTAGACTCGGATGAAGGCATGTCATCATCATTCCCCCTTAACCCTGAAGGGAAAATATCTTTAAGGATTCTCTAGGGTCTCTTATCTGCTCAATTTATGAGTACAATAAAGAGAACAACAAAGGAAAAAAGGCTTGAACATGAAATTAAATAATAAGGTTAAAAACTAATAAATTTAAAAATCAATATATAAAAAATATAATTTAAATAAAATGACTAAGAAAAAAATATATCTTTGTTGTTCCTTTGAAGTATCCAATGGTCGACATGTCACATCATCTTGCTCCATCTCATTACTACGCAGTTCCACATAGGTAGTAAACATATCATAAAAATAGAAAAAATTGTATTGATAAATATAAATGGTATAAAGTAACAAATAACTGTAATTTAAAAATGCTTATACTTACGGGTTAGTGTCATATCTCCTTTGGACCATCAATGCTACTAATGGGTGTGATACTCCTATACTTCAAGATGTGCAAATGACCAAAGAGGCTATGAGGGGGTGTAGAACTCCTTTTCTATGTCTCGTTTTGTGGCTACATGAATTCAGAATTATCACAAATGATACCATGCAACATCATTTAAAAAAAAAAATTAGATGTGGGTCATATGTTGCATTTTGAACATTCAAACTATTATAAAAAAATTCTATTCCTAAATTGTTTATTTATAATAAATAAAGATTTATACTAAGTTGTTTTCTCAAGATTTATACAAGGGGTTTTTTCCTAGGATTTTATATTAGGCATTCCCTAGGATTATGCTAGGGATTTTACCAAGGATTCTTGTTAGGGTTTTTGTCTACGCAAATGTTTCTACTAGGTTTTTACTCAGTTTTCTCTAAGATTTCCCTATAATCTATTTTAGGATTTTTTCCTATAGTTTTTAATAGGGTTTTAGTTTTGGGTGTTTGCACAAAGTTTCATTTAAGATGTATGCTTAAGGTTTTTTCTATTATTTTTATTATTTTTTATGTTTTAATAAATATTTTATTTTATAAATTGAAATAAATTTAATTTTAAAAATTAATTACAATAAAAATTCATACCTCTTTCCTTTGATTATTGAGGGGTTTCACATACTTCTCTTTTTCTTCCTCCTCAATCACATTAGTATGCTCAAATATATGTAACCATTGTCTCCACAAATATTTGCTTTACAACTCAAATCCATTTTATTTTGTAACTGAGCTTCTCCTTTCCCCTCT
This sequence comes from Torreya grandis, assembly GCA_037957365.1. NCBI lineage: Eukaryota > Viridiplantae > Streptophyta > Pinopsida > Cupressales > Taxaceae > Torreya > Torreya grandis. The sequence continues at coordinate 1,098,688 of JARHVA010004324.1, read as the reverse complement.
TGATGAAGTGATGCCTCTAAATTTTACAATCGTTTTTAGTGTTAAATAACTCTCTTCCTTTCTCATTATGTCCTTTTCCCCTTCTTATCAATTTTTCTATTGCATTGCCCATTTTTCTACTTTATGTCTATAAAATAACAAAATAATAATATTTGGGAGGGTGGATGCTGCCTCTTGTGTTTTTAAATTTCATTTTTTATGGATAAACCATGATGTAAATTACACATGGTTTGTGTTGAATTTTGTAACATTAAAAAATTGTTAATAAAAATTATTACTAATGTCAAACCTAAGTTAATTTATTATTAGGTTAATTTATATAAATTATAAATAGAATTAGGGGAAAAAGTTATTTTAGGGTCTTAAAATAATTTATGGAATTAGGTTAATTTAAGAAAATTAGTAAGAAAATAAGAAATCAAGGAAGAAATTAGTAATGGACTTACATGAATTTAGGGGCTTGAGTTAATTTAGAGTAATTAGGTTAAATTGGTGATAAGGGATAAATTAGTAAGGAAATTATTTTAATTTGGGAAAATTAGTAATAAAATTAGGGAACAATGGGAAAATTAGTAAGGAACATGCTAATTTAATGATCCAAAACTCAAAAGGTTTGGTTGAAATATAATTCAAGAAACAAGAACAACAAAATAACAATAATTCTATCTCTAAGAAGAGATGTTTTATTCATTAAATTTACAGACCCAAACATATGCCTATCTCTGAGAAGAGATGTTTGATTTCCATTTCAGGTTACATCTTCATTTATACATGTTTTGAAGGTAGGAGGATGATGTGGAAGGTCACCAATATCAAGGGAGATTAAGTGGTTTGACTTCCATGATTTACAACAATACATAATTCGAGGAATTACTATTTTTAGAAACTTACTATTTTTAGACTGCACTACTAAAATTAAAATTTGGGGCACTTTCATTAGATTTTTGTGGGTCAAAATCTATTGAGCAGATCTCTATGCCATCTCACCACGTTTTCCTTATTCGTATCTTTCCAATGGTTCAAACGGTGAGTCAATTGGAGCTATGGTGCAAAAGTTATGGCTCCTGAAAGTTTCGTCATCAATTGGGGTAGAATTGTCACCCAAATTGTTGCATGAATTGTTGTTTGGATCATTTAAGGACTTATATTAATTTTGGGAAATTAATAATAGATTTAGGGGACAAGGGATAAATTAGTAAGGGAGTTAAGTTAATTTAGGTACTTAGGTTAATGGGAAAAAATTGATAGGGGAATTAAGGGACAATGAATACATTAACAAAAAACTTAGGTTAATTTAAGGTCTTAAGTTATTTTGATAAATATAATAAGGAAATTAAGTTAGTTTGGGGACAAGAGAGAAATTAGTAAAGGACTTAGGTTAATATGATGTTTTTAAAAGGGAATTAGGGAATAAGAGAGAAATTAGTAATATTAATTTAGAGACTTAAGATAGTTTGGATAAATTAGTAAGGGGCTTAGGCTAATTTATGGATAAGGAAGAAATTAGTAAGGGACTTAGATTAGTTTGTGGATAAGGGAAAAATTATCCAGTTAAGTTTTTTTTTAAATAAGTAAAGATGAATATACTAATACTACATTTTTACAATATTTTTATATAATTTTTAATTTTGTTACAATATTATAAACAAAATCTTTATCCAATCGAGATAGAGGTGGTTGTATCACTTATTTTTTCTCTTTACGGAATTTAGTCTATGGTTGTCTTAGTATAGTACAACAATCAATAATAAGATTTTTGATCTAAGCCAATGGAGGACGTGATGTCAATGGTCTTGAATAAGAATGTATTGAATGGAGAATAGATATTTTATCAAGATCATTTATTGTTTTTGTTGATTTTATATGTGACTATGGTCATATATGAGGTATATAGATTTGATCATGTTGTTTGTGGGATGGTGATGCTTCAGTGATGGCGTGGGTGGTGAAATAAGGATTTTAATGGCATCATCATGAAAAGCAAGTGATGATGTGCTACAAAAAATAATTCTTTACCTTTTGTTAATAAATTTCATCTTCTTCATCCATTGCACAAAAAAATTATATCATGAAAATAACTAAATTTTACATATTAACCAAATTCAATTACAATACACATACATTTTAAAATTAAAATTAATTAATAATTAAACATATTTGAAAAAATATTGAAAATAAATAATTTATATACAAAATACATCAAAACCATATTCTATATAAAATTAAATACATTTTTTACAAAATACATCATTAGTAATTAATGCCATGTACATTTCATTTCTTAAAATATGATAGATTTCTCCCTTTGAAAAAATAATCGATAAGAATTTCTTCACCAACAATTGTATTGACAGTTGCTCCTATCATGGGATAATGACACAAAATTTAAGGCATTTCATGCTCTTTATAATTAACAAACTCCATGTATAGATAATTGGTAGAATCTAAACATTTGCATTTAGTTGTACTATTAATGAAACCCATAATATTTTAAATGCATAGGGATGACCATCAATGTATGTGCTATCATGCATCTTATGAGAATTTTATGGGTCAGAACAAATTTGATCTTCATTATTATTTGCATTTGAACACATACCATATATATACATAATAAATTTTAACTTAATGAAGGATTTCCAATCTTTGAAGCTGTATGTTGGGCCATAAAAAGGCAATATTGGGATGCCTAATCATAGTGGATTAGTATACTTGTCATTGATTGTAGGAAAAATGAAGAGGCCAAGACCTACACCAAGGATAATTGATGGGCATATGATATAATTTTTTCTGCAAAATGTTAATATCTCATAATGTACTAGTAGTGGCTTATCCATTGGCCATGCCCCATAATCTCTCCAATCAAGTAATTATTTTTAAAAAATGGCACACAAGTGTTAAAACACTATTCTAATTAGGTAAAACATTGACATAAGGTAAATCATGTATATTATAATAAAATACCATAAATAAGATCTACCTAGTGTTGAAGGGTGGGAAATAGAAGTGATTTGGACTAAAAAAGATAAGTGAAAATGAGATAGATAGGAAATAAAGATATACATTTTTTTACTTACATGGATTATGGAAATTGATCAAAATGCAGAGAAGAAGATCTTAGAACAACACAAAATGAATCCTAGAACCCAGACTGTGATTTATGATGATGGCACCTTTTATACAACTCCAGAAAGAGATGACACAAATTTTAAAGTGAAAGACTTAGATAAATTTAGAAAACATACTAGGAAAATTACTTTGTATATCTTTAGACTTTGAAAATTATTGAAAGCCTTCGAAAATAGTAGATACACATAAGCCTCTCTTTTACTTTTAAATAAGTGCAGAAAGATTTTAGAATATTTTATCCTTTGATGTAACCCTAAATCAACCTCAAAACCTTGAAAAACATCAAATATATAAATATATGTGCATGTTTAATCAACCTAGGTGCCCATGAGGGTTACAACTACATATTGATTTATACTAGGGCATAATGTAGTTTCAGTGTGCATGTAAGTGTCTCATCCAAATGATTAGAGAGAAGATTCCACCTTCTCTCCCAATTATAATCAAATAAAACTAATTTTAGCTTTCACCTAAGCCATATTTTGGTAAAATTATGAAAAATTAGAAACCTTTGAAAGATTGAAAGTATTGATGAACATAATTAGAATCTTGATTGTTTAACTTAGACTTGTATGGTGCCTTGATACTTATTATTTGAATGCCTTAAGATAATTTATATTTATATTCTTTTGAAATTAAAATTAAGAACCTATTTGTGTGAAAACCAAGACAAGAAAAGAGGGAAAGCAGACAAACATGAGCCTACACAATGAATGAAAGAGGAACAAGGGCCAAATGGCCCACTAAGGAAAAATGACTACTTTTGTCTGGGGTTAGTACAAAAAGGTCAAAACACAAAAATAATATAAGAAATAAAGGACAAATATCTCCAAACAGTAAGAAACATAGAATATAGAGAAAATAGAATAAATTAAGAAGCACAAGACCACACAAAGAATAAAGGAGAATCAAAAACATAATAGGAAGCACCAAAAAATATCTAATCTAAACCGATGATAAATATATAAAAAATCATGGTAAAAACATTAAAATAATATGCCTTGTATCAAAATAATGTGTATACATATTTTCCCAATTTGATGTGCATGTGTTCATGTGTATCAAAGTAAAAAATGAAAAATCCATACCTAAAAGGGGTTGAAGAAGGAAACTCAATGTTTATAGAATGGATCACCCACATTCGAATGCCAACAAATCAAATGTACGTACAATAAAACATGAATGCCATCATGTATATCAATGTCATAATAAATAAATAATTAATGTAACCAAATGAAATAAGTGAAATTGAGGATGAGTAAAAAAAATACACATAGTGGTATATAAGCCATGATAGCACTTTTAAAAATATGAACTTGAAATTGAAGTCTAATGCCCCAATTCAGCTACAAAGAAGATGAAAATTGAAACTGAAATTGAGATATAGTTCCATGGTTCTTGAAAAATTGATCATGTTTGCCTAGGCTCTTGCAAAAAATATACTTCTTGGACATTAGAATAAAAAATATTACACTTTTAGCCTTTGTAACCAATAGTTCCATTTAGAATTTGTAACAAAATATAGAATAAGATGATTGGATTCCCCCATTTTGAGGTGAAGGATGTTATTGCATATCACTTATCTCAAAAGAAAGAGCCATGTGTACCATGTTTAACATAGATAAAATCATAAAACTATAACTATCATGATAGATCATGTACAAAATATAACAACATATAAATATATGATCATGTAAGCTTAGTATGTAATTTTCAATATAATAATAATATGATGAAATTGAAGCATGAATACTAAGGTTGTAGAGCATAAATGGAAGGGAAACTGAAATGCCTTGATGGTACCACAAAAATAGGTGAAATTGATATGCCCCAATATAACCGAATTCCCCAAAATGGACAATATATATCAATAAATGTATCAAATATAGTAACTGTAATGTGACTAAGATGTATAAAGGATATTGAGTGAACAACCCATCTTGACATAATAAATGTAGGATCAATAGGCACATAAGTGTAATACAATACGTATAAATAAGAAACTATTAATAATTTTCATGGAGAAGATGCCCCAATCATCGCTAATGGATGTGCATGTATGAGAATAATTTTCCTCAAAGATGAACAATGATATGTCTATAATATGGAGGAGATATAATCGATGTTATAGTGTGTCGCACTTGATAAAAATAAGATATAATCAATAAAACTCATGAGGAATATGTGAGTATCATTATCCAAATGGAAATGCATAGAAGATAGTGCACCCTAATATTATGATGACGAATCCAAAATTTGGCTAAGTATAACCAAGATCAAGAGCACACATGATAAATGAAGGTAAAAACTAATGCCAATGGCTAAAGGAAGTATAAAATAGCATGCACAGACCAAATATTACCATGCACACATGCTTGACAGGGAATTCCAATAAGAAAGGCATGGATGAACATGATCCAATCCATGTGAACATATGAAAAAACAACATGATCAAGACATGCAAATACCACATGCATCCAAGGATCATAACAAAGATTGTAGAGGATAAATAGAGAGTGATGACTAACATATTGATTTTGATAGGAAGTTTATAAGCAACACAATATGGCATGGTATTTTACTTGGAGTAGAGCACCACAGTAACTATTAGGTGGATGACAAATAAATTAACTACTAATTGGTGGAAGTTGAGATATCAAGTGACACATAAAGTTGTGGAAATCCTATAAAAGGAAGAGACATGAGAAGGAAAAGATATATAAGGAGATATAACAAAGTGCTGTCAGAATGCTAATAGAGTTATAGAGAGAGAGAGAATATCATAGTTACTTTTGATATGTTAAGTTCCCTTGATCACCATTGTGATCTTTTTAATCTTGGGTTGTTAAGTAATGAGCAAGGCTATTGATAATAATGTCATTTTAATTTTCTATGGTTATTGAACAATGTTAGTATGTTTTATCATTATGATTATGAAATTTTATATAATAAAGTGATGAACACTGATGTATAATATGTGTTTGTACATTATCTTACCCTTTTTACCTTATATTGATGAATTAGTGAACCTATGCTTTTGTTTGTGACATTATTACATGTAAAAAAGTATTATTTGTTAAGTGAATGACTAATTGGATAGAATAACGATCTTATGTTTGTCTTTACATGATATCTTATTTCAACCATATGTTATAAATACAGTGGAGAAGTCTCCAAGAAATATTGAAGTCGCAAGGCACACACATGAGTATGTGAATGGGACTATTTCCAACTAACCTCAACCCTTCCAAGTTTCCCTCTCTATGCCTTGAGTGAGCACGTATGCTCAAAATCACATGAAATGATGATGTATAAAGTAGAAATATTAAGTGTTGAAACACATGAAAGGGATAGTATGTTGGTGAACCCTAGGCTGAAATTATTTTGGTTTTACTTTTGTGAGTGGTCAAATTTTGTTGCTAAAATGGTGAACAAAGATGATGCATCAAATCTCCTTGGAAAATTTTGAGCATTGGTTGGAGCAGCTGAAAGAGATATTTTTGAAGAACCATCCTATCTATGGTAGTCAAAATCTAAGAAAAGGGTGGAGGACAACCTACACAACACTCTCTATGACATATTTTTTTGTGAATTACCAATATGTCTACATGCATGACTTGTCACATATGTGATGAAAAATAAGTAGAATTATGGATGCAAGTACCCTTGGAATAAATAATGCATGGAGAAACTAATAAATTTGGACATAGTAAAGACTAGATCTATGGATGTTTAGTGGCATGGTGCTCTAAATAACTATATATTGGAGTTTGATTTGTCCACACATTCTTATCCTAAGGACATTGAGTACCAATCTTTATATGAACCTAGAGGCTTGTACCTGAAGTAGTTACCACTAGAGATCAAGAAGTTGATGGTGGATAGTGGCATAAATAAATTTAAAATGGATGGCTAAGTCTCTACATACAGGAAAAATGCAAAGGGTAGATGGTGAAAAGGGCATGGTTCTGAGAGGTAACAATGAAGAAAGTATTCAACATGAAAGAAACAAGGAAGCGTGAGATTTGAAGGCACAAGTATGATGATGTTTGGTGGAAAGTGATGGTTGAGAAGGACCTAGGTAGAAGGGAGAGTATGATTTAAGAGATGATATGAGGACTCACACAGATCGATAATGGCATGAGGGAGACTCTCACACATAGGATGTGCGCTCCAAGGATGAATAAATGCATGCAAATGATCAAGATAAAAGTATAGAGTAAGAAGATGAAATTCCCAAGGGAGGAGATAAATAAAAAGAGACTATAGAGGAACTGATTTTTTCCCATCTACCTAAAGCACATGCTCATGTGCCTTACCCAAAAATAGAAGAGACCAAGTAAGATGTTGTCCCTTTTTTAGGATTAAGAGATTTTTTTGCATATGAAGGAGAAAAAAGTGTGATAAAACATATCATCCCTTATCAACCACTCAGACTGATGGTCACATAACCCACATGAATGTTTGGGTCTGAAGATGCTTGGAATACCATTAATAAATGGGGATCCATCCCTTTAAATGAGAAAAAAAACACAAAGTGGAGAGGAAGTAGTTGGAGGACTATTGATGGCTCAACAAGCCCTCCAAGTAGCTAGAGGAGTAATAATATATCTTATTTTGAGAGGTGGTGGAGCTGTGCCACTAATAGGAGGAATAGGAGGCACCCCTACATAAAATCAAAGCTCGATAATGTGTTCATTTGAAGCATCAATATAATAGGTGCCTCAAGCACCAATTACACTCATACTTGTTCCCCAAGCATTATATGAGATGTCCTTAAGTTTTCCTAGTTATCATGGAGTGGAGAATGTTGTAAAACATGTCCACAAGTGTGATCTCATATGATGTACCAAGGGAGTTATGCTACCAAAGCATAAGGAAAGTTAGTTTTCCTCAACACTACTAGACCATGCCATACCTAGTACTGGAAGCTTGATCCAAACCAAGCCATTATGGATTATGACCTCCTAAAGGTGAATTTCCTAAAGGAATTTTAAATTCTTGAATTTGAGCAACATAACATTACTGGAATAAAAGAAATCAAGCAAAACTTGACATAGAGCATTTATGCTTATGATTCTAGATTCAAAGCTTCATCCAATACAACACACATAAGGGTTTGTTAGAGGGTTGTTCGTGCCCTTACGATGCGACCTATTGATGAAAATGTTCACCGAGCTATGAGAGGCCTTAGAAATTGCACTGAGAGTTGAAACCGTTGGAGGATAAAATTCTAGAATCAACCTATTCATGGAGGCACAAATAACCTTAATGGCTTCCCAACTTCAGAAGCTAGAAACTAATAACACCCACGATACTAGAAGTGGGTTATGGTACACAGATCGTGAGGTTAAAGGGCACAATAAGAAAAAAAACCTAGAAGAAATGTAAGGGACATGCTACTCTCTTGAAAAATATGCCATGAGGTTCATGATGTGTGCAACTGCCCTCTTCTTCATCACATGACCTAGACAAAGATGTCCATGTATTAAAATATTTGTGATGTCTCTACTCATAACATCGAGGACTACAGGGTGATTGATGAGCTCCATGAGGTAAGAGACTGAGGTATATGACATGATACAATAGGACCGTATGTCCAAGGCTATGGTGATTATGAGAAATAATGTGGTTACAAAGACCATAATGCATAATGTGGTGGTAAAGGTTTCCCTTGTGTAATTATTATAAGTGTAGGTCACAAGACCACTACTAGTTTGAATGCCCTAAGTACACTACTTGTGGGTATTATTGAGGTGACCACAAGGTAGAAGAATGACCAAACCTATAAGTAAATATCACAAATAAGGGCAAGCCCATAAAAAGTGTAGGGATGATTTGAAGTGCATGTAGCTTAGAGTAATGGGTTATAAAGGCATAAACTAAGAAGAATACTAGCTCTAAGGTGTAGGTCACAATTTGTAGTGAAAGAACTATGTAACCAACAAACTATCCCATTGAGATGGTTTAGATGGGATATGCTCCAAGGGGATCTAAAGAGAATGTGGCATGGTCCAAATCGTCAATAACACCCTGTCTAGATGACTTATACTAGAAAGAAGTACTACGTGAAGCCATGGATGTTATTCAAAATCTACAGGGTGAATTGCAATATGTGCATGACTTGGAAGAGAAGTTAAGGGTGAAGCTCAAACCCTAAGCACATATTGATAACCAAGAGGATGATCTTACATATGTATTACCTCTCTTGTGCATTGAGGGAATGGTCCCTATGCTGAAGCAATTTTTGGACAAAATAAGGGAAAGCAACCCATTGATGTACCAATACCATATTTGGAGTGAGGGTGTGAGTTGAGGATAACCTAGAATGTAGGCTATGATCAAGAACTACTTGTGGATGCAAACATAAATGGATGGTGAGTATGCAAAATTATAGTGGACACAGATGTTGAAGTCAACATTCTCATAGGAGGTACATGGTGCAAGATGGGCAGCCCTACCTTATGACCCTCACCATATTTTTCATTCATGGCAAACAAAACCTTAGCTTAGCCCATGGGAATGCATTCCAATGCTAATATTGATATCATGGGTGCAAATTTCAGAGTGAAATTTAAGGTGATTGAGCTTTCCAAGGTAGATAACTACCCAACCTTGCTTGGTAGGCCATGATGTTGTGCTGACAACACAAACATGCATTTCAAAAAGCATATATGAGTTGAGAATGGAAAATTGTGTGTGGTGATTACTATATTAAGAGATAAAGTCCCCCTATGAGGAGAGTGTGTATTTTGAGGATGAAATCAACCGCATATACAATATTACCATGTAAGAAGTAGAGAACTTGGAGCTAAGTGGGGATGGCATTCTGACTTGGGATAAGACACAGTCCATTTTTAACACCACAATAATTTCCTACCACTGTTGGGTACAAGAATATTATGAGGTTAGTAGAAATAAGTGTGGCATAGTGAGAGTAAGACCTCAGTATTCACACACATGAAAATCCTTACGTTCCAACATAAAGCTAGGTCCAAGTAGATCTAGCTACCACACACACCCTCCACATCTAAGGCTAAGAGAGTGCTTTGCATTAGTAAGGGAAAAATTATGGCATTGCCTCGATATGATGGTTCCATAAGTGCCACCCCATTTTTATGTGATTCAGAGGCATGCGTTCTAAAGGAGTAGGGTTGCATGGGTGCCTTATTGTACACCTTGAAGAGCATTGTTGCATGCTAGTGGGCTACACAATAGCCAATTTTTCCAGCTGGATAGAAGTGAAGAATGCAATATGCTGTAGGAAAAATTATGATTGTTAGTAAATTAGTGGGTTAATAATATTAATGTGTGTGTGAGTTGTGAATAAAATCATGTAGATATCTCTTGAAGAGAGTCTTTAAGGAGAAATTAAACGATTTAAGAGATTGGGGATCAAGGTTGACTCCTTGAATAGAAGAGTTCTGCAATCTATATATTGTATTCCAGATATTAAATAAATTCATTGAGTTTTATTAATCTATGACTTGTGTTCAGCACAATCATGGTATCAGAACCATATCTAGAAATGAGAATCCATGGAAAAAGTCATATGCTCCGGAAGAAATTTAGAAAAGAGTTTATATACTTTTGTAGTTATTAAGGTATTTGCATTTTTTGTGTCTTTAGTTGTGTGGCTTATCAAGAAATTAGGCATGAAGTAACGGAGTTCTGTACCATGGTAGTACTCGTGCGTTGGCGGTCTGCGAAGTGCATAATTATTGAGAACAGTGCCATGTGTTATTGGAGGAAAATTTAGTCGAATTTGTTAATTGTTGGAGAGTTTCCACTGGCTGACTGTCATCTCCGTGTCTAACGTGTAAAGTGATCGACTCATTTGCATTGGACATTGATAGCATGGATTAACGACTGTACCATCATTTTTGGATTAATGCAAGTCCTGAATACGTGCAGTCCTCCATATGAAATTATGTCTCCATTGACTGAGATTTGAACAAATCTCTGCCAAATCTGTTCTATCTGAGAATCGAATAACAAATCTGAAGTACATTATTCATATGTTCTATCGTGCAGAAGTGTGTTTTATTTTGTATGTTTCTATCAGACAGTAAAACGTTTTTGTTTTTATATTTTGTTATTGGATTATTAAGTCTTCAATCCACAATTGGACAAGCTAGATTTGAGTGTGATTTACATTTAGTGTCTTTGTAAAGTCTATTTTTAAGTGTTTATTTAGTTTGATCAAAACGTGGTCTAAAGTTTATATTTGTTTTTAGTATTGTTAATTTGGTTATAGCTTATGTTTTTTTAAAAAGAAAACCAAAATTTGAGTCCATAGTATGATAATACTGTTGATATATTATTTTGTTAGGATAGTCAATATTAAATATAATATTCAATTGGATTTTAAAATTAAGTGTTAAAGTCGTGTCATTAAAGTTGTTGTTATCAAAATACATGTAATTAGATGTATTATCGTTTGTATGTGAAGTTTAGATTGGGAGGGCACGTTCATAATGGACAACTTGAGGCATATTGAAAAATTTGAAGGCAAAGATTTCCATACCTAGCAAGTTCGAACTTCATTATTGTTAATTAACAAATATTTGTGGGAAATTGTTGATGGTAAAGTACCAAAACTCACTGACGCAGGTGAAGCCATCAAATGGAAAAGCAAAGATTGAAAAGCGATACCAATTATTGGCCTAAAGTTATCTAGATGCCTACTTGCATTGTATATACCTATCAAAAAGTTCAAATTTCATATGGAATACATTGAACAAACTATTTGGATCTCAAATAGAAAGCACAGTAGTGACCCTAAAACAAAATCGTTTGGACTTAAGATGGAAGAAGGTGACAACATGGTGCAACACATAAGTAAGTTAACAGGGATAAAATTAGATGTACATGATAATGATGTAAAAAATGTATTACTGAATATCATGCTAGTCAGCGATTCCAACATGGTTTTTACACCAAGAAAAATAAATCCTAGCCCAAAAGATCTAATTTATTCATTGGTAGATGAAGAAAACAATAATATTGATCCAAAATAAAATGTAATGTATATTAAAAATAAACAGGATAAATCATATGTTAAGAGAAGATCTAAATCTTCTTTCAAGAAAGAATCAACTTCTAAGGATTCAAAGAAATGATTTATCTACTACTATTGTAAACAATCTGGTCACATGATTGTAAAATACAAACTGAGATCTCAAGACTTGCTTGATGGAAAACTACAAGAGAATGCCATGGTTACTAATGAAGAAAAAGAGAATGATGAGCATAATGTCCATACAAAAAATTCAAGTGATTAAGAGTATGTATTTTAAATGAATAAGATTTGGAGGATAGAGACAACAAATGTTGGAGGACTTTCAATGCCTCTTGTTAGCCACTAACATGGGGTCACTTCTGCTATCTAGTGGCATGCTTTTTTTTTAAAGTTCTTGTTTGTGTGAAAATAAGTGCTATAGTTCCTATTTTCCCAAATGTTTTAATTGATAAAACATTGTGTTTTGAAGATATAGGAGTGAAGGTTGAACATAGGAGATTCCTGTCAACAGATCCCACACTAACTAGGTTGATGAGTTCCCATTAGTAAATGGTTGATGAGAGGCAGATGGTTCTTGTTCCTAGTTCTCACACTGATTTGGTATATGTGTTCCTGATAGTGAATGGTTGATGAGAGATAGGAAATTAGTTTTTCCCTCTCTACCTTCATATAGTCTTGTAAAACATTAATTACCATGTAAGTACTAAGGGGGGAATATTAGGAAAGTTAGTACTCACATTATGATTGTTAATAAGTTAGTGGGTTAATAATATAAATGTTTGTGTGAGTTGTGAATAAACTCATGTAGATATATATTAGAGAGAGAGACTGTAGGGAGAAGTTGAGTGATTTAGGAGATTGAGAATCAAGGTTGGCTCCTTGAATAAAGGAGTTCTTCAATCTATATATTATACTCCCAATATCAATTAAATTCATCAAGTTTTATTTTTCTATGATTTATGTTCGACTCAATCATCTTTAATATATGCTAGAATTTCAAGCAGAGAAACAACTATAAATATTTACCGACATATAAAGGTGACTCAGACCCATGGGTGCATATCCATTAATGTGTAGAGAAGTGGACAAGGCACACCCCATGTGTCTTGGAAGAGCTACCCGTTTATGTTTTCTATTAGACATTGAAGACTTGGGACTACATGTGGTATGTCATGAACATGATGCGCTAAGAGACTAGAAATTGGAAAACACTAAAGACAAAGTTCACCCCCACTTTTTACTTCTCTTTGTATGATTTGAGACTAGTCATGCCACTGTAGTGTGTTTGTAGTGCCATCATGGGAGATGAAGATATAATGGAAGAATAGGTCAGGGAACTCACCTTGCCAAATTTATTTCATTACTGTGATGTAAATAATGACTCCAATGAGGATGATGATGCAGTATGGAGAGTGTGCAACAGGTGGTTTGAAACCAAAAAGTAGACGCTGGTGCACAAAGTGGAAGAGTATCAAGAGGGTGAGCCAATCCAGTTACATGTTGAAAATTATTAGGGAGAGTGAGAAGTGGTGGACACGTAGGATTATTGACACAAGTGCTATCATGAGCCTATGAATACCACTAAGGTAAATATTGGCTCGATAGAGGAACTCAAGATTTCCACCATTATAGATTACTAATCTGATGCAGAACTAACACATATTATAGATATGATTTAGGAGTTCCAGGGCCTCTTCCCCAAAGTTATAAATAAATGAAGGGAATTCATCCCTCACTAGGGAAGATGAAGATCAACTTTGTTGAAGGCATGAGGCCCATGAAGAAGTGGCCATATAGGATGAAACCTAATGTATACGACAAGGTAAAGGTGGATATTGAAAACATGTTGGCCATTGGCATGACCTATCTAATTTAGGATTTTGAGTGGGTGAGCTTAATGGTCATTAGCATCAATAAATATGGGTGCCTTTGCATATTTGTATACTAGTGACTCCTTAATGTGGCATGCGTCACCGACCATTTTCCTTCCACCTTTATTGAATAAATACTTGAAAGAGTATTATTATACGAGGCTTACATGTTTATTGATGGCTTCTCAAGCTATCACTAGGTGCAAATAAAGGAAGAATATTATCCTAAGACTACATTTTCAACTAAATAGGGGTCATTTACTTATAATGTCATGCCTTTTGGATTGAAGAATGCATCTGCTATCTTCTCGCACATCATCATAACAAAATTCAAATACTTCATCCATAGTTTTCTTCAAGTTTACTTGGATAACTAGAAAATATATGGGCTAGTGAAGGATCACCATGACAATTTAAGACTCATGTTTAAGTATTGTCACCAAATTTAGATATTGCTCAATCTGAATAAATGTATTTTGTGACACATTTTGTGATGTTGCTCAGTCATGTGATTTGTAAAAATTACCTCCTTATTGACCTTGCCATGGTCACCTTCATTTTTTAGTTAGAAGTGCCCACCATTCAATAGGAAGTATATGCATTATTAGGTTAATTAGTTATTAATGTAAGTTCATTTTTCATTATGAAAAGATTACCATACCAATGGAAGAGATCCTATGAAATAATAATCCATTGATATGGGGTGAGGCACATGAATAGGTGATCGAGACACTGAAGAAGAAATTGGTTAGCATAGTAATGTTATGGTTTTCAGACTAGAACACTCTGTCTCATGTGCATGTTGATTCTTTGGTCACAACTATTAGTGTTATTCTATCTGAACCGAACAAGAACAAAATTGATCATCTTATCTACTTCACGAGGAGGAAGCTCAAATTCATTGAGAAAAACTACACTAGTACCAAACATGAGGCCTTGGTGATGTTTTACATGGTCAAGAAGTTATGATAATACTTGTTAGCAGATCTATTTATGTTCTTCATAGATCATGAAGATTTGAAGTAGTTAGTGATCAAGCTAGTTCTCCATGGGTACATTTATTGGTGGATCATCCTATTCCAAGAGTTCTAATTTTTAGAGGTCATAAAGTTGGGAAATCAAAATTTAGGTCCATACCACTTATCACATATAACCACTAGAGATGATGCGTGCCTTATTAAAGATGATATTATAAAAGCTCAGTTGTATAACCTATAACATGTCTAAAAGGACTTGGTTAAAATTGATACATTTCTCACCTCTAAAGGTGCACTTAAAACTCACTCCACTGAGGAAAGGAAGCAATTGGCTATCTGTATTGCCCTTATCAACTTTTTGGTGGGGAGATATACAAGTTAGGGCACAATGAATTTTTACACTGATGCATTTTAGAGCATGAGCATGATGGTGTATTACATAAGGGACACAAATACATATTAGTGGAAATTTCATTGGTGAATCCACTACTTGTAATATTTTTCTATTTGGCCTCTTATGGCCTACCTTATCTAAAGATGCAAAGGAATACGTACATAATTATGATGTGTGGCAAAAGACTGGGAATATATATCACATTAATGATATGCCATTTATTCCAATTCTTGTGCAAGTACCATTTGAAATTTGGGCTATATATTTTTGGGCCCTATCTCACCAACCATGCGTAGGACCATAGTACATAACAATATCACAACAACTGACTACTTCACTAGGTTGGTTGGAGCTGAACCAATCATATACTATATTATAAATACAATGGCATTCTTCCTTTTAGGAAAACATAATTAGTCGACATGGATGACCTCTTAGCTTGACCAATGACTGGGGCACTCATTTCATAAATGAGTCAATACAAATTTTGTTGTCTGAGTTCATGATTATGTACCATGAAAAACACCATACCATTCAAAAGTGAATGGGATTGTGGAGGCCTTGAAAAAATAGTTAGAAATCACATCATCAAGATATACGACATCAGATACAAGGATTATTATGGGTATATTAGACCACATACAAGCACTTGAACAAGTCCACACCTTTTCAACTAGTATTTGGAATGGATCTTGTAATAACAATGGAGTTTTTGGTTCCATATCTATGAATTTATTAGGTAGGTCACCTCAACAAAAATGAGTCATTGGATGCATGACTAGAATACCTAATGCAACTAGATGAAAGATGTGCCATTTCCTGATAGAGGCTAAATCACTGAGAAAGTTTGACAAAAGGCTTGGCATGATCACCACATAAAGGGAAATATACAAGTTAAATGATCCCCCATCCCAATCTATGATTCAAAGTATTTGAATTATCTAAGCAAGCTTTAAATCCATTGGTTGAGGCACTACATCATTTGTGCCATTTTGGAGATTAACACTAAATCAAACTGTATCATGATTATCATGCTTGAGCCATGATTTTAATAAGGCTATGACATTTTATTTCTACATTTTGTTCTTTTTAGGTTATATCAGTATAGCTAAGCCTTTGCACACATTAGTTTTTCATCATTATTATGATAATATGTGCCACATAGTAAGTCCAATCAGGCAAGTTGAGTGAGGGATTTCCTTTGGAAGTCTTATACCAAACATCTAAATATTTAGGTGATTATTTGTAATTTTTTTTATAAACATAAACCTCTCTCTTTCAATTGAGTCTCAGCTTGATAAGCCAAGGCAGATTTAAGCATCCACAATGTTCATAAACTTGAATATTTATTTGTATCTTGGTGACCATTGCAATGGTATATCTAAATAGATTTGTGACTTTGATGTTACTTTTCTCACACTTTTGTTCATACAACTACTTACTCCTTTGAAAATACTTTGGCAACTTGATAAAAATAGATTTAATGCACTAGAGGACCATGCATAGTATTTAGTGTGGGGTAGGGGGTAGTGAAAATAGCTTCAAAATGGCACAACATAGAAAAGGATTCACAAGGAGTGGTACACACCTATACTACTATTGGAAGTAATGAAAAACATGATGCAACACTATTTGTTGGTGCAAATCAAGTTAGATGATGATAACATGTTTGGCTAGATGCAGTTACCATTTAGATTTATAGAAAAATATTTTGTTGATATAGTAAATTATATATCCAACATGCATAAGATAGCTATGAAAATGACCATAATGGATGAAAATATCCACACCCTCTGCATAAAATATGTATTTCCTAGGAGGCTATTTACAAAGAAGAGGATGAAGAAGATGCTATTAGGTGTATCATTATCCCAATACAGAAAGTCACCATAGAGGACCATGTGCACAATCTATACTATGCATTGAAGCCAAAGAAACTAAAGGTTTATGTGGTAGTGCAAGAATAAGATATACCATTGCTGTCATCATCAAAATTGATCAGTTTGCATGTTGACCCGTATAAGAAGAAATGAAAAAATAAGAATAAATCCATGCCACTACCTCCCATATAAGAAAGCTCAGAGGAGATAGAGTGGGAAGAAGATCCCCCTAAGAAAAAGAAGACAAAGAGAAGGAATTTTTCACCACCATCTCTTGTGTGAGAAAGTTTAGAAGAAGCATAATTAGAAGAGGAACCTATGAAGAATAAGACATTAAATAAGGAGATAAGGTCACTGTTCCCTATGCTAGAATAAATGGAAGATGCTGAGTTAAATTAGGATCCCCTAGATCAGAAAAGGAAACAATTTGAGCAACAAGCAAGTTCACCCTCTCTAAGGCTAGATAAACAAACACAATAATAAATTATGTAAGAAATGATAAGGCCATAGTTGTGGATGCAACCTAAACTAAGGTAGGAAGTGCAAACACCCCCACTAGGGAATGAATAATAATAATAATAATAAAAGGGCACAGAGGATGAAATAACCCAATACCCCCCACACACAGATGCCCAAGGGTAAGTATAAAAAGAGATGACATGAGACTCCCATAATAAAGTGTAAAAGGATCAATAAGCACAAAAATAACAACACACATAACCAAAGCTTAGCACAAAAATTTAGGCCTGATATAGAAATAGAAAGCACATAAAACTTGGAGACAATGATGGATCAAGGAGTCGATGTAGTCATACAACGTGTCAAGGATAAAAACTCCACAATATATCCACAAGATGGGAAACCCATTAGATAAGGGTTATAATAGCCAAAAATGGAAGATGAAGAAGGAGAAAAAATAGTGGAGGAAAAGGGAGAGACAATATTTTTAGAATATAGCCCCTCCCCCCAACATAAATAAAGATGAAGAAGAAAAGGAGGAGGATACCATTAATGTGAATATATAAAGGGGTGTGGAAGAATAAAATACATATTTATGGGATACAATGAGACCCAAGCATACAACAATACTGACACACAAGTAGGTGTCCTTTTCTATGGACTTATATACAAAGGATCCAATTTTTGAAGTCCCTATGTCTATAGGAAGAAAAAATTCTATGGAATCCTATGAAGATAAATATTTTTTTCTCATTAACCCAATGAAAACAAGTGATGCAAAATTAGGGAACACATTGATGGAATTGGACACAAAAGTTACTAGAGAAAATTTATTGAATATCATAACCTATTGGTAACAGAGGCCCACAATGATAAGAGTATATTAGGAACTTTAAAATGAAGAGAATAAATGTGCCATGGTAGAATTCACACTCAAAGAAGAATAGGAAAAGTTCCATGTAATAGAGTACAAGGATCTTAAAGCTCTAAAGTTTTTAGACCAAGTCATAAAGGAGTAGTTGACCCTGCTAGATGGGATAGCCATATCTCATGCCATACAAATGGAATGGATATAAATAATTATTGACCAATTCGTGAAGAAAGGAACATGTGACAAATATGCACAAGAGGGAATAAATAAAGCCAAATTTGAGTTCACTTAGAAATTGAAAAATTGCAAAGATGCATTGACCAAGCTCTCTGAAAGCTAATTATGGTGGAATATTTATTTTTGGGTTTCTATAAAAGATGAAAATAATTTATGAAAACATATATAAATAATAAAAATAACAAAAGGTGCTATCCATTGAGGTATACACCAATAAAAATAAGGCTAAGTGCACAAAACTGCTATAAAAGGTGGAAGAGTTAGTTCACGCAGTAAATGCAAAAAGGAAGGAACTAAAGTAGCACTTTTTGGAGATATAGATGAAAAATATATATGAGGAAATATTAATTAAGTAAATGGTAAAGGAAGATACTGATAATTTAAACAAGGTAAATCAACAAGTCAAATCGCTCCTAGAGCAATTGCCAATTTTAAAGGTTTAGGGCACAAAAGCAATAGTTGTTAAGAAAGCCATCAAAAATGTACTCAAGCGATGGATTTTTTTTGAAAAAGATTCAAGGAAGGATAAATTATAATTATTTGATTTAATGAAATAAATTTTAATTCTTTGATTCTTTGAAACTCAAAATTTTGGCTAATTATGAGTACACACAAAAGTACCCAAAATTTAGAAGGAGAGTGCACACAAGAAGTGCATGGTGGGATATCATGATAGACCTTAAATATGAGAGTCCATAAGGAAATATAGTGTATGTGATGGCACTAAGAATGAGAAATAAACACCTAGAACCACTCAGATCATGTAGGCACAAAAAGGGGACATATGAGAAAGTAAAACAAGAAGCAAATAAATCTAAAATAGGATAAGGTTTGGAAGAGAAATTCTTGAAAAGGATAGAAAAAGAAAAGGGGTGAAAATAAAGGACACATAGGAGGAAGGATGGTAATGTTTCTCAAGGATGGGAAATGAAGTTAGTGTGGGGTGATGATGAACCTAGAGTTTGGATAAGTATAACCAAGACCAAGAGCGAGCATGATAGATGAAGGTATAAATTGTTTCCAATGGCCAAAGGGAGTAAATAATGGCATGCATAGATCAAATATTCCCATGTATGAGTGCCTAATATTTAAATAAATATAGACACAAGCTGACATGATCCAGTCCTTGTGCACATATGATAGATTAATAATATAAAAACATGTTGAGGATATGTGTATCTAGGAACCGCAACAAAGATCACAAAGAATAAATAGTGAGAGTTATGACTAATGGCTTGATTATGATAGGTAGTTGATAAGTGTAAAAATATGGAATGGTGATAACTTGGATCAGATCACCACATTAATTATTAGGTGGATGACAAATACATTTAGTACTGATTGGTAGAAGTTGAGCTACCAAGTGACACACACTGTTGTGGAGCTCCTATAAAAGGAAGAGAGTTGGGAAGGAAAAGATATATAAGGAGACATAAAAAAGTGTTTCTAAAATGTTTTTAAAGTTTTTCAAAGAGATAACATCATATTTACCTATAATAATATTAAGATCCCTTGAGTACCATTGTGATCTTTGTAATCTTGAACTGTTAATTAATGAGCAAGGCTATTGGTAATATTTTGAATTTCATTGTCTATGTTTATTGAGAAATGTTAGTATGTTTGGCCATTATGGTGATGATGTTTTGTATATTGAAATGATTAAAATTTATGTTAATATGTGTTTGTACTTTATTTTAACCTTGTTTCCTTATATTGATGAATTAACGAGCCTATGCTTTTATTCATGATATTATTACATGTAACGAAGCCTTATTTTTTGAGTGATTGAATACTTGGATAGAATGTCTTATTTGTTGAGAAATTTAATATTTAGATATAATATCAATCATATGTTTGTATTCATATGTATATATTATTGAAACCATATGTTACTAAGATAGTGGATAAGGATCCAAGTAACCCCACAGTCGTGAGGTGTGCACATGACTATGTGATTGGGACCATTACCAACTAAACCTAACCCTTTTTAATTTCCTAATTTATGCCTCGAGTGAGAATGTGAGATAAAAATCACGTTATGTGGTAACATAAAATGAATAAAGTTTAAGTGTTGGAATTGTGGGAAAGGACTAACACACATGTAACCCATAGGCTGATAACATATACCCATGCATCAGTGAATGATGTAGAGGAGTTAATGTGTAACCCCAATGTAGGAAAGATATGATATATGAAGCTTGATAAAAACAAGATTCAAAGACATTTCAACACAAATAGACAAGAAAATTGTTGACATGTCTATTGATAAAGATGCACTAGTGCATGAAAGCAATGACTTAAGAAAGGACACAAGATATTGTAATAAGCATTAAATCAAGAATCAAGAAAAATGAAAAAGACTTGAAAAAGGAAATAAATTAAGTAAATAATTAATGGAAGTGCATGATATATATTGGATTATTCAAAGGTTTTCCTTCTTATGTAGCTAAGTGATATTTTCCTAAACCAAATTTCTCTATAATAATGAAGGGACCTAGATAATTATGTTTAAATTTTCCTTTACTTTATTTATTCACTTTTATATTATTTTGATTTTATTTTAGCACCAATTCACTAAAATTAAATTATTTTAATGAGATATTTTTTCCATAAGCTTTATCTAGGTGAGTTTGATAAACTCTCAAATGCTCAATAACATGAATACCTACCTCATCCAACATTTCTAATTGATGTAATAATTTTTTGTCTCTATTTATTGTCATTGATAATACCTTTATGGGGCACATAAAGAGAAGGAATCTCAAGTACTAAAGGGAGAACTAACCCCACACCATAGACCACTATCATGACACTAGTAAGATACACCCATAAAGCATATACAATCAAATTATGGAAATCCTCACTATGTTTAGTAGCTATTTTTAAAAATATGTTCAAAATTGTGTTATTTGTAGCCTTTGATTGACAATTCACTTTGGGGTGATAAGGAGTAGAAAGTAAATGTCAAATATTATATTTAGCATAAAACTAGGGTCATATCTATGACCCAATCCAATCTCTATAGGGAGGGGGAAGGTCCCCACTATCACTCAAGTTATATCTCTATGGCCCCCAACTGGTTATATAGAGTGGAGTGGGCAGCTAGAGTTTGCACCCAGATAGATATATAGGGAGCCCCTATATAAGGACTAGTTATATATATAGGGTAGGTCCATTGGCCATATCTATCTATAGGGGGATTGGGTGGTCAGTCAAGGCTTCAGTCGGTAGTCTAAGGCTTACATGCCTAACCTATCTCTATAGGGCCCAACACACCTAGACTTCATGAAAGATGAACCATTATTTGTAATAATAGAAGATAAAAGGCCAAACTGATAAATGATATGTGTAATTAGAAATATAAAACCCATTTTTAAAAATATTCAGTAGTATTATTAATGACTATGAAACCTTCTAATGATGGAGGATTAAATTTTCTCATTAGATCAAAAACTATACTGGAAAATGACCAAATAGAAATAATAGGCTTAAATAATTGAAATGATGCATGCATTACATTACTATGCCATTAACATTGATTAAAAACCTTTTCATATTCTTGGAATTTATGTTCCATTATAGGCCAATAGTAATCCAATCATATAAATTTTTAAGACATGGATTTTCCATTAAAAATATCTTGCACACTCGCTATCATGAACCTATCCCAATGAAATTTTATCTTCCTCATACCTAAAGCATCTAAGCAAGTGACCATAAAAATATATCTTGAAAAGATCCTCACCAATTCTAACATCCTAAATAATAGTAATCTTAATTTTATTCAAAGTCATTTCTTAAAAAATCTGGAGGAATAGTCTCATCTGAGAAAAAATGGTAAATATCCACATACAAATCTGAAGTAGGCATACTGTTGTTTGAGGAAAATATATCCAATCCATATAGATATGGTAAGGAAATGTTAGTTTAGTGCAATCTATTAATTATCATTATAGCATGATCATTAATAATATAAATAACAATAAGTGAAGTGGTGCTAGCCATAACATCACCATGATGATCATTTTTTTATTAGGAATTTTGTCAATCTAAAAGTCATCAAAGTGAGTGATTAAACTATATGGAATTTAAATTTGTTAGTTTATTTGATAGGGAACTACTATTTGATTAATATAAAGTTGAAAATATCCATAACCTTTTATATATTTAATCTTTAAAGCATGTGTGGCATGTAATCGTAAAATCAAATTCTAATACCATGATATGCTATTGGCACATGAAAATATCAATTGATATGCAAATGACATGGGCTAACACTAAGGAGTTACTAATACATTGCAGGTCCTGACACCTAAAGTACATTTTGACCCAATAAAATATAAGGTCCATGTTTTTTTCACATTGGTACATAAAAAAATCATCACAAAAATAATCATTCATACAAGTTTTTTATAATAATGAAGATGCAATTAATTAGTCGGTGACAACCTACCATTTTACTAATTTTTGTGGTATAAATTTAAGATCCAATTTCATGAGTAGCATGAACCACTTAATTAAGTATCCGGATAGATAAAGCTTAGACATGATATATAATGTTTGCAACAACATGTGTCTCAGTATTAAGCATGTAATGTCTAGGTTTTTGTGTGGAAGAGACAATAGCCAAGCATAATTTTTTCATTGAATTGCAAATATTTTTATAATAAACCTATGTGTGACTAATATAATAAATATATATATCTCTTTTTTCATCATCATATTCTACTAACAAGTTTCCCAAGGTGTGCTCAGTGGTAAATATGTATAATAACAAAGGTCAATCAAGCATAAGTGGAATCATAATTGGTGGATTTGTTAAATATTATTTTATTTCATCAAAATAATTTTTATATTGTTCATCCCTTTCAAACTTGGTGCCTTTTCGTAACAGATTGATAAAATGTTTGAGTTTTATCAATTCATTGAGAACTAAACCATTTAATAATATGGTTTCTTCTTTATAAACATATCAACTATTTAATCCCTTGGATAGAGGCATATTAACAATAACATGTAATTTATTAGGATCAACATTGATGCTACATTGGGAAATGATAAAGCCCAAAAACTTACTTGATGTAACATCAAAACACATTTCTTAGGATTTAACCTTATACCATACTTTTGTAGTCTTTCAAATATTTTTTTCAAGTCTCTAAGATGTTTATCATGCTTATTTGATTTTCCAAAGATATCACCAATGCAATCCTCTAGAATTTTGTGCATGTAATCATAAAATATATGTTTCACATCCATTTGATAAGTTTCACCAACATTTTTAAGACCAAAAGTCATGAAAACATATCAAAATTTACCTCAAGGAGTTGTAAAATAAGTATTATGTTGATCACTAAGATTTATCTCAATTTGGTTATAACTGACGAATCTATTCATTAGTGAAAGAATATCATATCTAGAGGTAGAATAAAAAATCATATAAATATTAGGGAATGGTAAATCATCCTTTGGAAATGCTTTGTTCAAGTCTCTAATCTTTGAACAAATCCTAATGTGCGTATCCAATTTTGAAACTAGGACTATGATAGTAAAAAGTAAATAAAACTTAGGTGATATAAATCCAACATCTAATGATTTTTGGATTTCATTCTTTAATCAATAAATAAACTATAGGATTCATATTTCTAATATTTTGCTTAACCGCTTTGGCATTAAGATGGAAAAATAGTTTAACTACAATAGATGGGTTGATACTAGGTATATCCATATAATACCATGCAAATAATTCAATGAACTCTATCAAAATCTCTCTATGGTCTTTGTCCTCTTAAGAAGTCATCAATGCACTCAATAATAAAATCTTAGGATCTTATTTAGTACCATAATTGAATTCAATTATTGCTTCAATAATACTATAGATCTACCCCAAACATACAGAATAACATGTAAAGAATCATGACCATCTATTGGGATGTTTTCATTTATAGGTAAGGGATCACACTCCCAAAAATATGCATGATGAATTAAGTTAAATGGTAATCTCTAATTATGATAAAAATATTGTAAATCCACACGATTCCACATATTATTGAAGGGATTCATCATTAGAATTTTTTTGAAGAGCCAAAATATGAGGTGAAGGTTTTTCATCAATCAATTTAGGATACACAAGCTATAAATATGTAATCATGTTTACTTCATGTTGGTGAGTTATATTAGACTTGGAAAAGTGAGTATGTAAATAATTATTCTTTGAAGAACTATCATGATTATAAAATTTAAGAGACCCATGATCCACTTGGAAGGGTACCTATTTGACTCGATAATCCTCCCTATATCCATGACCAAGTTTAAATTAATGAACAATTGGAGAGATTGGTTCTTTAATACCTTTTTTGTGCTTATTTACTAACCTTTGCTTGACCCTACGTAAGTTAAATCATGCATAAAAAATATAAGCACCCTCAAATATTACTAAACTAGCTTATCGCCTATATTTGGAGACCTAGGTGCTCCTTTGAGGCATAACAAGAGATCATTGAGAACCCCATTGATATATATACAAAATAGAAAGATAGAAAGAATGTGAAAAGAAACATACAAACCCTAACACTAAACATTCACATTACACATATAAATCTTCAATAATATTAACTATGTTAATCTAAATTATTTACATTTAATGTAGATATCTTCATTACATTCATAACCAATGGAATTCAACACTACAAAGCATAAACTATCATTACATAAACCTGTCATCGCTATATTATACTTCAAACCTAAAACAATTATCCAATTCAAGATCTTAATATAAACATCCAACCTATAAACATATCTCAAAAGAGAGGCAAAGATCCTTATTTATAGGTTTTCCTAGATCCTTACTAGTTGTTTCCAACTACTTTTTGTCAATTATCATTCCAACTAGTTTCACATCTAGGAATCTTACATCCTAGATCATATCTAACTGTATACATAGTGGCATATTCCATTTACCTTATTGGATTATTCCTTTTCTATTTCATATCAACCTCATGCACTCTACCAATTTTTATATGTGGCAAGTGTCACCATCTCCTTTGTTATTTTACTATTTTATGCACATTGCACCTCATCCTTATTGTGTGTCATCCATTTCCTACACACCATGATTTATTACTTATTATAATATAACTTGGTATGAATTAATGTGTCTCACTCAAATCGTTTCATACTTTGCCTTATTTATGTTTCCTTTTAGCTTCAAAACCTCTCCAAAATTGTGGTTTTTAAATTCTCCCTACTTCATTGTTTGTGTATCCCAAAAAAATTCCTTTGTTTATTCTTTGGTTTCACTTGGAAAAACTTTAGGGATTCCTTCCTTAACCATTACTGCATATATATCCTGAGAAACCATCTCCTAAAAAATATTTCTCCAAGCTTCCTTTACATTGCCATTCATTTTCTATAATTTAGTAATGTATTCCCTTTTCTCTATGTAGACTTTATCAAAATTGTGTACTTCTCTTTGGAATTTCAAAATGTCATCACACATATTGTACTCCTCCATCACCACATCTCTATATAAATCTCTAATTTTATCCTCCAATGAGGACCTCTACTCCTTTACCATGGCTTTCCAAATGTTCAATTGTATAATTTTCTTCTTCGTACGTACCTCATTCACTCAATTCAACATAAGAGTATTCAAATATTTTGTATTTGAAATATCCACCTTAAGTTTAACATCAATGTACAATAATGTTTCCAAAAATAATTGAAAACATATGCCATATTGGCTTCTTGTTTATGTGCTTCTTTGAGTAAATATTTTAATTCCTCAACCTTCTTCTCCCATTCCATATTGTGCACTCTAATTCCACTTTATTTTTTTATACTCTTCCTTTAAATTTTCAATTTTATCTTCTAATTATTTTTCTAAATTTTCTAGCTCCTCCTTTAAGGGCTGGAAGGAGGGTTGCACAAAATCAACTCATGGATTCTTACCTACTATCAAATTTTCATCTAGTAACTTCTTAATTGGTTCCAACTTGAACATTGAATCTAATCCTTATGTAACAATGTTCTCCTAGATTTACAATCACAATTTATAAATGGTGGTGATGAGTTCATCTATCTTGCTCACCATGTGAATTATTTCTCCCCTCTACTTATTCCATTTTACAGACTCCTTAGGGAACATGTCTTCTAGGTTTGTGAACTTTGATTCTATTTTCAAACTATGCAATGCTAAATAAATATCTATTTATATGAATCCTAATCTTGATTGATTTATAACCATCTTGCATGAATTGCACATGATAATCTAAACTAAATATTTATAATCCCCTTCCATGTTTTTGCCATTAGTTGTGATTTAAAATTTTGGATTGGCTCCATGTGCATCCAGAAAATCTTGAAGTTTTTCTTTCCTCCATCCTCTTTCTCTTCACCTTGTGTCTTTTTTTATTCCTCTCCTTCAAAAATCAATTCGATTATCCTAGCCAAAAATTTATAATCTTCTTCATCATATGTACTTTCCTCTATGCATGCATTTTCTTCCTTAGTTATCTCAGGTTCCTCCTAGATTTGTATAAAATTAATCCCTAGCAATATATTTATTCTTTGACTTCTTATTCTTGGGTTTATTCAATATCAATCCTCAAACCTTCATTTTATTTTAGTGTTGTATAACATCCTTATGTTTAGGTGGTATGATATCCATTTATTTCTAACTTATCTCTTCATTAGATTTGGACACCGATATTTTGGGTTCCTATTTCTCCACCTTCTGGCTCTTTTTTAGATTTTATATGATGAGTTTATTTTTATTCTTTGTTGTCATATGTATTTTTTAATCCTCCCCAACCTATGAAACATCCTTAAATTTATTCCATTTTGAAATTTCATCAATCCATGTGGGTTTGATATACATAAGCTTCAACACTTATGTAATCTTAAATTTGACCTCATTCATCACACATTATTGTACATGCTTTAGATATAGGCTATCATCTTATAAATATTCATCTTTACCAGTAAATTGTTTCCTCGTAATGATGAAATTGGTTCTAAAGATGTTACTTTCCTTTTCAACCTTACTCACATCCACAACTGCTCAAGATATTCTAGGAAATATTTATAATGATTCTTCATGTTATTTAATCTAGTTTATTTGAGTGAACTCAAATTTATAGAGTTGAACTATTGAAATTTGAATGATAGTATTTATAGATCTAATAGTAAAATACAATATGCTAAAGAATTTTACAGAACTAGGAAAATTTTAAAAATGGTAAAAGTACCAAAAGATGCACAAAACATCCCTAACATAGATATTATGCTAACTATGTAAGTTAACTGTGACTGAAAATAGCTTGGAAAGACCTGTGAACTATGTTAAGACTAATAGTGGTAATTGAATATGCATTAGGATTATTTTAGGAGGAGCATATGGTCACATTATGGCCTTTTCTATTGACTACAACTATATGCTAGTTGACTATGAGGTTGATTTATTGATATGGGTTTGTGCGATAGTATGTGAGGGTTTTTTGATTAACTCTATGTGATGATGTGCCACACAAAAGACTTGCATTCTTAAATAATAAATAAGAGAAAGATAAAATTCTAAATGGGGGGAATAGGGTTAGGTGAATAACTAAGTTGGACTCATAAACCCTATGTAATTGAGCACTATTTATATAGCCTAAATGGGCCTTAAGATGATTTAGTTATCCCTCCTAGGGTGATTGTGTAATCTATGATTATGAGACTATATGACTAGAGCTAGTATATTCATTGAGATGATTAACAATGGAAGTCATTAAACTAAAATATGTGATATTAGGACTTGGCCTATGACTGTTAAAATATAGAATAGTTGTAATTAGGATAAATAATAGTCTTTTACTTAGTGTACAATAGAATTATAAGTAAATTATTCAGGGGTGTAATGAGTGGCCTTGGTGAGATTATATAGGAGAATATTTGGAATATTTTTGCAAATTGAATTTAAAAGATGCACATAAGAGCCATTATGAAATGTCTCTATTTAAAAAAGTAACCATTAGATCGTGGGGGATAAGGTCATGTTAGTGGTCAAGGCCGTAGTGTGGCCCTATCTAACCTAGTGCAGACTTATCCCAAAAGACCAAAGACTATAGGGACAAGTCTGAAAAGAGCTTGTAAGATGAATAGGGATGCATGTATGATATTTTTAGTGTTTTCAGGTTAGTGAAGGCTCTCTTATAGATCATGATTTATCAAAATAGTAAATATACCAAATAAGGTAAAGATGTTAGTAATAAACATTGTCAAACATTTAATGATTACATTTTTATGTCTACATTCCCCCCCACTTTATTCTATTGATATGACAAAGTGAAATTACTAGAGTAAAGTAGATGCAAGCCTAAGTGTCTATACACACTTTTTATTTGGATGTGAAGCTTGATTATGCAATATGAATTAATGCAAAGATGACAATAATGCCATTGAAAGTATTTATTGTCCATATTTTAAAAGTGAAAATTTGAAACTTGAAAAGAGAGAAAGGAAGGTATACACTTGAAAGGGTATGCAAACTAATTTACTTATAATTTGAAAATGGAGAAGTGCTTGCTCCATTATTGAGGCATTTTGGAGAAATGTTG
The DNA here is from genome assembly GCA_037957365.1 of Torreya grandis. NCBI lineage: Eukaryota > Viridiplantae > Streptophyta > Pinopsida > Cupressales > Taxaceae > Torreya > Torreya grandis. The sequence continues at coordinate 1,069,250 of JARHVA010004324.1, read as the reverse complement.
AACATGTCACGAATTGAGAGTGTTTAGTCTTAATTTGGAAACCTTTGAATGCTCTTGAGTTGGAAAGATTGTAGGCTCCAACTCTCATGTACTCTATAAAATATTTAAAGGGTTGGAACCATGAACTGTGGTTTGTTACATATTGAAAAATTCCAACCAGACATTGATTGTCACTAAACTCTAACATGGCCCACTTTTAACATGAATACTAATTACACCACTGCAGATGGATCTAGATTTTATTTGAAACTTTCCAACTTTGAAACTTGAAAATTTTGAAATTTCCATGTAGTAACTTGGATATAAATGAATATCATTCCCCTTCTAATTTAATAAATTTTTATTGAATGCCTTTTGAATTTTGTAACTATTTAAAACCTGTAACTGCTTGAAATTTTTAACTTTTAACTATTTTCAAACTTGTAACTATTAGAATTAGAATACATGTATATCACATGCCCTCATAATATGAAATTTATGTACCCTTTTGTAAATTTTGAAATTTTATAGTGCCATAAATATAAAAAATTCACTTGAAGGCTTGACCTCTCAAGACATGCCCATTGTGATGCCCCCTTTTGAGGTGAGAGACATAGCCTGCATGTCCTTATCTCAAAATAAGAATTAACATGTAATAATGTAGTAACATGTAAAAATTTGAATTTTATTTGCATTACATTATAGACTGTAGTATTAAATTGTATTTTGAACATATGTAGATGGATAAATATTTGAAACACATAAGTAGTATATGCTTGATATAGATCATGACACTATAATATAAGTAATAAGTAGTATCAATGCATGATATAAATAATGGTTCCAGAGTAACAATAAAGTACATGTAAGAAATTTCATATAACGTCAAAAAATTTAAATAGGATGTCACACATAAAGGTCTAAAGGCCACATACAAAGGACATGTGAATGTCGTGTAAGCACACAAGACTAAGGGCCACATGACAATACCATAATGATGCCATAAAAGTAGTAATTTAAACATACAAGTCTAAAAGACACACATAATAAGCACACAAGTTTTAACTTATTATGTAGTAAAGTAAGAAAGGAAAAAAAAGAAAACAAGGCTAATCTACATCCACCATTTGTTTCCATGTCATTGTTAGTGAATGTCATAGTTCATGAAACACATTTGTAGTATGAGTGAGTAGCAAACATATGTATGATATGTAGCTCAACATGGTAGAAGGGTTGTGTATCAATATAACCTATTAAATTATTGATGGAGAATGAAGAGATTCCCCCAACTTAGCAAGGTTGTTAGGTAATAAGGGAAGTAAGACATTAGAGACCCATATAAAAGTATGCCCTATATTACACTCAAGTACTTCGTGAAAATCAATGTGTAAGTAAAATTGAAATATGACATTTATCTAGCATAAAAAAAATACCATATGTAAATAAATAAGCTAACAACATTTGAAAAATGTGTGTAGGCCATGATTTTGAGTTTTGGAAATATTGTATTTTTTTTTAGATTTTTGGAAATGCTTGCATGTTTTTGAATTTTTGAAATAGTTGTATTTTTTGGAATTTTTTGAAAATATTGGATTGAAAAAAGATTTGAAAAAGGTGCCAATATGTAAATCTTTGAAAATATAAGAAGTGGGGGGAATTTGGATAATCCTAAAGAAGGTGAAAAAACATAATATGATAACAGGGTGAGGCAAGAGAGATGTTCCCAATGTATGCATAAATGTATCATAGTAATTTAGATCAAATGATTAAGATATATAAAATGTACATGTTATTCATAGAAAAGAGAGATATGTGGTCATGTAAGTGAAATGAAAGCCAAGTATGGTGGGGATGCAATAGTAAGAAAGAATGAACATTGAAAGCATTTTTAAGATAGTTGTTTTAGATTGTTTGAATCAAAATAAGAGGATAAGTGCCCAAAGTGAAAAAATAAAGTCGAGGGATAGAATAATGATTGGATAAGGGATAGAATAAGTAACAATAAAGTAAAATAAAAAAAATCTACGTACAAGGAAGAATGCAACTATAATCCAACCATCTCATTAAGGGGATGCCTTTGTGTAGGCCATGTATCATGTGTGTTGTAACCTTCAATTGTATTGACATATTCATATTTTGCATAGTAATTATCATCAAGATCATACCAATTTTATGTATAATTAGGATCATATCAATTAATGTAATAATTATCATAGGAGAGAATTAACTTCTTAGGTGGTGCTTAAATTTATGGTATGCCATTTGGATTATGTTTTGTATCTTTGTATGAGAAATTCATTGCACCATAGATTGGAGTTGATTTTTGAATATGTTCATCATTGTTAAGTGCTTGAATATTATCTTGAACTAGATAATGATTATGTATGAATGGTTGAAAATTAGGAAGAGAAGTAATTGGTGCTTTAACATTAGTTTTTTTTCTCTATGCATGAAGTAGATGTAATGCTTGATTCCTTAGCAACCACATTTGTATCATTATACTTTTTAGGAGTGTTTTACTTTGCAAATTCATTTATGTGCCAATTGTTGCATGAAAGAGTTAAAAAATACAAACCCTTATTCTTTCACAATAAACATATAGATATCAAATGCCAAAAGGGGGATACGGTTAGGGGAATATCCAAATTGGCCTTAGGAACTATGTGTAATTGAGTTTTGTGTACATATCACAAATGAACCTTAGGCCAATGTAGTTATCCCTCATAGAGTGATTGTGTGATCTATGGTTATGTAACTATATGACTAGATCTAGAATATTGATTAAGATGCTTGAAATCGAATGCCATTTAACTAAAATAAATGATATTTAGGCTTGGCTTATGACTATTAGAATGGAACATAATTGTAATTAGGATAACTAGTGATTTTTTCTGAGTGTAATAGAATTACCAAGTGAAGTATTCAGGGGTGTAATGAGAGGCTTTGGTGTGCTTATAGAGGAGAATATTTGGAACATTTTCATTAACCAACTTTACAAGACATGCAGGACAACCATTGTGAAATGTATCTATTTGAAAAAGTGATTATTATATCATAGGGGATAAGGTCATATCAGTGAACAAGGCCATAGTGTAACCCTATCTAACCTAGCATATACTTGTCCTAAAGACCAAAGACTACAGTGATAGGTCTACCATGAGCCTGTAAGTTGAAATAGGAATGTCTATATGATATTTTAAGTGTTTTCAAGATAATGCTATCTTATATATTTCAAGTTAGTGAAATGATGAATAAAATAAGGTAAATATGCAAAGAATATATAATGTCAATAACTTAATAATTAAATTTATGTGTCTACACATGTAATCAGTATAAACCACATAAGTAAACTAAATATAAGAACCTCCCATATCACCTTTCTCCTAAATATTTACTAGTGTGAAATACTTCATCATACAAAATTTTTCATACCCATAATACTCATCCACTTATTGTTTGTCCACTTAGTGTGAGCCTACATGGGTAGGACCTTCAAATCAAGTCTACACCTAGACCACTCCTAGACCCTTCTTGGCCTAATGAGGCATGAAGATCAGTTTTAAAGGAAAGTTTGCATACATGACCACAAAAAAATGTATTATATTTTTTTTAAATCATGTTCACAAAGTTTTAGGCCATGGTTTGAAGGGAATTGCAATAAACACTGTTTTAAGCCTTTTTGAGTTCATAGAATGAGGTTTCAAGACCCAAAAGGCACTTTTAAATGTCCATTGGTATGTGTAACCTTTGCATGGAAACCAAAGATATTAAGGAAATATGGGGAAGGGTCATAGATAAGATCTATATGAATTGGTTTTTTATTTAAGGGGTAGTCCTTTATGAACAATCGTTAACACCAAAACTTATGTTAAACCTCCCTAAATCCCTAATAAGGACCTAATGTGAAAGATATTATTCAAAAAAACCCAAAATGGTCTAATATGACTACAAAAACTATTTTATCATGTATTAAACTTTCCTAGGTACTTCCAGGTGGTGGTGGTTAGTCAGATAAGAGAGAAAATGTGTAGATACAAACTTGTTTGTGAAGAATTTGTTGTAGTAATCAAAAGATGCATTGGTCAAGAAAAAGAAATGGATGGAAGAAGGATATAGAGAATCATAATAAATTACCATGAAGTTTTATGGATAGTATCTACCCTTATATTATTCTAAATAGGTCTTCCAAGTTAGCCAATCATAGATAAACCTAATAGTATAAAACCCAAACAACAGTGACAAGATGAATTGGAATATGTTTTCATGACAAAATGATGAAACAAAGAGCATGGTGATGTTTTTTAGGAATTTTAAGACATGTTAATTCTTAGAATAGGTTTTGGATGTCAGTGATTATGGTTAAAAAGTTACTCATAAAATGACTAGTCTGGATCATATAAGACTATGAAACACGAGGTCAAGATTTTTTTTTGCAAGACCAATATTTATCATTAGACCATACAAGATTTTCATTTGAGGATGTCATAAGGATATCATAGGATCATTTAAATTCATCATAATTCATGGAAAGTGTCTTTATAGGTGTTGGAAGTCTAAGTCACCATAACTATGTTTTTGAGTTTACTGGTAGTTCTGAGTGAGTGAGTTGTAGAGGTGTTCTTGGAGCCTTAATCTCTGAGTGAAAGTGTCTAATGAATTTGATAATGAAAATTAATTAATTTATATTTTTTATATGAAATTTTTTATCATTTTTGAGTGGATTAAGTGTGGTTGAGCTTTAGTATTGAAAGGTATAATTTTTGGTTTACACAAGCCTAATAAGACTGAGTACTATTGAGGGGTTTCATGAAGGAGTTGGACCTAAAAAGTGTTATGAAGCTCAAAGGATGTTAGATAAGGTATAATTTTATATTATTTTAAAGGTTTATGCTATTTATTTAGGTTTAATGTTCTCCAAGGGATCAAATGGTAACATGTTGATAAGAAGGCCTAATGCAATTAGGTCTCCATGAGACCTAAAAGTGAAATGAGGCCTAATTGAGTCATGATAGACAAAAAGGGATTAAAATGTCATTTTAATATTGTCTATAAGATGTAATTAGACCTATTATATGTCCTACATAAGAGGTTAAGCGTGTGTGGATGATTAAGTAGTATATGAATAAAGAATGGTATATATATAAGGCAATTTTAGGTCTATTTGAGTAAGCTTAGAGGAAACAAATGAATTGATAAATAAATGAGCCTAAAGAGGTTGAGTAACATATTGAAAACCATAAATAAATAAAATATAATCATTCCATGATGATCATATAGGTGTTATATAGTTTAATATCAAGGTCACATGATATATTCAGTCTTGAAGAGGGCTAGTTGAGTGAAGAAGCCTAGGGGCAGTTTTGAGACAGATCAAGTGGAATAGAGATGAAGGAATGATAATTATATATTAAGAGGATATAAAAGTTTATTTATAGATGTGATACTAATACATGATAGTGGATAGAGAAGATATATAGTTGAGTGGAAGAATATAATAAAGAAGTGTGATTGGCCAAGTTGGTGCTTGGTCAAAGAGGGAGTTAAAGCTTCCTCGTAGGTTGGTTCTTGAAGAATTGGTCTTGGTTGAGTTGGTGCTTGATCAAGATGGAATTAGAGATGCATTTCAGATTAGTGATTTTATAATTGTTATTGGCTAAGTTGGTGCTTGATTAAGAGGGAATTAGAGCTACCTTACAAGTTGGTACTTGCAAAAGTGTCATTTGATTAAGTTGGTACTTGGTCATAGGGGTTTGTAGCCTCCTAGCAAGTAGGTGATTTCTGAAGTCAAATGGGTGCTTGATAAATTTGGGTTTAGTGATCCATTTTGGGTTGGTGCTCAACTAAATTTAATACATTATCTTATAGGATAATTTTTCCAAGCTTTGTTTTAGTGGGTTTTATTACCCATGATGATTTCCCACATATGTGATGTGTTATCTTGCTTTATGCTCATGTGATTGATTATTAATGCATTTATAGATCACTATTTTGCTTTAATATTTTACAAATGAGTGGATGTAGTTGATTTAAATTTTTTGAAGACTGATTCAACCCCCCCTCTCAGTCATTATGCATTCAACACCCAGTTCTCTTTTTTACATAATAATGCTAGAGCTCTTCAATTCTTAATTCAAAAATGATTCTCCAAAATGTTATCCTTCCAATTTTAAATCCTTAGGTGAATTAATTTTTCCACATACATGCAACTCAATTACTTTAATATCCTTCCAAAAATTGAATTTTAAAAATATATACTTTTTAGCCTTTTTCCTACATGGCTTTTTTGGAATAATCATATTCCTACATGTGTACAACCCTTGTGCATCTCATTTATCATTATTTTACTTTGTACACACCATCCTGTGTTATATTTTACCCTTCATTCATTTTATCTTTACACTTGTTATGTAATCCCCTTTGTAAATATTCTTGTATGCAAGCCATTTGTTCCCTAGTGCACAAGTTTTCAATATATTTTCCTACAAGGGTAATTTGACTTACATATAACCTTATCCCCTTAAAAAAATATGCACTACACAAATTTAAGGATTAGCTTCCTTAGTTTTTTTCCATATTTTTTTTATGTTTTTAGATCCATGTTCACACTTATCTACAAGACTCCATTGCACATTATTACCATTTCCAAAGATACTTAGATGTCTAGCTTAAGGACTTTGGAATACCCCTTACACAACTTGCCTGAATATATTTACAGGATAATATGCTCTTATTATTGACACAATATACAAACATGTTACTGAAAAAAACTACTAAAAATAATAATTATTTTTATGAAACATTTTCTCAAGGCTAGTGGCTTTCACATCCACCTTTAGTGTGGTCATTTGAAGTAGGGATTGATCCTAATCTCATTGAATTTATCATATATAAATTCATCGTATAGCCTACATAGTTTTTAGGTGTAAGTTTAAAGAATATGTTGAATAACATAAGGCCCCATCCACTTAACATGGAGCTTTCCTCAGTGTTTTTCATATTTAGAGTTATATAAAATCACCTTGGAATTGACACATAATTTCTTACTCTTGATTTTATTGTTGTGAAAAACCCTATCTTCCCTTTGGTTCCGTTTGAAGAGTATCCTTTTCTCATCTAACTTCAGTAAATCTACTAGCTTATTTTCCAATGACTCACATTCCTCTAATCCTCCTACACATGCAATCTTTAACAAAATAATTAAGATTTCTATTAGAAATATGACCTTTATTTGATAGATAAAATGGAATGGTATATATAATTTTCAACCATTTATTATTTTTTCTATAGGCCCACAATATATATCTAAAACCCAATCATCCCAATCTTTACACATAACTTCACAATGTTTCATGAGTGCAGTCCTAGTATTTTGTTAAAAGCCTCCACCATACGAATTTATTATGGATAGTAAAGTGTTGTCTTGTGTTGTGTAATAAGAAATTATTTTATAAATAATGTGCACCATATTCACAAGAATATGATTTCCTTTATCACTTATTAAACTCATAGGTCACCCATACCTTGTTATGATGTTTTCCCACAAGAACCTAACTATAGTTATTTCTATACAATCCCTATTAGGTGAAGCCTCGACCCATATTTTTAACTAGTTAATTTTTTTTGAATATAACACACACTAATACATTGCATGCCAAGGTTAATTGGACACAAAAAATCCACAATCCATTTATATAATGGATAATGCACAATGGTCAAGATCAATGGAATTTCATCCCATTGATTAGGATTTCTTACCATATAATAAATGTCACACTATTTAACATACTTCATTTTGTCTTTATATAAGTTGGCCATTTGTACCCAACCAACATGATATTTCATGTAGTTTCCTCTCTAGCATAATTTACCATAACAATGCAATCATGTAACTTGCATAATTGTTTTATTGCTCATGCTACATCACACACCTATGGAGTACTTAATACCTCCCTAGTTTGTATAGCTCTCCCCTGTCAACTGATAGATGTAAACCTTACTAAAAACTAATTATTATACTTGGACATCTAGTCCCTTGGGGCCAAACTTACAACAAAAAAATGTGGTAATGTCTATTATCTCTTCAGGAATTCTTTTAACTCAGAATAACTACACGTCCTTCATTTCATCTTAAATTAGACACAAATACTCACTTGTCTCAATACACAATGAATAATATGGTCTTGCATTTAACCTTATAGGTTTCACCACCACCAAAAATAGAAAATCCTATAGAAATATTATCTAACAAAACATTCAACCATGCAACACTAATTTATTCACCAAGTATTTTAGTGTTTCATGGCTAGTTAAAAATAAATAAAACAACAAGAGGATATTACTTGAAATTATGTAGTCCATAAAACATTGCATATTATTCCCTCTCCATTTTTAATAAATTTTATCACTCTTGGACAATTTCCTACTTGAAAATATAATAGGATGATCAATTTTGCATTCTCTTAGTTGCAAAAGAATAACTACGATCATAGTTCTAAATGCATAAGATGGACATGAAATGGAATCATCCAATCTAAAAAATTAAGAATTGGTACGTTAGCTAATTTATATTTCAATAAATCAAATACATATTATTGCATATATATCCACTTGAATGGACCCTCCTTATTTAGCAACTCATACATGCACAATGCTTCTAGTTTTAAAATTATTTCTACCCTTGCGAGATTAATTAACATGCCTTCCTTGTAGATTACATGGCTTAACAATGTTCTAAATAAAACTGTGAATGCACAATTTTCTATATTTAAGGATATTTTAATTTTTATACACCTTTAAAACCTTAGACATAATCAGTGTAATGGTATTTAACTAATCCATACATAGTCAAATCATCCAAATACATCATAGAAACTTGTGTATGAAGTCCTTGAATGTTTCCACCACAATGCATGTAAACACAATAGGTGCATTATTTAAACTAAATGGAACCAAAATTTGTGTATGATCCCAACTCCATTGAAAAAATGGGTTTTGATTTTCCCTCCTTTGTGATCTAAACTTGGTGATAGCATGAAAACCCATCTATGAAAGTATAAAACTCATAGCTAGCTACTCATTTTAATTCTTCCTCTACAAATGGTGTTAGAAATGGATATTTCACACATGAATCATTCAATACGAGGTTATACACAAACTCTAATCTATCCATCCTTTTAAATATAATTATCACCACAAGACTCACCTAGTAAAATTCCTCAACTAGATAGATCACACCAACTTCAAGAATTTTTATATCTCCTCCTTCACCCTTGCTCAAAGGTTTGGGTTCAACCTATATGACCTTTTCATGATTGGATTTAGGCCCTTTCATAGCTTGATGGACATATTTTCCAAGGAGTCATGCACTCCCTTCATTTCATGATAGTTTATTAGAAAACAAATATCTAAAATCTTTGATGAGTTTGATGATGCACACAAAATCCACCACCATTCAATAATCACCCACTATAGCCATTCGTGGCTCTTCTTATATTCCCAAATTTTCCTCTTTTATACCCAATGGATGAAATTATTATTTATCCTTATATTTTGGCACACATTCAACTTACACATTTCTCAAATTAGTTTCCACATTGACAATTAATCTCTTTAACTACTTCTTGTTACCAACCAACCTTGAACATAACTATTTTATGACTTGGATTCTAAACCTACTCATATTCTAGGTATTACTTGTAACCAAAAATTATTTCTATGATACTACTTGAACATTCTCCTTCAAAAAAACCAATTCTCCCGTAATATTCCTCTTGGTTAATTTCCCTAAACCTATCATCTATTTTCACTGCATTATGGAATATAATTACAAATACGAACTTTAATAGCACATTCAACTTCTCATTGTTTGTTGTAAATATAACGGTATATGTGAAATCCTCATCAAAATTTTCCCAACTCATAATTTATCTTTTGGAATCACTCATAATGAACCATGCATGTACCCATGATTTTAATGTGGTAAATAATTCATTTACCCATAACCATATAGGAATGATGATCCAAAAGTTTGTCCATTCCTTTTCATAATGATCTAGGTGCTCAATCAAGTCTGTCTCCCTTGATAAAATTGGTAGCAAAATCTTCCCATTTTTTCACCTGAACCTTATTCATAAATCCTCCTTGCATGTTGTTGAACTTAGTAAATAAATTCATTGCATTTCCCATCATTACATAGGGGATTAATGTGCCAAATATAAACAAACATTGTAACCCTATCTTCCTCCTTGGGTAAACAACCTTCTAAATCCTACGTATACACATTTGCACATTTTATTCTATCATATTTGGGGTAACTTTGCAAACCTCTCTTTTCTCAATCTCAACACCCTCTTAGGTACATAGGTTATTACATAAAAATCTAGGGTAATTTTTCAAACCTCCCTTTTTTGACCCCAATTTTCATGCATGGCTATATACTTTCAATTATTTTACACTCCTTAGGTACTATATAGCCAGGCATGGAAATTGGGGTCAAATAAGATACATGTTTTGGTGATCCCATAGGTTTTTTACTTATAGTAATAGTATGGGAAGTGTTACGACTTATAGCTTTATGGGGAATCACTATGAGTTATATTCTTGACGTATTATTTTTTGGTACCCATAGTATAGTATTACTTATTAGACAATTACCTATTGATGTGCCTACATATAATCAGACATGAATTAGGCTAAAAAATAATTTTAAGTACACTATTGTGTCAAAATGCATAATGCATTCATGAGACCATAGGATCTTTCCTAAAAACCATTACCACATAAAACATCTTAGAAATATGCACACATAATAATTATACACAAGTTTCCATTATTGTCTTAAAGAATAATACAACCTGCATAGTTTATCTTCCAGCAATTTTGGAGAATTCATAGGAGTGCCTATCAAATAGGCATAATAGGTTATTACCTGCAACAAATAATTTGTTGTGTAAAACAAATATTAGTTGATATGGAATATTTACACCAATAAAATAGGTGTGAAAATATTCAACACATAACAACTAATTAACAGAATCCTAATTAAGCTTAATTCTACAAGTGAGTTTTAACACTCACTCTAACACCCTCCCTTAAACACAAAATAGGGAGTAAGAAAAGTGAAATCAAAGAGACTAAATGGGTCTAGATAACTAGGCCTGATCAGGTACCCATGTAAAAATCACAATGAAATATAAAGTGTCCCTATGGTAACCAATCCATCTTAATGGAGTACGTGGATATTGAGTCACTGTAATTGGCAAGCCAAATATGAACTGGTACTTTATATGAGGCTCACTCTATAAAAACACTAAGAAAAAAGTTACCAAAGATGAAATGTATCACCACAAGGTACCCAAAAAACTAGTAGAACCATAGTGAGAGTGAAGAAGAGAACATATGCTGCAAGGCATCCTAAGAAGCATGACTAAAAAATATCAACATAATCCTATAGTAGGTACACTAGATGGAATTAATCCCATCAAATAAAATATGCACTCAATAAACTACCTCCAAAAGTAAATGTGGTGTGCCAAGGGCTATCAAGAAGCACAACACCTAAAGAATTATGTTCACACCCCCCCATAATGTTAAAGTGGGTGTAGTGACTGAAAAAATATATCTATATGAGTGGGCCAATCCCAATATAAAACACTAAAATGCTGACATTGGGTTGCACTAGACTAGCTACTCTTTAGAGGGAGATCAAACTCCACAACAAATCTAAAGGAGTCTATCAACATCAAAAGCATAGATACAAGTATCTCAATAATATGTCCATGGTGATGATGGGATAATTGAAAACTAAAGAGTAAAAAAACATGAAGAAAAAAAACTCCATGACTCTCAGTGTGACTACACACAAAAGTCCCATCCAACAATAATATCACCAAGTAGCATAAGAAAGTCCACAATGCAATTAAGATGTATTAGATAGTAGCTATGAAATGAGAGATATAGGCTAAAAAAAACACATCTACCTAAAAAAAGCTCAAATAACCAAGGAACATCAAAAGGTATGAGGAATAATGTGCGATCAAAGAAGCTAAGTGGTGAAGGAACCTTGCCTATAGAGTCCTCTCAAAGAACACTTTTGATGTCACCAATAATGCTAAAAATCCAATCCAAATGAACATGAATGGTGGATGAAGATGCCTACATATGTGTGGGTGAAAAGTCCATGGTAGAAGAATGCAAGGTAACATCCAAAGAAGTGTCAGGTAGATCATGTCTAAACACTATAATCTTAGGTTTCTCAGGCCTCAGTGAAGGTGAAAAAGATCCAATATGTATCTCATAATCCTCACAAAGAGTGGAGCCAAAAAAATATGGAGCTCTATCAACATGTCCCAATGAAGATGAAGCACCTGTATCATAACCAAGGCCATGCTGATTAATCCACATAACAATTTGAATAAGGTGAGTGATGCCCTGCAAATGCTTCCCAATGCCTACAAGTTTGGTAGTGTGACCCATGAAATGAAGTATGTAGGAGCCAAAGGTAGTGGTATGCTTCTCAAATGAAGAAGGAATATGTGCAGGTAGAACTAAAATGGGATGTGTAGAGTGTGCATCAACATTAGGTATAGAGATATCATCTATAATAATAAGATTAGTAGGAATACTGGGCTATTCAAAGTTTGGTAAATTACACAGTAAAAGTGCATCAAGTGGATGCATACCAGATTCAATACATGATGGGGTATTAGACTAATGTTGTATGCCAACAAGTTTCATTTATATATAACATATGATGGCATATTTTCCATGAATCAAGGAGCACATAAGAAAATTTTGCATCAAATTTTCATGTTTTCTTCTTGAAGTAATAAGAAAGAGACCATATGATCAATGGGTTGCTTAGTACTTGGTAGGATACTATCAACAGTCATACTAAAATAAAAATAGGAGAAAAAACCACTCTATTAGAATATGCATTAGTAGATGGAGAAGGTAAATGTACCTCATCCAAGTGAACACCAATAATCAAATCTACATCATGAGTAATAGTAAGAGGTGGTATAATGTCCTCAATAACAATGGAAAGAGGATAAGAACTAATAGGAGAGGATGAATATGCTAAAGAGTCCTCATGCAAATCATCATAAAAAAACTAATCCTTATAAATAGGATAAGATGGTGGAGAAATAATGTCATCATCATAAGAATCCTCAATCTGAGAGGAAGGAGATGAAAGATGAGCATGTGGAGGTGAATTAACCTCATTAAAAAATGCTGAAAGAGTGTCCCAAGATCCTTTAGGTGACATGTCATGCTCAATATAAGTTTGAAAATTGTCAAAAACATGGAGGCAAATAAACAAAAGTGCCTCCTTTTGCAATGATATCAGCCATACAATATCATCTTCATCAATAAAAAAGGGAAATTCACTAATAACAACTCTCCACAATCCCTTAATCTACAAGTGTATCTAAATTTTGGTTTTCCATGTGGTATAGGTCGATGAACTAATGGGTTCAAGCATACATGAGTCCATACCCGAAGATGGAAAAATCTAATAATGATGAAAAATGGCCAAAGAGGGACATTAGTTACCACTAAAAATGCATCCACAAGTATAATAAGTGGCATAAAAGAGGACAATAAATCTAAAAAATAGGACATTAGATTTTGCCAAAAATATGTCCTATGTATAAATCACACCAAAAAATGAAGTGTTTTGAGAGGGGGTCTCATCATCCATGAGATTGGACCTCACCCTCCATCTTCAACTAGCAAGAAGGATAGAGTATATGTTCCAAAAAATAATGAAATTTATTACAATAAGTGCCAATTTATCCCATCACTTAATGGATAAACCACCACTTTTAATTAATCCCCTTTTGTAAAAATAGGCCTCCCTCACTCTATGAGATCACAACATTTACAAATAATATTGTTCACCACAAAAAATTGTTCACGCACTTTTAAAAAATGCCACCCTCTTGTAATAATTCGACCCTCACCTTATAATAAAATACCCCTTTTTGAAAAAAATTCATATCTCCACCTTTATAAGCTAGGTGGATCCCTCTTTGGTGGGTTTTGAACTCAACCACCTCATTCCAAATTCTATCAAAAGATAAAAATAACCAATCTGGATATGAATTTTCTTGAGAATTATTTATGCAAAAGATGTTATTTGAATATTAAAAAAAATGGTGTTTGAAAATAAAATAACTAAACTAGCTTTTTATGTAGGGTTAACAAGCCAACCTTCCATTTTACTTAACACTTCATCCTTGGGTCTAGCAGATGGAATCAATGACCTGTTGGGAGTATAGGAGGAGATCCACCAAGTGTGTTGTGAAGTTACAAGTGGAAATAGAAAGCATTCGATGGAGGGTTTTTATAATGACCATCAGTTTAGAGGAGACAAATTAAAAAACCACCAATCCACAATTTTGTTCAAACAAGAATAATGTCAGCCAAATGCCAAGCTCTCAGATTTAGGTGAAGCAAAATGCAAATTACACGCAGTGGACAGATAACAAGTAGATGTCTAAGAGGGTGGTCCCATGGAGGGGGAAACTAAAATTATTTTGTAGTTTTAGGTGGTTCTATACAACTTTAAATTTATTCAACTACAAAAAATTTAATAGTTTCCTAAAAAATAGGAGCAACGACTGCAAATGAGAGATTTTTAGAGATGGGTAGAGGTTGGGGGAAAGAATTTGTAGCACCTGAGAAGAAAATTTAGGCACAAAAAAATTAATTTAAAACTAATAAAAATGTATGCTATAATTGTTTTTTATACTCAAACCTCCTAAATTTCATGTGTACGGATAATCTTTGTAGTTTTAAAAATACATGGGACCACTTTACTACATAATTTCTCTTAAATAATCTCTTCAACATCCACTAAATATTTTTTTAGTTTTAGTACCATGGAAGTAGGACCTAAGTCTAGATAGGTGAGAGATTGATCCAAAGTAAGCTAAGGAAGACTCCAGTTGAATGCAAGGAGAGAAAGAGCCATTTAACCCTTCTAGTCTGACTTCATAGCTTCAAATCATCAGAAGGTAGAAGAGGATGGTTGTGAATAAAAGAAAGATGTTTGGAATAACTGAAAGAATAAAATGTTGACCAGATGGAGGATGACAATTGGCCATTGAGGATATTTCAACATGACTACGAGATATCTATGAAGCATGCAGCCATCAAAAGGCTTAGATGTCAATACCATCTACAAAAAACATTCAACAATATTGAGGCATCGATGTCAAGGTTGTGTATACTCTGAAGAGAATTGGTAGTCCTTAGAAGTAGTGGATTTTTAGATCTTTCCATCGATGGAAGGACATCATGGCTCATGGCAATGTGGAGAGGCTAGTGAGAAAATATTGACATCAACAAATGAATATAAAACCACCACATAATTTTAAATGTATGTCATACTACGGCCGATCCAAATGTGTATGCAACCAAATAAATTATAATGTTAAAAACAAACTCAATACCATAAATATATTTCCATAAATCCAAAGAGTATGGATCCAAGGGGGAGATACATAGTATGGTCTAAACAAATTCAAACAACTCAGACCAGTTTAGATGCCATATGACCATCAACCAAGGGCCAAGAAAAGTGTATAGCTTACATAGAGGATTTCAATTTTTTTAAAATGTGTCCATAAGCATATTCACAAAGTAATGGTTGTTTGAAGTCTGCTCTGATACCATGTCAGAATGCATAATGCATTCATGAGATCACATGATCTCTCATACAAACCATTATCACATAAACATCTCAGGAATATGCACACACAATAATTATGCACAAGTTTCCATTATTGTCCCAAAAAATAATATAACCAGCATAGTTTCTCTCTTACACTAATTTTGGAGAAGTAATAAGAGTGCCTATTAAATAGGCATTTATTACTCACAATAAATAATTTCTGTGTGAAATAAATATTAGTTGATATGGAATATTTACATGTACAAAATTGATGTGCAAATATTCGAAACATAACAACTAATTAAATGACTCATAATTAATCTTAACTCCATGAGTGAGTTTTAATGCTCACTCCAACATATTGTATTACAAGATGATTGACTTAATACAATAGTTAAGGAGGTTATTGTGATTATTTTCCTCATAAAGGTTTACTAGGTGAAATCTTGTGTACTTTATAGTATTATTTATGTTCCATTTATACTATTCAATTTTAGAATAAATATTTTGTTAATATTGATTCTTGTGTATTAGTTTATCGGTCAAAATTTCTTCAAGTATTCCAAAATTTCTACTCCTTTTTTGTGTACCACCTCATTTTTTGGAACCTAAAAACTCATCGCCTAAGTGTCTATTCCTCCCCTAGTTGTTATATTCACATTTGGGTGTACACTTGCATTATACATAACATATTTCATGTCTAGTGTCCACCTTCTTGTGAAATTTATATTTTAAAATAAACCTTTACTACCATGTCCTTTTCGAAGATCTTTTTTCATATATTCAAGAAATAATCAAGGTTATGCCCTTGATTATACTAAGGAATTGAAGGGAACTTTAGAAATTCCATTTGGTAATGTTATGATTATCCACATTTGAAACATGTTCCTTGAAACCTATTTCCACCTATTTCACCACCTTTGATACCATAATTCCTTCCAACATAACCTCATCCTTATTGAGGTTGTTTATTTTGTGTGGCCTTACATTGTTTCATCTAGTCAAATCCCCTCTTTAATGCACCATTTATCTATTAAATGACCTAAAAATTAACTGTCTTGAATAATTATGTCATAGATGTTTGCACCTCATCAATTTGACATGCCTATAATTTTATACCAATGTATAATTACTCACCTTGTACCCATCTTTGCATACATCAAAAAATAGAAAAATAACCTACAAATTTTGTGTATGCAATTATTCTTTTTATGGACTTTCATCTCATAGTTTATGCACCAAAAGACTCATTTTGAGTCTTGTGAACTAGTTATTATCATATCATGGATTCATTTAGCCATATTTGAAATTTGAGCCTCTAAAGAGTAACTCATGTCAATGTTAAAATTCCACACAACTTCTATATGATGCATATTATCAAATGCTTCACATAAATCATTAAAATACTTCATTGCCAATTTTCTCCTAAATGATGATTGAAGTTTCCAAATAAACCATTGTGTAGGTTATAGTAGATATATCTCATAACACAAATTTGATATAAATGTCTTAAAACACACATCATATGCATATACAATTTTAGTGAGAACTTAATGAATCTACTTCAAAGTTGAAATAATTTATTGCTCAAAATTAATAATATGAAACTCCCTCAATAATGTAGTCTTTATCTATTTTAAATCCATTATAGTTTGATTTGGGTAAAACTCCATGTACCAGGTATGTACATGATCTAATAACAATGTGGAAAACTAGCTCAAATTTCACTCCAGAGATGTCAACCCCTTTGTGCACCAAGAAATCTCATACTTGTGGATGTGATCCTATACATACTCCACTTTATGATACTATAATAGCTTCATAGACATATCATAAATATAGTTGGATGTGTTATATGTGGATGTATCTACACACAAGTCCCAATGGTAGTACTTTCATTCCTTTAACTATTTTTCCCATCCTCATTTACATGGTAGCTATTATGTTTCTCCAAAACATGTTACTTGCAACCAACAAACCTTTTGCACAACCCTCATATTAGCATTCTCATATTCAAAACTTTACACAACCTTTAGTGAATAAAATCTAACATTCCATCACAATTTACCTTACTCAAATATCCACAATCATGTTAGCTTAAAATGAAAACATTCACAAAATAAATAAAATGAACATAAACATCGATGATAGTGATGCAAGTTAAACTTCTCAAGGTCTCTGTATATAAGGTCTTCTTGCTATATTTAAGATTTTATATCCTTATGAAAAATTGATCCTATAAATTTTTCTCAAAATATCCTTGATCTTGCCAAAGATATCCCATACCCATAGTCTAATCTATCTCCTCTTTTTTGATATTTTTTTTCAAAACACAAGACAATCTTATTAGACCTTTTTCTCACTAAGCCTCCAATAATAATCCTTTTTATTATATCTTGATTTAATTTTGGTCTCCTAATACATAAAAATTTTAATTTCACTCTTAGACCTATGTTCAAACCTTATACCTCACCTCTTCATTAGATCTTTAACCAATATTCAAAACTTTGACTTTTTTACCTTGTCAAGAGACTTGCAACTGATGTATTAGATATAAATTGAAGCATAAATATTATGATCCATTAAAAAAACTTAATAAATTAATAAACACACATTTATATCTATTTAATAGGTTTAAATCCTTCTTATTCATTTAAATTTAAGTATACCCTCTTCTAGTCTTCTCAAAATAGGGTTTCTAGGTCTTTTAGCAGACCTATTAAGTGGATTTTGAGTAATTATTCATTGTTAAATTATTACAAGAATCTTAAAAAATTTTATACCATTTAAATCCTCCATCAATATCATTATAAAATTTTCATAATAATTTTCATGATTAGTTATCAAGATATAAGAATTTGATCCTCTAAAACCCCTGTTGTAGGTCATTATACATGTCTGACAGACATGGAAAGTACAATATGTTTATTTGTATAGAATAGAAAACCTAAAACCAATTGATTAAAGACCAAAAAACTTTTTCCAAACTTATTAAATAGTTTCAATCCAATTTCATTATTATTTCTCCTTCTATGGAATTTTGAATAGCTGTAAACCCTACTTTAGGGTTTTACAGTCCAAGCAGACCTGAGAGCTTAAAATATATATAATTTAAAAATTTAATACTTATAATTGAATTATATTGAGAATATAAGGATATATGAGGCCTAATTCAACTTTGAACATGCTAATTTAAGCTTGAACAACCTCAAAATGATAGAAAAAGACCTTTTTCTTCAGACTGTCACCAAATAGTACCCTATTTTCCTAACTTTTGACTTTCCTAAAGTTATTTGTTCAAGTTATATGACTGATTATGAGATATTTTAATTTGTATCAGAATTTTCACACTCTTTCCTATATGGGTAATCAAATTTAGACCTTAAAACAAATTCCAAGGTGGAGAAACAATTCTTCTCTTAACTGTGATCTCACTATGTTGCCTAAATCATACTTTTGTATTAGAAGCACCTTAATAAACAAGAAAAATAAGATCAAAAGATAAAAAATATAATTTAATTACATGATTAAATAGAAAATATATCCAATTCAAAATTAAACTTATTTTATTGATATATCTTCATAAATATATACAATTCTACAGGGTTTTGTAACTTAAAATAGGCTTTCTCCTTTCATGCTGACCTAGAGACCTTCAATATTCAACCCCTCTCTTATCTAATAATAATATTATATTTATTTAAATAATTTATAACTTATAATCACCTATTTTCATGAAACTAACTCCTTACTTATCTCTAGATAACTTTATCTTCTTACTCTCTTAAGTCTTCATGCCAAATTCCTCTCCTACATAAAACTAATTCACTTTCTAACCTAAGAATTAAATTTAAATGGAATGAATTAAATTTTAAATGGTCATTAATGAGATAAAGATTCCATAATTGTCAATACCACCTAAGTATGATAAAAACCTTCTACGATGCTTTTACAATTTCAAATATCCAAATTCCCATTTTGGAGGGAAAATTAAGAACATACACTAGTAAAACAAAATGTACAAATGTGAAGCATGGGAAACATTCAAAAAATTGTAAATGACTCCTAAATCCTACCTAAAACCTAAGTCACCACCATTTGAGTTATTAATATAAAATTTCTGTCTTCATCCATGATGTTCTTGTATCAGATAAGAACATAGAGTCAATATCATCCTAATTCATGCATCGAATTCCAATTCCTTGTGGATTCAAAAAATTCAACAAAATTTTAATATTCAGCCATGAAATCCACACTAAACACCAAATATTTTACAATAAATTAATTATATTATCTTTGTGAACTAATCATATATCCTCCCTATACTATGTGGGTCTTCCCAACATATAGATGATTTAGTTTCACCTTTCCCATGAGGTCCATAATTCATAATTTCTCCTTCATTTTAATAGAGTATTCCATCCTCCCTTTGATTTTAAATAATTTTACCTCTCCTCTAGTTATCTCATGCCTATCCCTTGTGTGGCACAAGGCTTAGGCACACATGGATTGGGTTTCAACACAAAAATAATTTACTCCAATAGTAGTGCTTCAAACATGCTCTCCCAATATCCACACTATCTAAAAATAGGGGATTTGAAATTGAAAAAAAATGTTGTGCTTATTTATTAATCTTTCCTTGACCTTGTATAGGTTAGGGTGTGTGTAATAAATATAAATACACTACAAGATTATTAAATTGACTAATCACCTAGACTTGAAGACTTAGGTGTTCACCCAAGGTGTAGTAAGAGATCACTAAGAACGCCATTGATACATAGAATAAATGTAAATATAGAAAGAGTGAAAAAATAAAAATACAAACCCTAAAACTAAAATAAACATTACACATCCATATTAAATAACATTTACTCTATTAATCCATAGTATTTATATTCAATGTGAATCTTTTGTGTAGATAATTTACATTACATTCATGCACAAAGACATTCAACACTACAAAACATAAAATTTTATTACATAAGCTTGTCATGGATATAAAATAATTTAAACCATAAAATAAATATCTAATTTAATATCTACCTAAAACATTTAATTCTTAAATATATCTCAAATCAAAGGCCATGACTCTTATTTATAAGTTTCCCTGGATGCTTGCTAGTGGTTGTTAACTCATACTTTCTTCCAACTATCATGTCAACTGGCTACTCATCTAAGAATATTCCTTTCAAGATCTTGTCAAACTATTTACACAATGATATATTCGATTTTATTTCTTGGATTATTAATTTTCTAATTTGTATGATCCTTGTGCAATTTGATGTTATGGATGTGTGACAAGTGCCAACATCTCCTTCACTAGATTTACTGTGTTTATACACTACACATCATCCTTCTTATGCACCATATATTTAATGTACATTATTCATTCCTTACTAAAATATAATTTAGTATTAATGAATGTGTCTCATTGACATCAATTCATACTTAGTCTTACTTGTGTTACCTTTTCCTTCAAAACTCCTCCAAAATTGAGGGTCAAAAAATTACTCATGTTATCCTATTCATTGAACTTTGTATCCCATTTTTTTTATGCATCTCAATACAAATCCATATTTTTCAAAATTAGTTTAATCCAGGAAAATAATTTGTTTTGGTTTTTTAATATGTAAATAAGTGTTCATCATGTACTAATTACCTTTATCATAAAAATATGGTGTATTATTAAGAATAAATGATATAAATAGACTTCCATAGTCTTGAGGTATGAAATATAACTTTCAAATACTAAAGGTATGCATGCCATCTCTATATTCCCCTAGAACAATAGGAGTCAAGCTTAGCTTGGAAAATGGTCATCTATACTATCATTGTGGTTTTTACTATCCTCATTGGTCTTACTAATTTCATTATTTGAAAGATATGTAATTTTTCTATTATAATGTAATTTTTAGGTGTAAAAATAGATGGTTGTAGTTTATTGAGCCACAAAATAAATATTTTCTTAGATTCTACCACCTTAAAAAACTAGAAAGGAAAATCATCTATGGGATATGTATGTAACCATTGAGATTACTTTTTACATGTCTATGTAATGTAGAGGGAACCACATTCATATCATGGATCCATGGCCTACCAATTAATATATTGTCTCTCATATCATTAGATATCACTTGAATTTCCATAGCTAAAGTTTGAGGTCTAATAAATGTCTAGTGTAAGTATCCATAGTTCCATTCTAGGTTGATTTTCAAACTCTTTTATGATCATATTCAAAGCTGTATGAGAATGATGATCAAACCAAATTTTGTTAAGAAATGTCTCACAACAAATATTCAATCCTGAACGATTTTATATAGTCACACATTTAATCAATTTATTATGAATAATAAATTGAATGTACAAGGGTAAATTTTGGTACACAATCTCTTTAGAAGGCAAATCCTTTGTTTCAAAATATATTAGGTTCTCAATATCTTATAAAGTTTTAAAAATAGAAGTAAAGTATGATGGTTCAGTAGCTTGTGGAAAAATAATATAACACAAGCTCTCACAAAATATATCCTTATAAATATTTTTCCTTTGGAGAATATCTAAAATATTTATTTTGGCACGAGTATTCTTAAGTTGATCAATAATGTCACTAACAACTCAAGGAAGGTTTTGAGGGGTGTTTTGGTTTATCCTACCTTTAGGATAAGAAGAAAGAGAATGAATATAAGTATTGCATGCTCTACCCCTTTGGGTTGTTATGACATCTAAATAATAAGGCATCATACAATATGTCACATAAGATGTATAATTAGAGTGAGTACAAACAAAGCTATTAATTTTAAGGGTATTAACACATAATACATCTCTATAAAATACAACCCTATCATGATTAAAACCATATGATAGTATTATATGATAAATGAAAAAATTAACATGGAAATGTCGTTAAACATTTTCACAATAACCATTAAGCATAATTACATGTAAATGATATGAAACCTCAAGTTATATGCCATAATATAAATAAATTCTATTTATAAATCAAATCTACCCATGAAAATAGAAAATAAATACAAAAATATACATAAGATACTCAGAGGAAAGAAGACCAAAGCCTAGAAAATATGACATGGTCCAAGTAAGAGGAGGATAACCAAGGCTTGGCAAAGCCAACATCATTCAATAAAATATAAGCCTAGTAATAAGGTATAAGAAAGAGAGGGTTGATATAAACCCTAAAAAATTTAGATCTCAAAAACATTAGGCCCTATAGGGAGAGGGATATGAAATCCTAAGGTTTTGTGGTATAAAAAGAGGGGTTCAAAAAAATATTTTACAAAAATATACACAAGAGTTAAAAATTTATGTGAATAATGTATAGATACCTATTTTTGGTATAATTTTTTTTTCATTCTGTATTTATCATGATTTTCAATACTTGGCCTATTTATGTAAATCTCTCTTTTTGTAAATTTATCCTTCACATTGGACCCTTCATAGCCTTGTGTTTGCCAAATTTCCTCATAAACACCTCTGATCTCTCAATTTTTTTCATCAAAATCCATCCAGTAATCCTTAGGCCACCGTGACATTTGTTTATGCTATTTTTTATGACATGATTGTAATTCATCATCCATGATCTTGGCATGAGTGTAATAAATGGTGGCTAGTTTTGGTTAGCTTCCTTTTATGGGTCCTTTATGCTTATGTTGATTTATGATGTCATTATTTTTGGGTTTCAATACTTTTCATGATCAACCTATGTGACAATGTGTCTTTATTGTGCATATATAAAAAAATGTAACTTAATCTATTTTAAAGAGTCTCCTATCATTCATATCCCTTAAAATCCAAGTCTCTCATGCACATTGATTAAATATTATTAAGAAGTCTACACATTTGTCAAGGATTTTACACTTTGATTCAAGTCTACCCTCATCATTAATTCATATCTTGTTTAATTACACTTGTATTGAAATAAATTTATGTAGTGAAGCATATAGTTGCAATTGGTTATCTAAGGTGATGAGGTGAATTCCTTTCTCTCATTTAGTCTGGGAACTCTCACAATCACTAGAACCACATTAAGCCTTGATCTTTGGCATGTGGGATATGTAACTATAATCCTCATGGAAGTCAAAGTCACTTACCTTACACATATTAGATATTTTTGAGACATTATGCTGAAATTGGGTTACATCAAAAGGAGAGTTAATTTAGAGGATTGCACACAACATTTTAACCAAGAGAAACTAGATTCAAAAATATTTTCCTTACTACAACATCAAAATATGTTTCACACATAAAATATAAAAAATGCCATAATCATATCTACCTACTAGAATTGCCAAAATCTTAAAATAATAAATTATACAGTTATAACTTGTCTTAATAGGTGGTGGCCAATTATGGTCATCTTCCGAAAATAAAGTTTAACTTTGAGATTCCAGCATAATCAATATCAAACCCTATTTTCTAGCATCTAAATTTATTCACAAATCTCAAGTGTGTTCATTTTAGTTATTTGTCTCTCTTTCCATTACTATTGATCATTTACAATTTTATTGTACTTTCATCTCCTATTTCAAACACATTAAATAGGTATAATTTACCAAATTTCCTATGTTTACATATACTTATGTAGGTCTTATTTATGAAATTTCTTGTGTTTACATATACTTGCTTAGTGTTCCATTATTTTAGTAGATTGTGTATCCTTAACCATAACTCATCAAAATATTTAGTGAAATATGACACAAGGTGAATCATATATAATACAATAATATATACTAAATTATATCTGACTATTATTAAATGGAAAAACACGAGATTGCCTTGAAATTGAAAATAATAAGTAAAAATGAGAAAGATAAGAAGATATAGATAAATACCTATTTATAACTTAATTATATTTTGAATATGCTCAAAATGTAGAGAAGAAGGTCTTGGAACTATGAAAAATGAATCTCAAAGATTAGACTATGCTTTATGATGATGAGTAATTTTGTACAACATTGAACATGGATGACCATTTTTTTATAGTGCCAAAAGTGAAAATCTTGGCTAAAAGTGGAAAACCTAACATGAAAATGGATTTGTTAATCCTCACAGTTTGGAACTTCATTGAACCCTTTGACAATATCATATGCCCAATATCCACTCTTATATTTATGAAAAAGTGTAAAAATATGTCAAAATATTAATTGCTTTGATGTAACTATAAATTAGTTAAAAACTTAGAAAACATCCAATTAAAATGATATATGCAGTGTCAATTGACTTGGGGCCCCATGAGGGTTGCAACTACATATCAATATTGAATCATGGTTCAATTTAATTCTAGGCATGTGAATGTCCCATCGCAATGAGTGGAGAGAATATTCCACCTTATCTCTCTATGATAATGAAATACAACTAGTATGATATTTTGCTTAGGCCTTCTTTTTGTACAAGTATAAATATAAACCTTAGAAACACTTAAAAGTATTGATGAGTAGAAGTAGAATCTTGATTGCATGCCTTATACTTGTTATTGAAATGCCTTAGAATTATTTGTATATATTAACTTCTCATATTTAAATTACAGACCTATTGGCATGCAAGTTGACATATGAAAATAGAGATAGTTGAAAAAAAATTGTTCAACACAATAGATAAAAAGGGATCAAGGGCCAAAGGTCCCATAAATGAAATGAGACTAGTTTCATATGACATGAAAAGTGTTTAGACCACTTTTGGAATTAGCACAAAAATAGTCAAAACATAAAATAATAGAATAAAGAAGAAAAGAGATATTGAAGCACATAGAAACACATAACAAAGAGAAAAAATAAAGAGAGAAGCATAAGCCCACACAAAGAGGAAAGGAGAAGTGAAAATGTAAGAGAAGGTGCTTATAAGTATCTAATTTGAAACAATGATCTATATGGAAAATAATGCTAAGATAATTAAAAGAATAATTTTTGTACCAAATTAGGTGTCGAAAAGAATTCAGAATTGTATATATTCAATAGGCAATCATAAGATCTAGATCATCTTTGGACTCTTCATTAACTTTTAATTGTAGCCCTCCCCTTATCTTGAAGTAATTGTCTCCATATTTCATTGTATCAGATAAGATTAGTGAGGAATAAGAAGTTGATTTTCTAAGATTGATAAATCTAAAATACAATAAAATATAAATTAATATTGAAACTAATTAATGTATAAATAAATATCATTTATTTTTTATCTTTGATATATTTCTTAGGAAATTATAAGGAAAAAATTAACTATCCATATTATAATTTGCATAAGTAATTTGATATTTTAAGTATTTTTTTTATGTTACAGTACTTATTGAAATTAAAATTATTAAGTTAATAAAAATGAAAAAAAAAAAAAAGATTAACTAACCACTTTACACTAAAAAACCAAAATAAAATAAAATAGACTTACTTATTTTTTAAATAGAATTGACACCTTCCTCTTTTTCTTTTCTCTTTCACTTATTTCTCTTATCTTATATATTTTGAAAATAAATTAAAAGAGTGAAAATGACAAGAGTTATAATGAGTAAAAAATTATATAGTACTTGATTTGACTCTCACATACAAAATTATTGACATAAATCTAATGCTATTTTTTCCAAGATGTAGCACCAAGTTAATGTTTCCATTAGGTTTGATTGTTAAAGAAATAAAATAAATAAATAAAAAATAAAAAACCTTAGCAAGGCTAACTTGACCCAATTGGAGGCTCTATCCCCATAAAATTTATAAGTGTAAAGTCCTAAAGTAGTGCACAATTGAACTGATGAAAGTGAAGAGATCTGATGATGTGTAGAAAATGACCACTTTTGAACAAGTTTGATATTGATTTTTAGGTTATAAAAAGGTGGATGATGTCAGATCAATTTGAAACTTTGTGTATGTTTTAATCAATTAATTCATGTCATAAACATCTCTTAGATTTTTAATTTGATGCATGAAACTTCTAGAATTCCTTCTCCTTGTTCCAAACCTAATCCACTCTAAGAGACCTTTCTAGAGCATTAAAACCAGCGTAGTTATGAGAGGTTTACCTCAGTCATGCCCATGTTTTTAAATAGTTTTAAAATAAACACTCATTCAATCCAATAATAAATATAGTGTGTATGAATATCCTTACTTTTATCCCTATGTACGAAATGCAAGAAAGTAGTTGATTCTATATAATTTTTCACTAATCCTTCTTTTGGTACAAGTATAGAGTTATAACACTTCAGTATATAATGACGTAGTAAAAAAATAAGTGTATGAAAATAGATCAATCATAATGATGTGTGATATCATAATATGATACCTATCCTTTAAATGCATTAACATGCTTATGTATATATAGACTTATTGATTTCAAATTAAGACTCTAGTAGCATGCTAACCAAAATTTTGGATGTAGGAAAGTTGAAAATTATGGAACAACAAAACATAGAAAAATTAGGGAAAGGGGTGAAAAGATCCAAAACCAACATGACCACTATGGAACTAATTAAATACTAGTCATGCTAACCACAAACCCTAAAATAAATATTTGGAGATTATAGGAGCATCCTAAGGTAAAAAATCAACATATCTTAAGGTTTTCAAGTATTTTAGATTGAACATTAATTTTAATATTGACCCTAGATGACCAAAAGTAAAGTTATAGGAGAAAGGGAAGGTTGTATGGGGATAATACACAATAAATTTTCCAATGAGATAATAATTGGGATCAACGATCCATATATATTTAAACATGCTGTTAACATTTAAAAATCCTAGTTTTATACTAAAATTATGTGTCTACATAATGGTACACTTTGATGTGTGTGTATGTACATCAAAGTAAAAAAAAGGCACCTATGAGGTCTTGATGAAAAAGTTATGTCCAAAACCTATTTTTTATGTTTGAAGCTAATTACATAAATGATAATGATTTGAAAGACAAAAGAAAGAGAGTGGTTACCTTATCACAAAGTCCAGCTCCTTTGACCGGTTTAAAAAAAAATGTCTCCTTGCTATCTGCATGAATGTTCTAACTACCATTGAGGGTTCATGAATGATCTCATGTCCAAATATATGGTGTATCTACATTCAAACCTAAATTTTTAAAAGTATATTAATGTATGTATAAATTGATAATAAATTAATTGATGAAATAACTAAATAAAAATAGATATTATGAATGAATACACCTTGTGGTATGTTAACCATCTCACCATCTCTGTAGAATATATGCTATACAAGTGTGCCTTATGAATATTTTCTATGCACCTCAAAATATATAGATAAAAATAGAAAAAGCTTTGGCATATATCATCATGTATATGGAGGTAGAAAAAGTGGATCATAATCCCCCATTTGAGGGAAGGGACATACTTCCGTATCACTCATCTCAAAAGAAAAGGAACATGCATACCATGTAGAAAACAAATAAAATCATAAGATGATATTAGCCATGTAAATAAAATTTATCACATGTTTAAATGTAAGTAAATAAATATATCATATTTAAATCACATGTATAACTCAAGTGATTACAAAGCTATATAAGCAAAGGTATAAAAAATATGCCCCTACATGAGAAGGGGTAAGTAAAGAGGGTGAAAGCAATATGCCCTGATGTAATAGTATGCAAAAATATGGAAAGTATATAGCAATGAAGGCACAAACAATAGTATGCCCCAACATTGACATAATGGGAAATGGACATAACATGCCCAATATAAGAAATGTATAATCAATGAAGCAAACATATAGTATGCCCTAATAAATGATTAGTAAAAAACATTAAACATAGGTAAAATGCATATAATAAATAGATATCTATTGTGCATGATATATATCATTTTACCACTCATAGTAATACATAATATAAAAGCCAAACAAGGGGAACACACCAAGGATAAAGTAATCCTATCACACTAAGAGTAAACAAAGAAAAATATACTATACATAGAGTATACAAGTCAAACAATGTCACATATAGTATACATATAGAGGATCATATATATGTAAAATAAAATAATCATGCAAAGAAACACATATAAGCACACATAAGCACAAGAAATTAGAGATTTTAGGGGACAAAAATATAGGTATACATGAGCAATAAATGTGAAGCACTCTAGGACTAACACAAAGCATAAATAAATAATTAATCAAAGCACTCAATATACATACAAAATCTGTGTGTGCATGTACATGTGTGTGTATATACATACATACATACACACATATACATATACATATACATATACATACACACACACACACATATACACACATACATATACATACTATACACACACACACACACATACATACATACACACACATATATATGTATATATTTATTTATATATATATATATATACACACACACACACACACATACATATATATGCATATATTCTCTCTCTCTCTCTAACACACATATATATACATATATATGTATATATTTAAATATATATATACACACATATACATATATATGCATATATTCTTTCTCTCTCACACACACACATATACATACATACATACATACATACTTATATATGTTTATACATATATACATATATGTATGTATGTATACATATATACATGTGTGTGTGTGTGTGTGTGTGTGTGTGTGTGTGTGTGTGTGTGTGTGTGTGTGTGTGTAGCCTAAAATACTATTTTGGATACCCACTAAATTAGCACATGGAATTCCCTAGTGTGAACATGAGATTGTCCCCTAGTAATTGTAAACACATAACCATATGTAAAAACTTGTATAACTTTCATCTAACTCAAGAATACCATCAAGAACATATGAGTAAATAATGTCTATATAAAACCTATAGTGTTAATAAAATAATAATGATATGTTAAGCTGTGTAACTACATAATATAGATTTATAAAGGCAAAGGAATTTTTTTATTTTTGTTTCATTATTTAAAATACCTAAAGCCAGAATAAGAGGAAATCAATCAAGAAATATGGAATATGTGTGTGTGTAACCTAAAATACTATTTGGGAAGCCCTTTGAATTATCACATTGATTCGCCTAGTGTGAACATGAGATTGTCCCCTAGTAACTATAGATACATAACCTTATGTAAAAACTTGTATAAATTTCATCTAACTCAAGAATACCATCAACAACACGTGCATATATAATGTCTATATAAAACCTATATTGTTAAGAAAATAATGATATGTTAAGTTATGTATCTATGTAATATAAAAATATAAAGGTAAAGGAATTTTTTAATTTTTGTTTCACCATTTAAAATACCTAAAGCAAGAATAAGAGGAAATCAATCAATAAAGATGGAAATCCAAGGGAAAATTGAGAATAAACAAGAAGATAAATATATATACTAACCTATAACTTCCCTCAAAACTATGTGCACACTGGGGCAGAAGGTAAGTGTGTGTGTGTGGGTGAGTGGGTGGGTTTATGTGTGTTGTCATCATGGGTAATATCAAATATGATTCTAGGGTAATAAATAACAATAAAAATAAATGTCATGCAAAAAGGAAACAATGCAACCAATATAAATGAATATGCTAGAAGAATAATAAAAAAATCATGAGAAAAACTAGAGAAAGAAGCCAAAACATAACCAAGGTACAAAGACAAATAAATAAGGTAACCTCAAAATTCAAAACAAATAAATTTTTGAAACCTGGAGAAGTTGGATACATTGAACGCCCCAATTGAGAGAAAAAATATATATAAGGAGGACATAAAGAAGCATGATGGACCCAAAAGTCATGTTCGAAATAAGAGAGTAAATAGTGGAGATAAGTAAGCAAATAAAAGTACACAAAGGAAACTATATGCAAGTAATAAAAATACCTTAAGTATAGGCATGTGGAGTTAGTAGGTGAGGCTAACTAATAAGAAAATATAAATGATCACAACATGTATAAATATATGCCATTGTGTCCCCATGGTCAATACTTGGATGTCTCATGGACCATGTATCCAAGAATACTAATACATCATCATAACTAGTACCATCATTGGTAGAATCATGAGTTATATAATAGATATAATCAATAGAATCATAATCAATGTAATAATTATCATTGCAAGTAGTTGCGATAACTGTAATATCCTTTTGTAAAGAACTTTTCTTAGTTTGGATGGTGTTTTGTATAATTAGACCCTTGATAGGTGTTTTATTTTGAATACGTGAAAGAGGTTGTGATAAGATTAAATTAGTAGGTGGATGAGTAGGTACTTCAACTTTAGATGTAGATTTTTGAGGTCTCATGATTTTATATTTTTCAATATATTTAGGTAACACCTCATGTTGTAATGTTATTAGTAACTCATAAGGAATGTATTGAATAGTGATTACCTTAATATCATGCATAAAATTTAAGTACCGATGTAATTTTTATTGAATTGATTTTATTTGATTAAACCAAATGAATCCAAGTATACCTCAGATGTCCCATTATCTAGTAATACATGTAACCACATAAAAATGATGTTAGGATCTATGGTGTTAGGTAACGTGATAACTTTGAGTGGTATCTAAGTAAGACTATCATATATTTTAATAAGAATTGTTGTACCATCTAAATCCTTATGAGTGTATCCATGATTGATAATAATTTGCATCAAGTGCACATGTTTCTTCTTGAACCATTATCAATCACAATACCTTTTCTTTTACATTGATTATGACTCTATGAAGGCATGTATAAATAGTGGTTCATTGTTGTAATTTCCCTGTAGGATTTAGTGGTCATAGAACATAATCTTTGGAATATCCTAACATGTTCCATTTACACACCAATGAATAATTATAGAGGACAAACATTAGAAACTGGTGGAGTTTTTTTTTGAGTTATCATTTAAAAATAATCTTGTTTTTTGTTGTGAGAAACATGATTCATAATAAGGTTGGTAAGTAATTTCAAATAAATATTTTATTGAGACATTGATTCATTCAAAGTACTATTATGACCTTATACATGGATTTTATTGTTACCAATCAAATCTTGTATCTTATACTTCAAAGTGATGCATCTATTTTTAGAATGACCTTAAATTATATGATAATCATAGTATGCATTAGCATCATGGTTTTCAATAAAAATTTTAGATGACTCAAAGTCATGAAATGGAGGTAAATATATCATATTGAATTTAAGAAATCATTTAAGCACATTTTGAGGACTCTCTAATAATCATGTAAATTATCATCTCTCCCTTTGTTACAAAATGATAAGCCTTTCAAGATGTTAATTTACCATGTCAAATATATTTTTGGTCTCATTATTAAGTTGAAAATACTATAATTATCTTATCTTTGAATTTTTTTACATTTTTATTTAGATCCACTAGAGGTATGGGAATCAACCTCATATTTGAGCATGTTAGCCTCTGTAATATTGATCTCATGGTTCTTAATGCATGAAAAAGTTCACTAAAATATTGGTATGAGTTAAAAAATAATTGTTCATTAATGGGTTAAATTAAACTTTGAGAAAGTATACTTTTAAATTGAATGTCAGGTAGTTGGTGAGTCATCTTCATAATCATTGTTTTGAATTTAAGCACATAAATAGTAAAATTATCATTAGATTCATGTTTAAAGTAAGCAAGCTATGAAAATGTGACCTTTTAGATAATTTTGATGGAAAATTAGGCTAATAAATTATCATCTAAATAATGTAATGAGTGTTTGAATCTAGATGGTAGGACATATAACTAATCCAAGGCATAGTCCTTAAGGTTTCAAAGAAATAGTTTTTCAATAATTTATCATTTTGTGTAAAGTATAAGCATGAAGTATACAAGTATTTAATATTATGAGAAGGGTCTTTGTTTCCATTGAAAAATTCAAATTTAGGATCAATAAAACATGTATCAAAGGATAAGTGATAATTGCATAGGCCAAAGGGTTATGTAATATATCATTCAAATTAACCTTATGACTTAGGATTTGAGACCCTTGGGAAAGTAATTTTTTTGGTGCATAACTTGCATGGTTTGATAATTTATCTAAGAAGTGTGGCTTAAATATTTGGAATCAAATTATTAATAACCATATAGGTAGGGATAAAGACATTAGGCACTTGAGAAACATTATGGACAAAGGGAGAAGGTTGAAAAATTAGTTGAGATGGTTGAGTAAATCGAGGGGGAAAATATCATTAAGAAAAATTTGAGAAGGAAAAGGCATAATAACGTGAGTAGAATATATAATAGAATAAAAAATATAAGATATAAGCATATTAGCTGGCATGATAAGGGAACCTTTAGAATGTAAATTATTAGATGCATTTAAAGATTCATTATTAGTTATAACATGTATTTCCTCAAGTGTATTCTATTTAGATAGAGTTTTATTTGTTCATGTCTTAACACATATATCATGGCATCTATTTTAGTATATTTTTTAAAATATATTTTAAAAATTAACCTTATCATGATCGCTCATAACATTATCATCTATAACATTATTATTCAAGTCATTTGCATTTTCATCATTCACATGTGTTTCAATAAAATGAGCATCAACATCATTAAAAACTATTATTTTAATTTTCATAATGACATGAAAATAAGTAAAAAGAAGCTAAAATACATCAACTAGTATGGAATTCAATGTACCACTTAACATAACAGGGGAATTGGATCTAATCTCCTTAAGGTGCATATGATAAAAAATATATAACTTACAAGAAGCTAGGGTTAATGATAACAGAACAAAGAAGCATAACCGAAAAAAATAAGATATATACTAGGAATATCTAACGCTAATGGGAAAGAGAACATGAAAAATAATGTGGGTAACACTAGTCACAAGCAAAGAATATTCCTAATGAGATAAGGGAATAATGAAAAAATGTAGGAAACCCTAAATCAAGTTATATCCAATATGAAAATAGAGACACAATATAACCCTAGGAGATGTATGGGAGCACATGTTCATAAAAATGTTTTATGGTAAAGTGGTTTAATATTAAGAACACTACTTTAAACAAATAAAATAAGGAAAAATAAAAATCTAATCTGAATATAGTAAATTAACAATAAATAAAAATATAAAATATGCAAAAAACATGAGTTTAAGGAGGTTGAAACTTGAAAAATAAGGATTGTAGAGGCATACCCAATTTTGACTAACTTGTGTACTGGTAGTGGCTAACAATGATGAAAAATAGGTCCTACGATAGTATATTAAAAACCTAGAAAAAGTACAAAGATATAATGATGTGCAAAAATTGACCACTTTTGAACTAGTTCCATACCATTTTTTGGTTTTAAATTGGAAAAAGATGTCAGATCATACTAAAACTTTGTAGATATATTTTTTAGCTTGTACTTGTCACCAAAATCTCTCAGAGTATTGATTTAATGCATGAAACTTTTGAAATTCCTTATCCTTGCTCCAAACCCCATTCCACTCCAAGAGACTTTGAAATACCACATTATTATAGTTATGAGGGGCACACCTCATTCACATCCATGTTCTTTAATAATTTATAAATCATCACTCATGCAGTCCAAAAAATAATGTGGTGTTTATGAATATCCCAACCCTTTTCCCAATATTTTAAATGCATGCAAGTAGTCGATTTTATATGACCTTTCACTAAACCTTATTTTGGTATAAGTATGCATCTATAATAATTCAATAGATGATGATACAATATAAATTTAGAATTTATGTGAATAGATAAAATTGTAGTGATGTGTGCTCTCTCCATTTGATACCTCTCCTTTAAATGCATTGACATGCTTATGTATATAAATACTTATTGAATTTAATTTAAGACCTTATTAGTATAAAAGCTAACATTACGAAAGTGGGAAGGCCAACAATTAGGGCATAAAAATCATGCAAAAACTAGGAAAAGGAGTCAACAGAATCACAACCAACATAAATAGTATTGAACAAAGTTTGATACTATTTAATTTTACCAAAAACCCAAAAATAGAAATATGGAGATTATAGGAGAATCACGAATCATCCTAAAGAAAATAAAAAACTATTATGAAGGTTTTCAAGTATTCTAGATCAAATGGTAACATGATTATTATCTCTATATGACCAAAAATAAAGTTTCAAGAGTAAGGGAAGGTTGTATGTGGCTCAAAAAAAATTAAAATATGCTTATAAGAGCCTAATATGAACTAATGATCCATATACACATAAACACAATAATAACATATTAAAACCTAGGTTGATTGAAAAATTAGGTATTTGATGTTCTATGAATGTCATTGACTTGGCTAACAATGTTTATTTGTTGATTGAGTTATTCTAAGATTTTAGAGAGTGTCATTTGTAGAGTAGGTTTGATATATTATGATTTTTGTTGAATGATTGATCTTGGCTCTTATAATGGAAAATTACCAAGGGAGGAGGGGGGTTATATGGTAATTATTCATGCTCATAATCACTAGTGTTGAAATTTGGGTTGTCACTTTCATGGGAAAGTCATACCATAATTGCTTCATGATTGAAAGTGTGCATTGGTGCATGTTTATTTTGGTAACGGAGGAAATATAGTTGTCATGATCAATCATGGTAAATGATATACTCTTCATTTTATATGGGTTAAATGACACAACATTTTTGTTTTATATGTTCTTGTTTATGCTCATCATTTGTATCCTTATCAGAGATGTTATATTGACTAAAGGGTATAGTAAAGAGTAAGATGGGATTTTTTATGACTTTAGTTTCATTATCTTAAATATGTAATTATATGTTTCCTCATTGGCTATACAATGTTTAAATTTTTCATTCTCATTAATCTAAGATGGGTAGATACATGTCCCTTCGTAGTAGGGATGGGGGAAGCTTAGTGGTTATGGTTTGTGGTAACTTAGATGTTTTGCATTTGTTTTGGATCTCATGTGGCTCATCATTGGTAGAATACACTATAAAAAAATATAAGTCAAGACACATGTTGTTATACTTAGGTAATTATATGTTGATGATTGTGTTGGTAATTATTAGAAATCTCTGTGGGTTCAGGTTAGCTTCATGTTTATGGTGAATGCTATTATTAGAGAATATTATACATTGGCTTTGAGAATAAGGAAATGCACTCATATGGTGAGTCCAAAATCCTAAGAGGATATTGTAAAACTATGAGAGTTCAAGGACCATGACTATAGTTCATTAAGTTTTGGGTCTTAATTTAATAGGAATAAAATACATCCAAGGGATTTTTTTCCTTTCAAATCCTCAACAATTGAGTTACATTTTCATAGGATAATTTTGAGAATATCATAGGATCTTGATTACCCATGTAGAGGTGACATTGATGTAAAAAACTTAATATTTAAAGATGTTTTTAGTCATTGATAATGACACTAATGGAGATGGAAGGATCTTCAACTCTATATAACATTTCATCATTGATCATGTCATCACTAAGAATTCTATGGAGAGGTTGTTGGTTGATTGAGGTTGAGATATGGGTATGCATATTGGTATTTTTACGACCTTATGGAGGTTGAATTTATTGGTCACTTTTAGTGGTTTGTGGGGATTTATTTATAGATTTCAATTATTGCATGTTAAACTTTACACAATAGGAAAAACTTTGCATGAGTTCCATTTCACAAAAAATTCAAGACACGATGTTGAGTTATTGT
Organism: Torreya grandis; assembly: GCA_037957365.1. Lineage (NCBI taxonomy): Eukaryota > Viridiplantae > Streptophyta > Pinopsida > Cupressales > Taxaceae > Torreya > Torreya grandis. Next base: position 1,033,014 of record JARHVA010004324.1, on the reverse strand, counting down.
ATAAAGTTCCATTGGTTGGATTTATAATAAGTGTCATATCATTGGTTTAGTTTATAATTGGTGTAATATTAGTAGTTTTTTTTTATAGGAGTAAGTTCATCCTTAGGATTATGTTCTATTGGAATGCTAGTTGGTTTTTGGATTCATTAGGTGGTGGAGTTAGTGTGGAATTATTTTTTATGGTGGTCGTAATATCTTTGATTACAATTCATTCTTGAGATGGGTTATTGTATTTTTGAAGAGGGTCCTTATGTATGGGATTATGTTTATGTTTTAATTTGGATTTGAGTAGGATTGGCTTCAGTCATAACTTCCTTCAATATTAGCTATTAATCCATTTGCATGGGAATGTGAGGAACGAATTTCCATAGTACTAGTTTTGTTGGAATTTTTTTTATTATACACATGTCCCATTGTGACATTTTCCTTATGTTATTTGAGACATGATGTTTTTATTATTTCATTATTACTGAGACAACAAATTTAATTTCCTTGATACTATTCATTTCTTATATGATTACTATTGATGTTATGTATGGATGATTTCACTTTGATTATTGGGATGCATTCTACATTATCAAATTAGTTAAGAATTATTGTTTTCTCATGTGAATTTAGATTAAAAGTATATGGATGTTATCATGTAGAGAGTACCTCATGTGCATTACTGATATTTTGTGTTTTGGATATTTTAAATATGAATTTTGTATTGTTAGATATTACATGACATGTTTACATTTGACAACTTCAACTACCTAGGTTAATGCAAATCTATGTGTGAAATGATGTGCAAGTGAAAATGGATACCAAGTGATGTAACTGGGACTATGTTAGGTGTGATTGCACCATTGGTTCAATTGTGTAGTGGCTTCATGAATCCTTAAGATTTAAATCCAATCTTAGTGTTTTGTTTAACCCAATATTGAGTTTTGAGCCTCTTTGACCCTCCTAACACTTTTCAAACCCTTTGGAACTATTCATTACCTTTATAGAAGACCTTATAAGTAACCTTACTATCAAATTCATACATAAAGGTAAAATGTGTAAACCACTTAAGTGGTCCCCTTAACCAAAAATCGAATGGAAATTTAGACCCATGTTTGCAAGTGGTTATAAAGTGTTTTATAAGTGGTCGTAGGTGCATTTAAGACCCCTTTTGACCAAGGAATGGGATAATATAATTTTTTAGTGTATATCAATTCATATAACAACCCATGTGTCTATTTATGGCATGGGGAAGTGAGAACATTAATGAGTATGTGCAATTCTTGCTTTCCTACATGGGTGTGTAAGGTGAGTTAAAGCTAGAAAAGATTTTTTCGAGAAGAGCCAAGGAATGGGAAAGGACAAAGGTAACATTACCATTAGCCAATAGGTCAAAGTGTAATGTCTATAAGAGCATTAAAATCCTTCCTTGGATATTTTTTTTCTCATTTTAAATATAGAGAGTGGAAGAGAGCTCAAGGAAGGAAAGAATGATCTTAGAGAGGGAGGAGGAGAGCTTGGTTTGTGAAGGAGCTAGCTTGCTTCCAAAACTTGTAGGAGATTCCATTATGTAGATGTAAAAGGTGGTCATAGAGTGAGCTTACATTTCACCCATTTGTTTTCAATTGATATTTTAAAAAGAATTATCTTTCTTTCCTTCTTTTTTGAGCTTTCAAGAGGATGTAAGGCCATCTAACTTACCTTATCTCTTTGTTGTTTCACATGTTTGTGCCTATGGCCACCATATATATTTTTATTATCTCTTTTGGATTGGAGATGTAATATCCCTCATTTTTTGGTTGGTTATTTTTAGAACTCATTTCAAGATTTAAAATTGTACACTTATGTTTCCCAAATGGGATTAAATTGTTATGTATGGTATGTGCCTTCATGTATAGGGGTTGGGCAAGCGAATAAAGTTCCAAATCCTCCTATGAAGATCTAATGCATGGGGTTTGGGACAAGGAAAAATTTCATATTTTAAAGGTACTTTTATGACAAGGGAGAAGAGTTTTGGCAAGGTATAACTTTGAAGTCCTCCATATCCCACCCCCATAGTGTAGAGAGTAGAAATTCTCATCCACAATGGGTGAGTGTGGATCTTGATAAGTAATGTTTGTTTGTGGCTGCCATGTGTGTTTTATACCTATTCACATGGAAATTATTTTTATTGATGTTATGTGGTTTTTGTTTGGGTGATTTTAGAAATGGCTCCTTTGTCTTAGAGAGGTCATTTTTGACCCTTTTTAATGCTTACAAGCTCTATGAAGCCTTGTGACTAGTCGAACCAAAAGGGAACGCTCCTAAATTTTATCTCACATACTATGTGAACTAGAATATTAATCTTAAAATTGAAAAAATTAAGTAGTTTCTTCTTTAATATTACTAGCGGCCATTAATCGCTATGGTAGAGCTTGAATCTCCCAAAGGCTTTTTTCAAAACTGTATGAGGCTAAAACCAACTAGAGAATTTCTAAGAAAAAGGATACCTATAAAATCAATCCAAGCATGCATGTATGAAAATATATTTACAAAAATAAATAAAATGGAAAATTTCTAAAATCTTGGAGACTCCATTAATGGCAGTCGTCAAAGGCCAAGAAAGGAGAAAAGGGATGACTATGGATAAGCCATTTTCCAAAACCTTCTTCCTCTTTTCCAAAATATGAGAGTTAAATCATAATGAGTGATTTGAAACCTTTATTTCCTTCCTTAATGATTTCTAGGGTGTCCTCCTTATTGATCAAATATGATGGTCAAGATAGAAAGATTTGAATAATTGAGATGAAGTGCTCCATCCTTAGGGAGCTAACCAATGACAATTTAGACCATTTTTGAGGTCATATGAAGAGTGTGTATCCTAATTAATAATATATTTTATTAAAAGGTAAGTCAACTTGAACTTAGAATCAATTTGTACTTTAGTTGTGAACTAAACCCTCGATTGTCCATAATCACTTGGGATCCCTCTTGAACCCTGTTGAGAGATAGGACAAATTGTTTGAGCTAGCAGTTTCTTGAACCCACCTATTTTTATTTTCATGTCAATTATAAACCTTGTATTTTTGGGTCATTTTATGTTTGAATATATATTTTAAGTCTTATTTGAGAGTTGGTAGGTTGGTTAAAGTAAGTGGGATTTTTATAGTGTTATAATTATTTCAGTAGAAAATTGAATAGGTATTATAGTTTGTAAATTGATTTGGGTGTGAGTAAGTTACACCATGATAAGGCATCCAAATATAGGGTCTTTATTAGGATCTTAGTAGTTGTGTAGGTGTTTTTTTTAATCCATTATTTTTATATATTTATAAATGATTTAAGATGTAAGGTGGGGTAGATAGATATATGATAAAATTCAAAAATCAATACCTATGCATGCTTATGCTAGTTCATTTACATTAGTTAATTTGTATACAAATTATTCATTACTTATTTATATCTATTTTATATATCATATATGCTTCACAAGTGTATGTGAGTGAATGCAAATCATATAGGTTAATATTTTCAGACACAGTTATCATTTTTTTTCATTGTCTCAAACTTAGAAAATGAAAATAGAAAATAGTGTCCTATTCAAAAAAGATGCACCATAATGTTATCCTATTCCACTAGTCTTGTCCTAGTGAACACATGCTATTATTTATCATATTCAAAAAATACATGGGCCTCTTATAGCTTGTCTATACATTAGTAAGTTCACTGAGGGCATATATCCTTCTTTGGATATCCCTTATTGTTGATACCTTAGTTCTTACATGGAATAATATATATCTATAACGCTCACTTACTAACACATTTATATCTTAATGGTTACCTAAGTTATTGAATCTACTAGTGTTACGAATTACTTACATTGATCAACTACATGTATTTATGCATGTTTTTCATGTTTACTTTCCTGCTTCATGTCTTGTGTGTATTATTTATTTGGTTTGTGGAAATTTGAACATGTCCTTACATATGTCTCTAAGCATTCATTATATGTTTATATGCACATGAGTGACATTTGAACATGTCCCTTATATGCAACATTTTTTATGTGCTTTGCATTAACTCTTTATTTGTGTGCATCATATCCATGACACTTGTTGGTTAAGTTTTCAATGCCATGATGGACATCATGCATATTCCCAACCTTTCAATTCCATAATGGATATCATGCATATATCCCCAAGCCATTCCATTTATATTTCAATACTAAGTTTTGATCACTTATATGCATGCCTAATTTCTTACATTTATATTGACAATCTTATTATGTATGCTTATTTTTTACATGTATCTCACATTACTATTATTCTTAGTTTATATATATGATGATGCCATGATCCTCCATGTTATCAATACTACTAAAATTCATATACTTTACATAACATATATCACATAACTTTTCTTTTGAGTTTATTTATTACACATGCTCAAAAACTCACCTCAAAAGAGGGGGCATGCATATTGGATTATCTTATGAACTAAGCCCATTTAGTAAAGTTTATAGGTAGGATTTTATAGATTTCACATACAAAATCATGGAACACACCCATAAATCATTTAGAGAATCAACTTGGACAAGAGCACACCATTTAAATAACAGTGCACCCTGTTATTTTCAAAACATGGTGATATTGTCCCAATACCCATAAAATAGTCAATTTTAAAAGTTATCATAGTCTCAAGAAATATAAAATAGTTAAAAACAAGTTTACATTTTGAATTTCTAGAAAATTTTCAAATTTGACTTAGATATTTATTAGTTTGGGGCAATCATGCATGGCATGTGTTCTAGATTTGCCCAAATGTTTTTGCTCATAATTTTAGTTGCTATTAATTAGTTTATAATACATATACATTATATATCAAATTAGGTGCATGTGAATGACATATGACTTCCTCCTTGCTTAGTTTCTCACCAGTTTCATAGATGGAATGACAATGTTTGTCATTTTCCACATTGTATACACCAAACTTATATTATAAAAACTTGTTACACTAGTTGTGCAGCATTTTAATGTTAGTTTTGTACCAAATATGAACCTTATTCTATTTGTATTGGTTGGTTCACCTTTTTGCATTAGTTTTTATACCAAAATAATTTATGAGAATTCATACAAGGATTCAAAACTGCTTTACCAGTTTGGATATGCAATGATGGAGTCAATCACACCTTGATTTATTAAGCACACTCTCCTTTCAATAAGGATTGGGTCATGCACAAGCCATTCCAAGATATTCAATGCAAATGAATTATCCAAGGGTTATACCCTCTTCAACCACCATTTTTGCACCATAAAAACATAATGTCGCATACCTACAAAGAGTGTATATATTCCTTTTTATTATATATATAAATTTCTTGTCTGTACTTCTTGATATTCATCTTAAGTAAGGATTGATTTAATACATGTTTCATTGCATGTTTTCATGAAGGATAGTTCAAATTTGTGGCCTACATTCAAGATTACACTTTATAGGTAACTTTAGGTACATGTTTTTCCTTTTAATTTAGTACTCTCACTTTGTTACAATAAAATGGGGGAGGGGGAATGTAGAGACATTAATTAACATTTAAACTAAAATAGTGCACATGTGACCACCCTTTTAACACACTTAGATCATGAATTATTCCAAGGCCTTTTGACCACTTTTTGGGTGGATGACCTATTCTTATAAATAAACAAATAACCCATAATATTCCTATTCCTCATGTAAAGTAGTTCTGGCTCATCTTTAGATTATTCCTGGTAACTAGATCAACATTTTGTGCTCCTCAAAAAACATCACTCTAATTAGACAATAGCACATTGTTCTCTTATGTAGATCCACCACTCTTATATTCCCACCAAATTATAATTAATTTACAAATTTCAAATTCATGAAAGGGTCGACCTGTAATTTTAGTAAACCCTATATGAAGGAATTCCAAAAATTTTAGTATAAATCAACATTTCAAACCATTTTTCACAAAAGAGGCTTCCACATTCAAAAATACTAGATTCTAATTGCACATTGAGAGCAAATTCCCTATTTCTTCTAAATTTTAATTACATATAGGCATAATAGCCTTGATCTGATGTCTAAATAAACTTCCAAGGTCATAAATCATATTTGAAACACTTAATTATTTCATTATTTCACAAGAATCTATCATTTTGTATAAATATTTCACACTCACCATCATAGCATGGGAGAACTACATGGAGTTTGATCCCTCTTTAGAGTATTAGTATATAGGTAGCACTAAACATAAGGGGTATTTAGGTCAAGCACAACTTCAACCACTAACCTTTTAGATACCTATATTTGCTACGTGCTTATTTTATAATATATTTTTGCTTAATGTTTAGATATGTATCACTTATTTTGAATATTGAGTGCTTGGTGGTGTAGCCTTGCATGGGCCCTTTGGTTTCCATGGCCTTTCATTGCTTTGTCTAGTATTATGTGACTCTCTAATCATTATATTATGATTTGGACATCTTATGATGGGGATACCTAAGTTTTTGGTTTATATTATGTGTTTTGATATCTCAAACACTACCATTCACCTTAGGACACTTGTGTTGATGCAAGTGTCCAAGGTAAAACAAAAAAAATCCTAGCTCATCTTTTTCTCTATTTCCTTAATTTTTTTCATGTGACCATTTGTGAGGGTATGTATGTTTGTTTTATTTTCATATTTTGTGTGCCATGAGGTATTTATTTAAGTTCAAAAGGTTCCCTATATATAAAAAACTAGGGATATTAGTCAAATAGCAAGTAAGCATCTTAATTAGCATATACCTTGTTCACTCAGTACTTAATGGTTACACCTTATACTTAATTGTATATTTCTAAAGTTTAAAGAGTTAAAAAGGGTTAAATTACATTTTAATTACTTGCACCAAGGGTTGTAATAGGATAAAGAGTATATGGTTTCATGATAATTATTACACACGCACACACACACCTTAGAGGGATAACTACATATGATTCTAAGGCCCTCTTCGAAGTATATGTCTATGTACATAGCACTTAATAAGTAATATTGGTACGGTTATCTCAAATCATTTGTTAACCCATTTTTATCAAGTTACAAGGGTTCAAAGATAAGGAAGTTAGGGTTTTAGTTGTTGACAATATTACTTACGTGATCCAATCATTAGTTGGAGCTAAAACATGAATAGAAGTCTAAGTGTATATTTAGGAAAATATACAGTCATCTATAATACATATTTAAATCTAGACACTTCCCTTGGGATTATTGCACCTCTATTGGCATAAGTGTCCCTAGGCTGATGCAAGTGTTAGAACACAAAAAACACTAAAAGGTTAGAATGAACTGAACATAGAGTTAGCTTGTAGCACTGAGATGAACCTAAATCATCCCAATAACCCATAATATCATGGAAAATAAGATGTTATGTTTATAACCCTTGATTGTATATGCATTTTTATATTAATTACATATGCTTGAATATGTTAAATTATAATAAATTGTCATTTATTACCTAGATCTGAATATTATTTTTTTTTACTCAAACATTTTATTTATATAATGTGTTTATGTGAAATACCCATTTAGGATAAATTTTTTTGGTGAACCTATCCTCTGAGTTTAATTGAACCAAACCCTAGCATGTTTTAGGGTTTCCTCCAAAATTTTCCAATTTCTATATTAATTTTTAGATATGGTTTTCCTTGCATGGGCATAGTATAAGTGATGCTTGTTCTCTTTGTTTCCCTTGGCCTTGTATTATTTTTATTGAGTGTGTTTAAGTTTATAACACTTATAATGCATGTTCATGCTAGAAACCCTAAGAAGTTTCATCCTTTAAATTATTTTTTTAATCTTCCTAATGATTAATACCTTACTTATGAGTATCTCATGGCTCAAAAAAATTGTAATACATAGTCTTCCTTTTTAGAAACTCCTTAAATTTTCAATAATTAAAATACCACTAATGAAAAATGCAAGCATTAATGAATATGGTGAAACTGATAGCATGTTTTCCTATTCTCCTCATGATTATAATTGTGATTCCACATATTTTGAAGATGATATTAAAGATCCAAGTTCTCCTATTTCTCCTACATTGTGTATCTTTGAATCTAATGATGAAGTCCTTGAAGAAACATCAAGTGTCCCAATAGTTAGTGCATTGAATATCATTCAATGTTATAAAACGAACATGCATGATAATACTATTCCAAATTTTGAAAATAACAATCTTTCATGCATAAAGCATTCTAAATATGAACCAATAGTTGAATGTACATATTCTTTATTCAATGATGATTTTTTTACACAAAATGAATGTTTACCTTATTTGAAAATTATTAAAAATTTTACTCAAGTTGAAGCTTTAATTCCCTCTTTAGTTAATGCAAATGCAAATAGTTAAAATACTTATCTATCTCTAGATCTCAATGATACAAATGCATGTACTACTTCTCTCCCTATTATTTTAGGTTGTAAATATGAAAATGATAATACTATTCAAATAGTGTAGATGTGTGTTCTTCTACCATTATTCCAATTCAAGATAAATAAAAAAATATCTTTGCCAAATGTTTTCTAATGAAATAATTTCCTAATCCAAGTAGAAATAATGCAACTCAAGATTAAAATAATAGTTATGCTAATATTACTATCTCAAATGGTCATGATGTATTTATATTAGAAAGTGATTTTTTGTTTATCCCTTCTTATTTTGAACTCAAAAATGAAATTGAAACTTGCATTTCTCCTTTCTATGATTATGTTTCAAGAAAAGTATAGAATATTCCTCTTTCTCCCTCTCTTGCATTTTATAATCAAAAGAATGTTCCAATTATATATGAAAATAATGAAATTACACCTTATATCCCCCTTACATGTAATGAAAAATCAAGTAATCAAGTTTTTTTAAATGGTAGTTGTATAAACCTTTGTGACATCCAGAATGATATAATAACTTCTCTTGTATTATCATGTAAAATGGATGCTCCTTTACCCAATAGTTTTCAAACATGTCATAATCCTAAATTGGAATCTAATGATAATTTTTAAGAGGCCCTACTTCTTATGTTTCATATGGATGGTAAATTACAACCTATGAGTACATCTTCAAAATCCCGAAAAGTTAGTCCTAATGATATAGTATCCATGATGACCACTATATGATACCTTTAAAAATGAATGACAATTATTAAATTACAATTAATTTCACATGATGATACTCTTAATGATAATATCCTAGAAGATCAACCCCTTACACTGAATGTTTTTTAACATCCTTATCCTACCAATTTTGTTTTGCCTATGTTACCTTCATTTGATGGTGAAGGAGATCCTGCAAATCACTTGTAACAATATGTACACTCTTTGATGATGTAGGTTCATGTATTTAGGAGTTTAAATTTTATATATTTTGGTATTATATAGGTCTAAGAAGTCATATTTAGCCAATAATAATCCTTTTGTGTGCTTCACTTGCTTTGTAAATGTCATTTTGGACTATTTTCTAGTTTTCCCACCAAAAATCGTAATTAAAAAAAAAAATAAAAACTTGCTAATATGTTTGGAAGGGCCTTTTCAAGTCCTAAATCAAATTGTTTGTCATGATGTTGTTTTTAAGGGTCTTATAGAGCCTTGTAATTTTTTTAAATCATTTTTATGACTTAATTACCAACTTCTCATCTTAAACTAGTTTGTGTTCATGTCTAGGATAAGAGTTCAAGTTAGTTATCCACATTTGGTGTGAAAGAGAGTTTTGAGGAACTTGGATTGAAAGAGGAGAAAAAAGAGAGATAGAGGTGCATGGAAAAGACAAATAGAGATATTAAACAATAAATATAAGATCAAAAATCACAATATTCTGAGAAAAACGCGAGAGAAGTTCTGGAAATAGTGTTTTGACTGTGTTGTAACACATTTGCATTAAAATCAATCAAATAAAGTTTTTTTTGAGTTGCATGCAATAATTTAAATCATATATTACCTATAAGTAAATTTATTCATTTATTTTAATCATATTTATGTTTTATAATAATTTTCATTTAGGTTATAGGCTTGAGAAACACAATAAAGGGTTGTTACGATCAATAATAGGGTTTTTGCAATCAGAAAAAGTTATATTTCATCAACTTTCTGGATTGAACCACTACTAAAAGTTTATGACATAGATAAATAAAGGTGTTGAGAGTCTCATGTAATTCAATATATTCCAAATTATCTCTCATAATTTAAATATTCCTTAATTGTTAGCTCTCAGCTTGCACACAAAAACTAGGGGTTTTGAGGCGCTAAAAACACCATAACTTAAAAATAAAATATCAAAAAGTTATGAATTTTTTTAGAAAGGTGTCTTAAGATAAATTTTAATTTTTTAAATTGTTTTAGATTTTTTTGGAGACTTGCAGCATAATTTATTTAATAAATTCAGTCTACAGACCTAGTTTCTAGGTCAAGAAACTTTATTTTGTGATTTGTTTGCATTTCCAAGTTGGTTAAAGGCATAATTAATTATGGTCAGTTGAAAAAACCTTAAATTAACATTATAAAGGTTCTTGAAGTATAACAAACGTGATAAAAAAACATAGTCAAAACACTATTTCCAAACCTTCTCTCCCTTTTTCTCAAAATCTTGGGCTTCTTGATCTTCTTTTTCTTGTTTTATCTCTTTCCTCATATTTTACACACACATATATCTATTTTTTTCTCATATTTAATTCCAATTTAATAAAAACTATTTGTACTCACTCCAAACATGGATAAATAACTTGATCTCTTATCCTAGACTTGACCACAAACTAGTTTAACATGAGAAGTTGGTAGTTAAGTCGTGAACATGCTTAAAACACCTTTCAAGACTCTATAAGACCCTTAAAAAGAAGATCATGACCAAAAAATTGATTTAGGACATGAAATGGATCTTCCAAATTCACTAACAAGTTTGATTTTTTTAAATTACAAATTTTAGAGAGAAAACTAGAAAATAGTCCAAAATTACCTTTACAAAACAAGTGAAGCACATAAAAGGCTTCTTATTGAATAAATATGACTTATTAGACCTCTCTAAGACTAGAACATACAAAATTAAAAATCCTACATATATGCACCTAAATCATTTGACCATTGGGCTAAAGCTGGAGGCTTATTATTACATTCCTTCCATATAAGTCTAACACAAGAGGCTACTGATTGGTTCTAAAGCCTTCCAAATGGGTCCTTACCAAATTTAAATAAAATCGATGACATATTTTTAAATGATTTCCATAAGCATAAATTACCTAATTTAGTATTGGAACATTTTCAAGGCTCAACACAAAACCATTATGAGTCTATTTGAAATTATGCCATAAGGTTTGAGCATGTATTAAATTCCTTGAACTATAGACCCTTAGATTTGGAAGTGAAATTTATAGAGGACTTATTTCTCTATTAAAATAAATAAAGTTTCCCAATCCATTTAATTCTTTTGATAGCTTATACATGGAGGTGCATAAATATGCATGTGCAATAACAAATACTAGTACTAAATAAAGGCAAACATGTCACAAATAATTCCTACAAAGTAAATACATAAAATAAGAAGGCTCATGAGCCACCTCTAATACCTTATTCCATATCAGCAGTGCATACCAAGGAACAAACAGTAAAGGTTTTACATAGAGGAAAATAATCCACATATAAAATACATCCTATAGTAAAAGCATAAACCTCTACTAAGATGAAACCATTTTAGTTTGATCAACTAAGAAATCAGCCACATGATATATTAGATACACTATTGGACAAATGGTTGATAACTCTTCCTCAAAATTACTACCATCAACCACATATTTTTAAAAGTTGAAAGTAAACCCTTTTTCACTTACCATGGTATTAATGGACATTGAGACAATGATTTTTTTCTTTAATACAAAATATTACACAACTCATAAATAGAGGAGTTATTACATTTCAAAAAAATCCAATAAGGTCTCTTTATCCCACTTCTTCTAGAGGTCACTCTATTAGGGTCGAGACATCTCATGTTGTTCTTAATAAGGAACACATGCTCTATTGGCCCTTGTAGTGGAAAACCACTATAATAAGTCTTTCTTATTTTGCACCCCCCATGACGAATGATCTCTTCCATATTGATCTTACCAAAAAACCATTGGTTGATTGATCTTTCACTAGAGGTGTACTTGGGGGAAGCACAAAACCAAAATCTATAGAATCCAATCATATTTTGATACCTATGTTTCCTACACAAAAAGTAATGGGTACCTATAACAAGTCTAAAAGCTATAGATGAAATAAATCTAATTTAAATTTTGTGAGATGCACTGATTATCATTTTATAACAAAAATTAAAATCATAGTTGCCACATGATCATTATAGGCGATTATTTCTATTCCCAACCAGATTCCATTGTATATGGTGATTACCTCAGTTATCACTACATCAAACCAAATGAGTAACCACTAATATATTACCAAATAAACACATTTCAAATATGTTACATGTAAAAAACATAAAATAATTTCTAACAATAAGATAAATTCCAATCCATTATAATGAACTATTAATAACGACCTCATCATATATATAAAAGTGACCAAATATTTAGATAATGAAATCAATCATATGTAGGGGCATATACCTGGGAGTATAGGAATCATCATCACTATCTATCTCCATCACCCTCATATCTCTTGATGTGGAGGCCCCAATATCTTACCTAGGGCCATGAGATCAAGACTACTTTCATAGTCTCTCCTCCAAGGCTCCTAGATGATGTAATATCTAATCATGCTCATGATGAATATCATAATACTAATCGATCAATACCTATATCAAATTTATAGAAATCCTCTCAAGAATTGAATTCCTATTAAGTTTTGTACATAATTCATATTGCTTCGTCACCACCATGTGGTATGTTACCACTGCTCTAGCCATAGGATCAAAAAATGGTGTATGGACACTTAAAATATCAACCATTCTCTCCACAAACCCCTCACCACCAACATCCATGGGCACACTACATTTCAAGGCCAACATAACATGATATACCATTGTGTCCCACTCTTGGTTGCCTATAATCAATGCAAATGAGTGAAAAAATAGATAAATTTATCAAATACAATCTACCAAATCTCTTACAAATAAAATCAAATACAATAATATACTTACATATGTCTTTTACTAGTTGGGAATATGTCTATAATTGTGGGATCATGCCTATCATTTGGCCTACATCCAATTATAAATATTTTATGCCATGGATGGGATCAAAAGGGACTCCTTGCTAAATGCCAAACTATCTTAGCACCTGATCATACTAGAACCACTTAAAAACACCATGAAGTTGACCAATGAAACACATATTAACACAAACTTGACGTAACTCCTGAGTATTCTTATGCCACCCAAAAAAGGTCCTATATGGATGCTAAACAATTTATATGGGGGTTAGATGATCAAGTATCATGAGATATTCCATAGTTGACAGTAATCTTCCCTGAGGTAATACCCATCAAACAACAAAAATATGTGGATGGGCCCATCCATCTATAGGTCTACTGTTGGGATGCATGACTGAAATATGCTCATATGCCCATACTTACAAAAGTGTAGTTACACCTAATTCACCACCTTTTATCTCTATGTAGAATTAGTATAAATCCCTATATAAGTGGTCACCATAGTATGCCCCCAAGAATATATATAGTACCATGATCCTAAAAACTCCACACAATGTGATACATGCGGTAAGATATAGCTACCCCACTACCATCCACATCCAAAAAATATGTTAGTAGATAATAAATAAACTTCCACAGTCATAGAACCCTAGATCTAATAGTATACTCTAAACAAGTCATGACATAAGGCCCACCCTCCTCTACTTGATGATCTGTGAAATATACATGTGGTTTTTGCCTATATCCAATACTTCCATCACCAAACACTTGGGTCCTCTCCCTATAATTAACAACTATAGTACCCAATAAACATCCTCTAATGTAATATTAATATCCCTTATCAGGAACCATAAATTACAAGCATTATCATTCCACCTCTTGACTAATGTTATCATAAGATTAACATTATAATGCACCTACCCTAATCGACTAATGTGCACTAGCCTGACCTACTTACCAATCATCCAATTTGCATCCTCCAACCCTAAATCTAAGGTAGATAAATGCCTCCCATAATTGAACTTGTGTATACTAACATATTTATAAAAAAAGGAAACACACATATTAGTCATCAAAGAAATCAAATATTAACAAGCAAAAATGCTAAAATTTATAACAAATAATCAGATACTAGCATTGGACACTACCATCAAGAGCTCAAAGGAACTGTCCCAAACACCAATGGTAGTGTTCGTTAAGTTTGTTTGATGCCCAAAAAGGGGCCCATAAATGGACAAAATCAAAAATTAAAATATTTCAATGTTCACAATTTCTTCCTTACTATCTCATCAAGCACCTGGCCTCTTAGGGTATCCCAGAGTAGCTCAAATCACATCTCATGAATAACACTACCATGAGACATCTTCAAAATCACTCCAAAGTGAAAAAAAACAAATTTTAGAAATGAAAATGAAATTAAAATACACACACACACACACACACACACACACACACACACACACACACACACATATATATATATATATATATATATATATTGACTTTTCAACCACCATACATGCTTGTGAACTTTTACTGATGATATCTTGAGAACCGTTTATCCAAATCAAAAACCACAAGTTTTGTTGACATCCATGAAATGATAACTTCCACATTGTACCAATTACATGAGCACTTTTTACAAATGTAAAAGTACCTAATTCTTCTACATCCTACACCAAGGTTCAAAATATGTGTTTGAAATACAATATTATTTATAATGTGTACCAAATTACCAATTATCAACTTATGAAGGCATGATAGTGATACACTATGGAGTTATATATGCTTGATACATACATAATATAGTCATTTCATCCTTTTGAAATGAGGTGACTACTAGATTCTACTCCCCTCACCTCAAGGGGGGAATATCAGTGGGACATCTCATAAAGACATGACTCTACACATACACAGTTCACATAATTTACATAATATGATATAGTTTACATGATTCAGACATACAAGTGGGTCATAATCATATACATTACACCAATTTTTTTACAAATTTGGGGCATAGTTTATTATATTTTTTGATATATATTATACATAATTATAGAGTAGAGGTTACATTTTGATAAATACTTCAGCTTGACATATAATAAAGGTGCATGTATCATGCAAGTGTGCCAAAAATTAAAAAATACATATTCAAATTATATATCAATTCATGACAGACATGATGGGAGGCACAAACTAAGTTCATTCCTTCTCTCATTCACCAGGTTTCACTATTTATTTCTCCAAACTGACCAGGTTACATATACAAAATATTTTATCAAAATGCACTTTTTATTCTAGTTTACCAAATTACATAATAAATTTACTAAGAATCATTGTTTTACCAAGAAACATATTTTTCACCAAGAAGCATTATTTTGAGCCTTTATTTGGCTATAGTAGATGGATTTTTGAGTATTATGGTCAATATTTAACATCCTTGAGGGCCTAGTAATACCCTCTCTATTTAGGTTGAATTGGTTATATTGCTTTACCTTGGATAGATTACCCAATTCATGTTTACATTTGAGTTGTGCGGTCTAGATTAAATGCCCTTAATAACCTTAACAACACTCTCCTTATACCAGGTTAGGGGCTTGATAACCTCCCAACACTCCTTTTTAAAAAGCATCTATAGGATGCAACACACTTTACCACTTGTAGACTCATTCTTTTCCCTGGCTAGGAAATAGATGGGACCTCAACTTTCCTTCTACTTCTCCATCCTTCATGGTGGAGAAAACAATTCAAACATGTCACTATGAAGCATACATAAGGTTGTATTCTTTACATGTTATTTTTTCTGGATACTTTGATTATTGTTCATTTTCAAATTATATACACTAATTTTATTCTAACGTGCTTTTGGTTTTAGGGCAAGAGATACAGAATCCAGTTGGAACTATCATGAATCCAATGTGTGTTTCCACACCTAGGTATGAACTTCCTTTAACTATAGTAATTTCATTTCAAGCACCTACTAGATTAAAGTGGGGGGGGGGGGGGGAGGAAAATGTATATACCCATATTTGGTACAAGCTTGTTTTATAATGTCTTTTTTATTATTTTTAGATATATAACCCTTTTTTCATAAGATTGAGTACTTAGTGGTGCGGTCTTGCATGGTCCTCTTGGGCTCCATGTACTTTCAGTGGTTTGTCTAGTATTTTATGGTACTATGTTCATTGTATTATGATTTGTCCATCTTATGGTGGGGATACTTGAGTTTCTAATTTTATTTATGTGTTTTGATTTCTTGTACATTATCATTCACCTCAAGACACTCTCATTGATGTAGGTGTTTAAGGGAAAAAATAAATGCCTTGGATTATCCTTTTCTCTATTTCTATACATTTTGCCTTGTGACCATTTGTGAGGGTTCATATGTTTGTTTCATTTTTGGATTTCATGCACTACTGTGCCTTGATTCAAATTTAAAAGGTTCCATATATATATATATATATATATATATGTATAATTAGGGCATAGTAGTTAAATATCAAGCAAACCTCTTAATTAACATATACATTATTTATTAAAAAGATATTGATTAGACTTTATAATTAATTACAAATTGATGAATTCTAAATTATTAAAAAGGTTCAAATTACACTTTCATTTCTTGTACCAAGGGTTGCAATAGGAGAAATAGCATATAGTTGCACAATCACCATTACACACACACACACCTTAGAAGGAGAACTACATACAAGTTTAAAGCCCTCCTTGAAGTATATGGCTATGTAGGTAACACTTGCAATAGCAGGGTCACTAGGATTAGCTCAACTCATGTGCTAACCCATTTTTATTAAGTCATAAGTGGCCAAATACAAAGAAGTTAGTGTTTTATTTTTGACAATACTTTGTGCATGATCTAATCATTAGTTAGAGGCAAAATAAGAATACACGTCTAAGTGCATATTCAAGAAAAGATACAGTCAGATATAATATATATTTAAATATGGAAACTTCTATTGAGATCAGGACACCTGCATCGACATAAGTGTCCCTAAGTTAACATAATTTTTTAAACAAAATAGTAAATAAAAATATGGACTGAATAGATCAATAGTTGGCTTGCAGCACTAAGATGAATCTAAATCATTCTGATAACCTAGAACAATGTGGAAAATAATATATGCTATTTATAACCCTTGATCGTATAGTCCTTGTATTTATTTCACATTTTTGAATATGTTAAATTCTAATAAATTGTCATTCATTATCTAGATCTGACTATTACATTGTTGAACCCAAACATTTTATTTCTGTAGTGTGTTTATGGGAAATACCCATTTAGGATAAAACAAACCTATTTTTACTTCATGATTGTATTTATCCTCTTGGTATATTAAGATATGATTTCAAGTGAAAGAGTAGATAACCAGTGGTTTTCTCATTGAATCAAAATCTCCCACATAGTCCACAAAACACATAGGCAAAGGCAAACCTACCCTATAAATTTTAGATCTCTAATACCTGCAGATACCAATGCTCCCTAAGATAACAACACATTATTATACTATCTAGTTACAACACTAATGTGTAAAAGCCTATCCAACTCCTATTTTGGGTTTGCACTCAGTGAACATAGTCTCCTTTTTAGTTTTAAATACATATAGAGTCTACATCTCAATTTTTTAGATAACTTTATGTTTTCCTTTGTACTTTCCATATTTAGTGTATTTTTGGATTTAGTAAGTTTGAAACCAGTTTGTGTAATTTATTGCATTATTATAGCATTCTAATTTTGCACAATAATTTTTCTAATTAGGGTATAACATTCTTCTAGTTCCCCAAATTTGATAAAACACATTGTACATCACATTAGTGGTCACTACACATGTCCCACTAAATTTCCAATGAAAATTCACAAGGCCATGAAAGCTTAATGCTTTAAATATGCTCCTAGTTGATGACCACAAAAGCATAGTTTGTACCTTTTCTAGATCCATCTTCAAACCTTATTTGTAAATCCCAAAGACTAAGTACACATGTTCTTTCTGCATAAAATTGCACTTATTCAAATTCATGAGAAAATATTCATCTCACAACATCTCTAGCACTCTTTACAAATGCCATAGGTGTTTTTCTTATATTCTATTGAAAATAAATATGTCATCAAGATATACAATAAATAACTTACCCAAAATGGCTTAATAAATTATTCATTAGACTCATAAAATTACTTGGTGCATTACTTAGTCCAAATGGCATAATGAACTAGTCATATAATCCTTCTTGTGTCTTGAATCTCATCATGCACTCATCACCTTCCCTTATGTGAATCCATTAATATCCACTCTTCAATTCAATCTTCATGAATTATTTTTTTCTGCTTCAAAAACCCATTAAATCATCCATACATGATAATGGAAATATATGCTTAATCATAATCTTATTGATGGATTTGAAATTAATGTACATTATTTGATCTCCATTTTTATTAAGTGATAATATTGTTAGAATTACACAAGAACTCATTTTTTTCTTATTAATTCTTTATCTAACATCTCAGGAACTTGTCTTTACAAATATTTATTCTCCTTTAGTTTCAACCTATATGCCACTTTGTTTAGTAAACTCAAATCTAGAATCAAATCTATTTGATGACTTATAAGATTAGAAACAATCTCTATAAACTCATTTAGTATCTCCTTCACTTAATGGGTAAGTGTTTCTTCTATTGCACCTATGCTCATTACTTGTCCTAGATTCAAAACTAATGCATAACATGCACTCTCCTCCTATTTTAGGTTGGTTTCCTATAAACATCAAATCCTTTGCACATTTTTCCAATTCTTTTAACTTATCCTTCATAGGATTTAAATTATGTGTCACTCCATCTTTTACCAACATATAGGTGTTTTCATGGCCATCATGTTGTTCCCTTCTATAAAATAGCCAAGGACTTCCTAGTAACATATGGAAAACATCCATGGGAACTATATTGCACAAAATTTCATCCATATATGTTCCAATATCAAAACTTAACATATATTGCTCATTTACAAAAACTTGATGTTCCTTCAACAATTATGAGACCTTATATGGATTTAGATGTACAACTATTTTCAAACCAAGCTTATCCACCATCTCTTTTTAAATAATATTATTTTAACTACCACTATCAACAATAACTTGTAACACTTACCTCAAGACTTGAAATTAGTTTTCAACAAATTCCTTCTTTGTGTAGGACTATTCTCCTCTTTCACAAATGTCAACAACACCCTATTCATCATGAGAGCTCTTTAATTTATGACTCATCTATTTAATGAATAGACACAATACTTTATTCATCTACTTGTGTGGTATGTGCACTCATATTAGTTTTCCTACTTTATTCATTATGTGTATGTGGACACTCATATTCTCTTTGTCTAGTCTTACCACATCTAAAACATGTACATTGTAATGCATTACCTCTATCGCATCCATAATTTCCTATACCTTTTAATTTTACTTTTCCTCTTAGATCATTAAAATCATTGTGTCTGAAATGTACTTGCATCACCTTCTTGCATGGAATAACCTCTAATTATTCCACCTCCTTGTCCATGTCCACATATAAATTTTTGTTTTCCTTGTGATTCTTGTTTTTGTTTACAAAATAAATTTTATTATGAATTTACTACAAATTAATAGGCTTCTTCAACAAACCACAATCTGATTATACCAAATTCATCTTGAATTTCATTGTATACCCCATTTCATACCTCAAGATCTTATCAACACCATCTTCAAAAATACCCACTCTAATGGTAAGTCTATATTGATCTTCCATGTATTCTTTTACACTCAATCTCCATTTGTCACAAGTTTGAAGCTTTTTCAACAAACTCATGTTATAATCTATATGAATGAACTTAGGCTTTATCTTTGTGATGAATATGTTCCAAGTCTTTATTTTATCATTATCTTTACACAATATTTTAGCTTGAATATATTCCCACCATAAGGATATGTGACCTTTCAACTTTGTACCAACGAACTTAACTTGTTTGGGATATTCCATACTTAAAATACTTCTATACCTTAGTTATCCAATCAATGACCTCTTCAAGACCCAAACTTCCAAAATCATTTCCCATGTCTAAATTTGGTTTACAATTCATTCTCACAATATCTCACAAAAATCAATATTTAGGTTCATCACCCTTTTCTTCTGTGACCTAGCTCTTAGGTGCTTCTTCTATGACTTCAACATCACTTTCATCATCTACCACCCCAACACCTTGACATTGTGTGGTCTCCATAGCCTATAGATAGGCTTACATATCTCTCATCTATCCATCCAAGTCTGTAAGTCTTGGTGCCTTGACCACTCTTAGTGATCTTATAGTGAAATCTATTATGTTCCATTTACTCCAAATCAAACAAAAATCACTTACACTTTGTACCCAACACTCATGCTATAATATGTCTACAAATTATTTCTACCCACAATAATAAATACATAAAGTAGCACTAACCTGTAAGGACTAAAACCTTACTCTAATTATAAATGATGTAGTCATGATGAGGGGTCTCAATGAAGAGATGTCTTAGACCACATAGCCTTAAAAATTACATAGTGGAATAATGCAATCAAATGCAACAACACATAAACTCAATTATTTATTAAAATTCAATAGTTGGAAATATATCTTTCACACATAATGACAACATAATACTATTGAATTATCATATCTCAACTATGATTTATTTCCTTAATCTCATTGACTAGATAGCTTAATGATAGGGGTATGTTTATATAGGCACAAAACCCACCTACCTATAATAATGTTCAACAACCCACTACCAACATTAAATATTGGAAAAATGCCTTAGTGTACCACAAATATTAAATGTTTATTTCAATTCCAATGCACCTTATCACATCACAACATAAGTCATCATGGTGAATCACATCATAAAGTGACATTAAATGAATTAATAACAATCTTCAATTATTCAAGGAATCAAATTCAAATGATTCGGAGCTACAACGTATCTTTACCCATAACACATAATAATAACATATGCACCTAGAATAAGATATGCACAAGACAAGTCACATTGAAATCACAACCTCACAAGGATAAGTTGTAACACTTCATAACCAAATTATGAACCATATAATCCTTGGGTATTGATCTTCATATATTCATAGTTACACACCAACATCCTGGATAAGATATCACAATATTTCACACTTGGAACTTGCAAGACTTCAACCTCAATTCTTTGCACGAAGAAAAATAAATATCTTGAATATGAACCTACCCAAAGCTTAGCTAGATATTATAAATTGGATCCAAACCTACACGCAATAACACACATGCACATAATAATATAAAAATACACACATGTAAAGGTGACATAAAAAACACAAGGAAACTTGCACACAACTTAGGGTTTTGAAAAACTACAAAAAAATGCTTATTTTTTAATAAGGGTTAGATTAAATATATTTGGTTTGTGTAGGATTTGACATGAACCTAGATTCTCCTATATCATACAACCTGGGTATTAAAAAAAGCATGAACCCTTGCTCATGTGCCTTTTAAGAGCTCTTCTATTGGTATTCCTTATTTTTTAGCTTTTGATGTGCTCATCCAAGTCACATCTTAAATTTATCAAACTTCTCACTTTACCAAAAAAATTGTATACTCATTTGTACACACTGTCTTACTGACTTGTGTGTCAATCACCTTCTCCACTTCTTCGTGCTCTTTCTAAAGCCTATGTTCTCTCCAATCAAATTATTCATAATTAATGCACGTGTTTTCCTAACTAGTTTTTATTTCATGATACATATACAAATATTCCACATTTAAAATAGGTGATATGTTTATCCCTTCAAGTAACTCTATCTCATATGTATTTTTTTCAAACTTTTACAACACCTTGTGTGGCCCAATATTTTTCCACTTTAACATGTCTTGAGTTCCTTTCATAAATATTTCATTTATAAAATTTTCTAATACCAAGACTCCCACTTGATATTCCACTTATCTTCTCTTTACATCTACACATTATGTTTACCATGCATTAATTCTCTCCAATTATTTGTGCACATGTCGATATAAGTAGCACATATACTCAGAAAATCCTTTGATTCAACACTTTTCCTTTGTTCATCTCTTATGTTTCACACCTATACAACTCCTCTTGAACATTACCCATAAACAAACTAAAATTTTGTACTTAAGGTATTCTTATTAACTAATGTTTTATAGGAAAACTTAGCTTTCACCAAAATATTATCCCAAGTTCTTGTATTACCTTCAATTAAACATCACAACAAATTACCAATACTTTTGTTGATTAACTCAACTTATCCATCCATTTTGAGGATGGTATGTTGAAATAAACTATAGCTTAATATTTAGCTTCTTCCACATCATCCTTTATAAATTGCCACAAATGTTAACATATCTATTTGATACTATGTTGTGTGGGAAACCATGCAATCACAATACTTCCCTAATAAATAAAATTAGCAATGTTTGTCACATCACTAGTATTATTGCAAGCAACAAAATGTGCTATCTTCAAAAATATGTCCAAAATAAAAAATATGGAATCATGTCCTCTCTGTATCTTAGGGAACCTTAAAAAAATCTACAATTATATCCTCCCATGGTCTTTTTGGAATAGGTAATGGTTGATACAAACATGTGTTCTCACTTTACTCTTTCACCAACATGAAAACTCTACATTATTGAACATAATTACGCACATCAACACTCACTTTTTCCAATAATAAGTTTCATCCAACTTATCATACATTCTGTCATAACCAAAATGCCCTTATAAACCTCCATTATGCTTTTCCTTAATGAAATTATTATGCATTGAACTTATAGGTACACATAATTGTGCTCAACAGAACAACAATCCTTTTATGAATAATCCAACCATGGTGTTCTATCTTGACTCACTAGATATATGCATTATTTCCATGCATATCTGAAATATTTATCTTCTTCATACATCTCTTTCAGAATCAAATCCTATGGCATCCACTTAAATCTTGTTCAACTAAAGAACTCTCCTACTCAACACATATACAAATATGATCAACTTACCACTCTTGGGTTTGAACAAAAATGAATAACTTTGTAGGAATTCAACCCACTTCATATTTATCTAATTTAATTTACCCTAACTATTTATGAATTGCATTACTTGATGGTTTGTATACAACATAAAATACTTAGGCAACAAATAATGCATTTACTTCTTGAGTTTTTAAACTATGGCATATAAATATTTATCATACATTAAATATTTATTCTTGTATCATTAATTTTCTCATTTAATTAATCTATAGGTCTACCTTATTGACTCATCACCACTCCTTTCAATGTTCCACTCACATCACAATCTACTTGAAATGCCTTATTAAAATATACCAGTGCCAGTACTCACTGCTTAGTCACTTTCTTCTTCAGCTATTGGAAACAATATTTTGTTTCTACACTCCATATAAATTATTTAATATTATTTCAGTCACATCAATGATCTCCCACTAAAATTCCTAATTAAATTCTTGTAAAAATTCACGAGGTTATGAAATCTTCACACTTCAAACATGCTCCTAGATGACAACTAGTCAAGTACAACTCCCACCTTTTTTGGATCCATCTTCAAACCTTCTTAGGAAATATTAAAGCCAAAGTATACAAATTATTTCTACAAAATTCATGAGCAACTTTTCATCTCCCAAAGTCTCTATCACTCTACAAATGTTGCAAGTGTTCTTCCTCTATTTTGTTGAAAATCCATATGTCATAAAGATACACAATATTAAACTTACCCTAAAATGGCTTAATAACTTATTTGATTAGTCTCATAAATTTAATCAATACACTAGTTATCCCAAATGGCATAACCAACCACTCATGTAATCCCTCTTATGTCTTGAACATAGTCTTCCACTCATCACCTACCCTTATGAAAATCTATTGATATCCAGTCTTCAAGTTAATCTTTGTGAAGTATCTTTCTCCACTTAATAAATCCATCAATCATCCATACATGCTAATGTAAATATATACTTACTCATAATCTTGGTCATGGCTCTAGAATTGGTGAACATTCTCCACCCTTCATTTTTATTAGGCATTAATATTACTAAAACTACACACAAGCTCAAACTTTTTATTTTAAACCATTATCTAACAACTCCTAAACTTATCTTTGCATATTTGCATTCTCCTTTGGTGTCAACCCATATTCTACTTTTATTTATAAACTCAAACCTGAAACTATATCCATTTAAATACTTATACTTCTCATGGGTGGTTACCCATCTGGTAGAACATTAGAAACATTATTTGTAAACTCATCAATATCTCCTTCACTTTGTGTAATATTATTTATTCTATTACACCTGCACTCACTGCTTCGACATGATTCAAAACTTATCCATAATATGTGCTCTCATTCACCTCTTTTAGGAAATACTTTCCCAAAATCATCAAAACCTTTGGATCTTTGTCCACTTCTTTGCACTTATCCTTCATAGGATTTAAGGTGTGTGTCCTCCATATTTCATCAATGTATAGGTGTTTACATGGCCATCATGATACACCATTCTCTTAAATTTCCAAGTCCTTTCTAGTAACACATGGAAAACATCCATAGGCATTATATCACATAAAACTTCATCCTTATACTTTCCAATTTGTAAACTTACCATACATTTCTCATTTAACAAAACTTGATGTCCCTTCAACAAACATGAGACCTCATATGGATTTGGATGTAAAATTATTTTTAGACTAATATTATCTATAATATATTGAAAAATAATTTTATATACTACCACTATAAAAATTAAACTTGTAGCACTTACCTCTAGACTTGTAAATTATTCAAAACAATTTATTTCTATGTACAATTATACTCCTATTTTAGAGGTTTAGACAACACGCTCTTTATCATGAGAGATTTTTCAATCTCTATATCATCTTTATTACCTCTACCTCATTCATAAGATCCTCTAACTCTAAAATTTAATTTATCTTTTAGAGATTTAACATCATTACATTACAAAGTTATTTCCTTGCCTTCTTTTGAAAAATAATCTATGTTGATTCCACCTCTTTGTCCATGTCCATGTCCATGAGTTCAATTTCATTTTCCTCACATTATTCCTTGTTGTTTTCATAATAATTTTTATTTTTCCTTCAACACACTTTGATAGGCTTCTTTAACAAATCACAATCTAACTATACCAAATCCATATTAAATTCCAATGTGTATCCCATTTACATGTCTTGAGATCTTATCAACATCATATTCAACATGACCAACTCTAATGGTAAGTCTATTGTAATCTTCAGTGTAATATTTTACACTCATCTCCCTTGTCTTGGGTTTTGAAGTATTTTGAACAAAATCATGTTATAATCTATAGGAATAAAATTATCCTTAAGCTTTGTGGCCAATCTATTCGAAGTCTTAATCTTATCTTTGACTTTACATAATATTTTATCTTGAACATGCTCCCACCATAAGGATGCATGAACTTTCAACTTTGTGCCAATGGAATTAACTCACTTGCGATATTCCATGCTTTCATACTCAAAATAATTCTGCAACTTAGTGATTAAATTAAGGAGCTATTCAAGACTTAAACTTTTAGAATAAATTTCAAGGTCTAACTTTTTTAATTAGTCATTTTGAAACAACTCATAATAATTTATCTTCAAGTTATCAAACTCTTCTTCTAAGATATAGTTCTCAAGTGATCTTTCTATAACTTCAACATGGGTTTCACCATCATCCACCATAATGCCTTGACATTGTATAGTCTCCATAGCCTCTAGACATGCTTACGTATCTCTCATCAATCTTTCCAAGTCTTCAGGTCTTGGTGTTTTTGCCACACTCAATGCTCACCCAATGAACCATGATCTATATGCCATTTCCTCCAAACCAAATAATAATAACTTACACTTTATACCCAACACTCAATCTAGAATATGTCTACAACTTTTTTGAACCCACACTCACAAATGCATAAATAAAATTTACCTATAATGACTAAAACCTTGCTCTAATACCAAATAATGCATTTGTGGTTATGAGACTCAATGAAGAGATTCATTAGACCACAAAAACTTAAAAATTATAGAGTGGAATAATACATTAACATGTAATAACACATTAACTCAATCCTTTATTGGATTTCAATGTCTAGAAATACAACTTGCACACACAATGGCAACAACACAATACTATGCAACTTCAAATGAAATACACTTACAATATCATATTATCATATCCTAATTATGATATATATCATTAAAATCATTGATAATATAGATCAATTATAGGGGCATGTTTATATAGGCACAAGACCCACCTAGTTATAATAGAGCTCAACAACATACTAGCAACATTAAATATTGGAGACACACCTTAGTGTGCCCCATACCTTAAATTTTTATTACAATTACAAAGCACATTAACACATCACAACATAAGGCATAATAGTAAATAATATCACAAAGTGACATTAAATTAAATTTTAATAACCTTTCATGATTCAAGGAATTAAACTTAAATAGTTGGGAACAACAACTTTTCTTTACACATAACACATTATAAGAACATATGCACCCAAAATAAGTTATGTAAAATATATGTCATATGAAAGTCATAACATTTCAATGTGAATTCATGATGCTTAAAAACAAAAGGATGCACTAGATAATTATTATGTATTGATCCTCCTTTTCATGTAACTATGCACCAAAATCCTAGATAAGATATCATAAGCTTGCACATTATAACTTGAAAGACTTCAAACTCAATTTTTTGCACCAAAAAAATAAAAATATTCAAAATGAACATGTGTAAATTTTAGCTAGCTACTATAAATTAGATCTGAACCCATGCACAATAGCACATATATACAGAACAATATAAACATACACACATGCAATGGCAACACAAAACAACACAAAGAAATTTGCACACAACTTTGGATTTGTATAAACTGCAAAAATGCTTATTTTTTAATAAGTGTTGAACTAAATGTTGTCAATTGATGTAAGATTACCTGTGAGCCTAAATTCTCTTACATCAAATGATCTATGGGATATGCTTTGATCTCAAGTTATAAAATGTAAGTTTATTCTACTAAATATGGAGTCTCTGATACTTCCATCTACACTCAAGGCAACAACAACCTTATACCTATGGGCTCTCTATATTCCCAAGTTAAACTGTAACTTACAATATATTAAGACTCTCATTCTCTAATAATTTACCTTAATTCCTTGTTGAACATGCCTTTAAATAGGATCCTCAAAGTATGACATTTTAGTAAAGGTTCATGCAAGCTTGCACAAGCTGACACATGTCCCCAAGGGTTGTTTGCCTCCCTCACAAACACAAATAAAGAAAATGTGTCCTTAGATTCCATCTCCAAGAATATTTGAGTCAATTATCCATTATACTAAATTTATATTTAACTTGCTCTGACCTATGTAAATTACTTCTCCATACACCAAATTTCCTTGCACGGTATTTTCCTATTTATACCTCAGAATGACAGTGTCTATACAAGTAAATCCCCAATTATTTGTTCAAATTCAAACTATGTATCATGGAAGATGTATTTTTGTGAATCTATGATCATGCAAAGTTATTTCCTCTTTGCATTGTGCCATAATGTCTTGCACTTGATAATATATGTGAAACTGTGTACTGTCTAATCCGCTATGTGTTTAACACAATCTAATGTTCTCTTATGTGATTTCACAAAATAAACTTGTTGCAACCAACTTATTTCAATTAACTATTTACCCTTCTACATGTGTTGACAATTGTGCCCTTTAGCCTATACACCTAGTAGTGATTAAAATGTTGCATGCTCATGTGCTATTTACTCATGTTGGAACTTTATTTACAAAAATAGACAAGTAGTTATTTTGGGTGATGCAATATTTTTATTCCCTAAGAATGCTCATGCATCACCTAAAACACCTATTTTTTAGATAGGCACATACCTCAAAGAGGGGTAATGCAATATCTTAATATGGACCCATGGCCTTTTTTTTATGCCAATTAGTTTTGGTTCTACACATTGTTTATATATTCCTAATTTGGTTTAAATCAAGTGATATTGTTACTCTTGTTGGCTTCTAAGGCCTAAGATTTCCTTCTTGTATCCACCGAGGATCCATCATTATCCTATCATTATTCATTTTTATCCCTCTGATCCCACTATATAGAGTATACACTATGGTCCTAATATTCTATCTAGACCAAAGTGTCTAGATTAGACATTGTTATTTCCTACTTCCCTTTAGCCGATTGGGTCTTGATTCCTATTTTCCTGTCTTCTTATTTCTAGATGTTGGAAGTTAGAACATGGAACCAATATGACTAAATTTGAAATCAAACTCAACCATAAATATACAAGTGGTGAAATTCATTAGGGACAAACATTATTGATTTTTATCTAACTAAAATTTTAATATGGATCACTTTTGGTGCACATTCTGAAGTTATTTATTTTATGCAACTTATTGATTTTCAATATTTTTCTTTCCCACATTGGGCCATGATAAATAAAATAATATTAGTGAGTATATGCCCCTAAATATACATTTTTTCTTAGGTTTTAAGACAAAATGAATTGCATATTTTAGGTACACATGAGTCATAACATGAGATTTGAAGGTAGAGAAACGAAGGGCGAGACAAGGCAAACAAGAAATAAAAATCAAATTTAAAGTTAAAATAATTGTTTTGAATTGAAAGTTCAATCCAGACATCATTTAGAATGAAGTATATAATCCATACAATTATCTCTAGCCAACTTTAAATGTATGGGTTAAATTTGTCTTAACTCTAGTTCTAACATCCCCTATAGATATTTGCCCCAATTTTTCCAAATGTTCCACAGAAAATTTAGACAAACCATTTGCATGAACTAATTTCTATTCATCCAATAACTTGCAAGCAAATTTCAATGTAAAACATATTATAACAGTTTTAGAATAAGACTTTGAAATTACATAGGAATATTGATTTCAAATCTTCAGTAGAATAACAGTAGAAATATTTAATCATAGCCACAAAACTTACAGTTGGATTGGATAACCAAAAGTATGAATTTGAAGCACAAAGTGAGACACCTAAATAATATCTCCAACAGACAATGGGTTTCCATCCACTGCCTCCAAGCTCGAGGGTTTCCGTCCTCAAACCTGATGAAAGCCAAAGCTTCCCAGAATTCTCTAAGAGAAAATAATAACCAAGCATATCCAAATGAGAGCACTTTTCCCTCTTTTATACTTTTTCAACTGGGAGTTTCTAAAATCCTCTTGCATATGAGATAAAATATGAGGGAAAATAAATTATAGTTCTCTTTAATCCTTTTCTCAACATCACCCTTAAAGTCCCCTTTTTTAAAACAACATTAAGCTATTGTGCCTAGGCACCAAGGTCCAATATTAAATATTAATGTTTAATTTATAGACTTTAAAATAGAGGCCAAGATTATGTCTAAAACCAATGATCTATATCTCATCAGAAATCCCTCGACGAGATGAATCCAACCCCACTCTGAAAATCCTGAACCGACACTATTCCTGAACTTACTAAAAATAGTAACGACCAAGAGCAAATAGAGCCAACTCTAAAGGTGCCAACTAGATCTACTAAACTCGAATCACACCACTGCCCAACTAACCATAGTTCCCTAACCAAATTAATAGTCCACGAGAACCCAATGATGGACTAACCATGTATCTAGAAGGGGACATTACACAAACGCCCTGGATTGACTTGCAACAAAAATTACCTACGCCAAAAATCCTCAAGATTCCTTAAAAGCCTTGGTTAGCCTACGGAACCAAGGAGAAATAGGCTAACAATGACATCACACAATGTGCATTAGAAAAGGGGACATTATAGTCCTCCCTTCCTAAGATTTCTTTCTCTCAAGCAAACATCAACCAACCCACTACACCACCTTGATAAAACACCATACACCACAAACTGTGAAGTAACATCATGGAATCCATAAGAGATAATGCACCAATCATGTTAGTACCTGGATCCCAACCAATATATAGAACCCACTGTAAGAGATGAAAAAGAAGCTTGTCAACCAAGTACCCTTATGTAACCATCCATGCATGTAAGACATCCAACCAATGTGAAGATGAACCCCCATATGTCCATTAACCAGCACAAATGGCCACCAAACCTTGCTGTCAAAACTCTAATTAGAAACATAGATGGTATCAAATATGTCATCAAAATAATGCCCATCGAGGAAAATTACTCCACACTCCAACTCAACCCAAAAGAATTTCCCTTCAACATTCTTATATTGCTAAGTCACTGATGTAGCCAATGCAAAATCAGAAAGTGCTACATGATTCAAACTAGGACAGCCATTAGTCCATAAGAGATCAAAGACTATGAAGTCACCAAACAACAAAGATATCTCTACCATATTAAGAGGAACAATTAACCAACTCAAAAGTGAAGTATATATGCCAACACTGCTTAACACAGACAACTCTTGAGTGGCTGGCCCACTAAGACATTCATCAACCCAATCACTATCACCATCATGGGAATGATCAACTATCTAAATTGGAGACTCTAGGTTAGGCAATTCATGTCTTTCATCATTAAAAGAATGAAAAATATCATGAATATGTTGAAAGTGAAGTTTGGCTTGTTGAACCACAATCTTAGCTTGTTTAGCTCTTTCCAACCATTTTTCATTCAAAACTTGGGTATATTCTATATTAGATATATCAAAATGTATAGACTCAGTCCTATGATAAGAGACACCATCAAAATTACCCATGTACCATACTTACCTCTTGTAGTCCATCAGTAGGTGAAACTGTACCCTTACTTTCTTCATGATTATTAGTGGCAACATTATGAGAAAGGTGAAATATATCACTGCTATTCTCAAACTAAAATTTAGGACCGATTTCAACCTTTGTGTCCTTGCCTATGCTATCTTCCTTGGAATGATGAGGAATTTCCATACCATAGTGGCTTGAATCCACCCTATATTCCCCATATTTATCACACACAATTTGGGTGCCATCATAAGTGGATTCCATAACGCTATCCTCCTCATGTAACCAAGTCGTTACCTCCTATTGAAAAATAGGAACATAACTGTTGTCATTCAAATCAAAATTATTGTTATATGTTTGAGCCATGTTTTTTACCCCTTTTAACATATCATCATTGAAAATTTCTTGTCCAACACTTGCAACATTGTCTTCATAAGTTTTCTCAAGTGTAAGTGCCACAATATCAAGAGAAGGAGGATGTAAGCTATCGCTAAGAATTCGTAGGTAGTCCTCTTTCATCAACTTCAATGTTTCCTTGAAAGAATGCAAGTGCATATGAGAAATTCCAAGTCCCATTCCATTTTGTATTTCATCTCTTTGGGTTGTCCAAATGAGGTACTCTAGGTGCTTATGCATAGAATCCATCCTTGATAATGCTTGAGCAATTTTGTCTTCCGCTACCATCAAATGGTCTTACAAATCTTCCCATACCAAAATCTTTTGTTCTGATTTTTCTTCATGTGGAAGAATTGTGTCATCATAGGAAGAATTGTGTCATCATAGGAATCAACTATCATTAGAAGATGCATTGTGATCATTCTAAAAATCCACACCATCATTATCCATGTCAACCTCATGATTTACATCAAGGGAAGCTATGTTTATAATATCTTTAAAGGGTTGATTTAGGTTTGCATTATCTTCCACTTTGTGATCAACTAAAGGAACACCAATAGAAACCATACCTTCATATCGATTGTCAAACATAATCTCTATGTCACCCACCAAGAGAATCATGCATCCTCTTGTAGATGCCTCATAATATCTATAGGAATGATCTAGATTCAGGGCTAAGGCTGCTTCCATGTCCTCATTTCCACACAACTCTTTATCATATGAAGATTCTGATAATTCATTAGAGACATTCTGAGACTCAAGCATACTCCCTTCTTGAGTTAAGCCATCCTCTTCAAACTTTGTAACCTCATTTTTTGGTATGTTTTCAACACTACTTGGCTGCAATGTTCTTTTTCCTTATTAACTCCACATGTGTGATCAAATGACCAGTGTTCCTAACAAGTGAAACAAATATGCTCTTTCCTCATTTGGTTCTTGCTTTTTTTGGGTGATCCTAGGATCTGTATACCCAAATAAATTAGCTATACAACTTTTGTATGTTCCTTGAACCTCCCAATATTTTGTTTGACCAAACCTTTTGAGAATGCATGGGTCATGGGGGAAACACACTGCTCCTTCCTCCAAATGGCCAACAAGTCTGATTGCAACTACTTGTAGATATCATCATCCTCATCTAAGATTAAGGACATAATAGTTTGCATACAAGCCCTCACATTGTTTGGATGGTGCTCATAATTTCGGTTAAGAAGCATTGAAACATTCGAAGAATCAATTTATCACATCTAAGATCCAACAAAATGATAAATGATCTGGTTCTTGCCATGATTTTAAAAATCTTAGCCTTCTTACCAAAAGTAGGGGCTTTGACATAAGGTAACCCATGTAGGGTCTCCACAATCAGCTGTAGAACATTCTTTAGTATATCATCATTATAGGGTGCTACAGGAGATGTTATCCTTATGATCTCACTATGACAAGAAGCAACTGCAAGTCTCACCTCTTCATAAGGATGTTCCACGAACCTGTGCTGAACTAAAGTGAGCATTGAGGGTTGCAAGGCCCAATTTAACATCCTCCAATCTGATTGGTCTACTTTGGACAAATATGTGACTAATTCTTCCAACTTAGAGAGAACCTCATCATGGAATTTTTTGGACTTCAATTGTAATCCTATTACATAGAGCCAATTCCCTACTTCCTTTTCCTTCTGTAAATCCCTTAACTGATTACCATTAAAAGTATCATTGAATTCTTTTAAGGAAAGGACACTTTTAAAATCTACCATTGTCTTCATTTTATTTATTGGACCCTATTGTAGCAAATATATAAAAATCACCCTTCACAATGCCATGCATACCCAAAGGATTTTGTAAAGTAATTTCATCCTTTTCCACTAAGGAGTTTTGTCAAACAGTTGCCCTGTGACTATTGTATGTTGTTTTATTTTAATGTTCTCTTTTGAATGATGATGTAAGGCCATAAAGACTCAAAACAACTTGCAATGAGAAAGAGATATGCAAAAGCACAATTTTTTAACTTCCCAAATGAAATAATGACTGAAAATGCATATAATTATTCAGTTACAGGAATGAGACATTTAATCAAACACTTGGTAAGCATACTCCAACTCTTAAATACTATTGATATTCAAATTAAAGATTTGAATATAGAAATGTTCTTTATGGTTGTTTACAATCAGATTTCACCATTCAACAGTTCACATGAGTTTGGAAACATACATACCAAATTCACTTTTAGCTATGACTGCCTTCATATATAAATATCCAAATGAAGCTTTATGATTTGCTTAGAATACTTCCCTAAAAATAATTTCCTTGTGAATGTAGGTGCTACTCAATTATGTAGTCTAAATAGATATAGTAGGTACTGGTCTAATTTGTCACTTTGTAGACAGTAGTTAAAGCTCCCAATAGGCTGATGGTAATTGTAATAGCATTTATTTTGAGCAGCAACATCATTTAGAACTGCAAACCATATGAGTGCTCTCTTTTAAACTCCATGATTCTTTGAATTTCCCTTATATGATATCAAATAGAGACAAATGCTGACCTGGGGCTTTTGTCTTAAGCTCAGATTCTAGAAAATGCAAAGAGTATATTATTTTTGAAAATAAACCCTTTCATACAATACCTCCAATCTTGTCTTCAGACTTCTACAAATCTGTCACTATCAATCCTAAAAATAAAAATCTCATGGGTTGGACAGGATTCATAGCTCTGATACCACTCTAACATCCCTTATGGATATTTGCCCCAATTTTTCCAAATGTTCCACATAAAATTTAAACAAACCGTTTGCATGAAATAATTTCTATTCATCCAATAAATTGCAAGCAAATTTCAATGTAAAACATATTATAAAAATTTTAGAACAAGGCTCTGAAATTACATAGGAATATTGCTTTCAAATCTTCAGTAGAATAACAGTAGAAATATTCAATCGTAGCCATAGAACTTACAGTCAGATTGGATAACTAGAAGTATGAATTTGAAGCACAAAGTGAGACACCTAAATAATATCTCCAACAGACAATGGGTTTCTATCCACTGCCTCCAAGCTCGAGGGTTTCCGTCCTCAAACTTGCTGAAAGCCAAAGCTTCCCAGAATTCTCTAAGAGAAAATAATAACCAAGCATATCCAAATGAGAGCACTTTCCCCTCTTTTATACTTTTTCAACTGGGAGTTTCTAAGATCCTCTTGCATATGGGAAAAAAACATGAGGGAAAATAAATTATAATTCTCTTTAATCCTTTTCTCAACATCACCCTTAAAGTCCCCTCTTTTAAAAAAACATTACGTTGTTGTTCCTATGCACCAAGGTCCAATATTAAATATTAATGTTTAATTTACAAACTTTAAAATAGAGGCCAAGATGATGTCAAAAACCAATGATCTATAGCTTGTCAGAAAGCCCTCGATGAGATGAATCTAACCCCACTCTAAAAATCTTAAATCGACACTATTCTTGAACTTACTAAAAATAGTAACGACCAAGAGAAAATAGAGCCAACTCTGAAGGTGCCAACTAGATCCACTAAACTCGAATCACACCACTGCCTAACTAACCATAGTTCCCTAACCAAACTGCTAGTCCACGGGAAACCAATGATGGACTATGTATCTAGAAGGGGACATTACACAAATGCCCTGGATTGACTTGTAACAAAAATTCCGTAGGCCAAAAATCCTCAAGATTCCTTAAAAGCCTTGGTTAGCCTACGGAACCAAGGAGAAATAGGCTAACAATGACATCACACAATGTGCATTAGAAAAAGGGACATTACACTAGTTGTATAATTTCATGTTTAAATTTATGTAAAAAGTCTTGTATAGAGAAGATACATTTATGATCCAAAAGGATGGATGAAGAATGCTCTGTTACGGTTTTATATGGTTTGCATAGTTTTCTTATTTGTTTTCTCTATGTCATCATGTCCATACTGTTTATCTAGTAGGACTTTCTAAGGCTCTTGTGCATTAATTACGCTTGGTGCATCATCTTTTGGGTAGGCAAGCCCTTTATTTATGGCTTTTCCATGCTCTAATACATATGTTAATGTAGGAGTTAAAGCTAATGGTGCCCAAGTGAGCTTAGAAGTTTATCCTAATGGTCTATGATAAGGTAATCCCTTAGCCTCTTCTTACACTCCAAATGTAAGCATTCATGTTGTAGTTGTTGATCAATGTTGTAAATGGTAAGAAAATTATTTTATTATTTCCTATTTTTTTTGTTGTATCCCCTTAGATGACTACCTTCATAACTAGATCTATGACCACTAGGAAACATTGGGCATCCATGTATTAGAAATACAAAACCTTACCAAAGGTTTTTTTTACATTTAAGGAACTATCTAAGACACAACTTATCCTTGCAAAGTCCAATGTCTGGTTCCTTTGCAACTAGCTTATGATTTTATCTTCTTGGTATCGATACTTTAAAGTCTTTGACAATGCCTCCATTTGTGTCCCTATTTGGGTTGAACTTCCTAGTTTTCTAGTTCACATATGGTCCTTCATACCCTAAATCATCACTCCATAGGGCGTGTAGTGACGATCAAATCATATTTGTGGTTATTTCCTTGCCCTAATAAGAGGGTTTGTGTAGAGGTTGAACTTTCCAAAGAATTAAAGGATTTCATCAAAATTCAAGGTAATGATACCTAATGGTCATAAAATCTTATTTATTTCAACCTATCAAACACCTGGTTTCATTTTTAGGATTTAGACCACTACATAAAGGATTCTCCTCGCATGGGTCATCCCAAACCCTCTTAACTACCTCTTCAAACTAAGAATTCTAAATCGATAAACCATGGTGATGGTTCGTCTATAGTGCCCCTTAAGAGGTTGGGCCCTGAGATTTAAAGCTCACCCTAGCCACTTCCTCAAGATGTTACTAACCCAATTATCAAACCCTCTTAGGGGACTCCTCTACCCTCCCTTATTATCCTAGTTTCTTCCAACCCATAGAGTATTTCTCTAGTTTCCCAAAATATTATGATGCCCATGGCTGAGGTTATCTCAAATAGTGGTTCCTTCTCTCAGTGGTCTTGCATCCCACCTCATGAGGGCATAAAATCTCCTCGAGAAGAACATAAATCCAAATGTTGCTTCATTACGGTAGGTAGAAATCCATGTCCTCACTAACACAATAACTTTGTAGTGTTGGTATATTTTGAAGATAGAAGGGAGAGCTTCAAATAGATGGCCTTTCCTCATGAATGTTTTATCATGGAATGTTAGGGGTCTTATATATTCTACCCATAAATACTTTATGTGTGTTGCGTGTCAAAAAATTACTTTTCTAAATTTTCTCTCTCTATAGGAGGTTAAAGTGTCTAACTTTCTTCTTTAGATGTCCTTACAAAGTATCTGGCATGATGCCTCCTAGATCACCACCTTGCATGAGGATAGATGTGGTGGTGCTTGTATTTTAGTTTCCCATAAGTTTTCCCTTTACATTATTACCATGGGGTAGGACCCATCACATCAAGTAATTTGGATTATTCTTGACATTGATGACCATCCTTTTCGTATTCTCAATATCTATGCACCTAATGATGGTTTTGACCATTCCTTGCTTTGGAGATCCTTAGATGATGGGTTTATTATTTCCATGTGGGTGGTATGTGGAGACTTTGATTTAACACCCCCAAGACAAGGTTGGGGCCCTACCCATGTGATGGTTCATTGGTGAGTATGAGGCTTGGTATTATTTCAAAAATAAATGGGGCTTGGTTGACCTTCTCCTCTAATGACAAACATTTAACCCCATGTATTAGTTTACATGGTCTAACCACTAATTTGGAGACCACTGTGTGCTCAAATGGCTTGACCATTTTATGTTGTCAAAAAAAAATATTTTTTCCATTTCTAACATTGATGGTCACCCTATCAATTCCCACTTCAGTATTATTTTTTCAAACCATTCCCCTATTTCTTGTAAAGTGGAATAAACTTCTGGATAATATAATGTGCCATGTAATCAATTCATTTTTAATAATTCTATGTTGAGTCATGATCGTACGATCTAACTAATCATGTAGATATGGAACCTTACACTATAACTTTGTTATGCCACCAGCTAGATTGAGTGGTGTAATGAGGCCATTATATGCACCACCTCCTTCCTCCACCACTATGGAAAGCATGTTGCTCAAATTAAAAATTAGTCAGAAGAGGCTACACTCGATAACTTTTGATAGGTCTCTATCTCTCTTGAGCTTGATCTATTCAATGCACAATTGTAATACCTTATATCCTCTCTCAAACACCACCTCAAATTGGTATATAGCCATGCAACCAAAGGTGCCTAGTTACGCACTCAACTTCATTAGATTAAAATTAGTGATAAGGCCTCTAAGGAAATTTTCAAAGCACTAAGAGACAATCAATCTCATAATCAGATCAAAGCCATTCATATGGCTCAATCTAAGCTCACTTCTTAATCCAACATATCTTCAACTTTCTTGGTTCATTTAAAAATTATTTTTCAAGCTCAACCATACACTATCGAGAAAACCTAGGTGTTTTAAAAGTACCTCAATATGGTTCCTTATAAATTCACTTCTATCGATCGACAACTTTGTGATGCCCTGCTCACCTTGTAGGAGCTTATGAAGGATTTTCATTGCATGAGTAATGATAAATTCCCTAACCTTGATGGCTTCCCTTGTGAGTTTTAGAAAGCCACTTAGGAATTTTTTAGGCTAGATTTATAACAAGTTTATAAGGAAGACCTATAGAATTAGTCTCTTAGGACCATGATCAACTAAGGTAATATCAGATTTATTCCTAAAGTTGGAGATCCTTAGTTTCTTACCAGTTGGAGGCCTATAACCTTGCTTAATATTTGTTACAAGATTCTTGCTAAGGCCCTTACCAACAAAACCTGCCTCATCTTACCTACCATTTTTAGAATAGATAAAATAGGTTTTATTAAAGGTCATTATATTTTAGATAATCTTATTATGGTCTGGGAGGGCATGGTTTGGGTTTGCTCCTCTCTCTAGAGAACCATTTTTATTAAATTAGATTTTGAAAAATCTTATGATAGAATTGAGTGGAAATTCATTCTAGCCATACTCAAAGCTCTTGGCTTTAGCCCCTACTTCATTTCTATTGTCCAAAATTTACTTTAGGAGGGTTCAACATGCCTCACTATTAATGGTCCTAAAATAGAGAGGATTGAGCTTTAACAGTCTATTCACCAAGGATGTCCCCTTTCTCTAGCACTCTATGTTATCTATTGAAGCCGTAGGTTATCTCCTATCTTTTAGAGCTTCTCAAAGGCTTGTACATCACATTGTCTTGCCCATCCACACCTCCCAACTCATGAATTAGAATTTTACAGATAACACCTTCCTCACACTCAAAGAACAAGAGGCCACCTTTAAAGAATATATCCAATGCCTATAATTTTTTTTTTGGATTCTAGTTCCAATCTCTAATGGAGGGAAACTCAGTGCTTTTGGAAAATTATGATGCCTATGCCTAATTGGATTCTCAATTATAGTTGTAAATGGATTACTCAAGGGGAATAATTCAAGTTCTTAGGCATCCCCTTTGCCTTTGATGTATTTTTGGCTAAGCTTTGGTAATATGTCTTCAATAGGATTAACCCTTATCTCTAGCAGGAAAGTTTTGGGTTTACACTAAAATATTGGCCACCATTCATGTCTACTATTCTTCTTATTGGTTTCCTTCTAAGGCCTCCTATGAATTACTATCCAAAATCCTTAGAGATTTCCTCTCGGCCAATTCTAATCGGGCTTGGGGTTTTCATTGGGTGATTGGGATATTTGTTGCCTCCCTTATGATAAGGGTGGTATGGGCATCATTGACACCTTTCAATAAAGTATGGTCTTATGTGCTAAGTGGGTTATGTGGACCATTGAGGGAAATGAATATTGAAAAAAATTTCTAAGGCATTATATCTCTACGGGCTCTCTCTATGGTAAAACTAGTTAACAAAACATTAGCTTCTAGTCCCTTCTTATCGTTATAACCACTGTCAAGATCTCTAGCCCTTTTGTGGCCAAAAGCATTTGGAAGACATTTGAAGCTGTCAAACCCCAATTAATGTGGATGGGAGATGGTTTTCACACATGATTGTCTTTTAATGAACATAACATATGGTGGCCCCCTATTCTTACTAGTTATTTTATTATCCTGCCCGAATTACCTTGTATTAGAACTCTACAGTTATTTCACAAAAGGATTCACACTATTCAAGATGTTGCATCCCAATTCCTTACCAATCAAACTATTTGACTATTTATGGATGGTTATAATGGGCACATATGATATTGGTTTATATTTTTGACTAAGCTTGAGATTTATGTTATTATGACATAGTAGAATGTTGCTTAGTTAGATGATGATACATGATTGCTTACTATGAGTTGGTTGATATATGTGGTTACATTTTAAGCATATTAATGTATTGTTTCATTTATATTATTATTTTATGTTTATCATGTGATATGATCTAATTACCCACATGTTGTGAGGTGGATGCAGGAGAATTCATCTTTTGAGCATACCAGATAGAGAGCATCATTAGAGAGGGTGATGTAGATGGAGACATCGAAGGTCTACAAAGCGCTGGTGAAACCTTACACATACACAATAGTTAGTCATGGTAGAAAGACATTTAATTACTTATTGTGTGTTTGATATTTGTTTGGAGTGTTATTTTTGTGATTTCCTAGATTAAGTAAAATATAGAAGTAAATTCTTTTATGTGTTTAGTATGTTTTTCCATTAATAATAATAGGAGTAATTTTAGCAAAGGTAAAATTAAAATACATGTTATTTTTGAATTTGTCATTAAATTACTTAAATATAGTTAAAATGCTAATTTAGTTTAATAAAAAATATGAAATTGAGCACTTCATAATAAAATATAAAAAAAAGGAAGAAATATCTTTAAAAAAGGAAAAAATAATGAAATTAGAGAAAAGAAATAATTAAAATTTTATAAAAACAAAGAAAGAATTAAAAGTCTTAAATTTAGCAAAAACAAAAAGATTAAAACGAAAGAAAGAAAGCCAAAAACAAAAATCTAGGAAAAAGAAAAGCTAACACCTAGTTTTATTTAAGTGAAGGAGTTTTGAAGAAAATATCTTATGCATTGGAAAGCAAGAAGAAGATAAGAAGCATGGAAAAGAAGAATACAGAGGCATAGAACTGCCAAGAAGGTGATTGTTTATGGATTTGTATGTTTTTTTATAATTTAAAGTTTTGGCT
The DNA here is from genome assembly GCA_037957365.1 of Torreya grandis. NCBI lineage: Eukaryota > Viridiplantae > Streptophyta > Pinopsida > Cupressales > Taxaceae > Torreya > Torreya grandis. Next base: position 992,397 of record JARHVA010004324.1, on the reverse strand, counting down.
ATGTTATGTATCGAACCAGAGTGATATGTATATAATTCAGTGACTCATATGAAAGGATAGAGAATTATATTTATGAATAGTAGAATATACACAAATCATCTAGAATTCAATAAAAAATCATATATAGCAAATATATTCAAATATACACAATGATTATTATGTAGTGAATATATTAAAATTTATACAACAAATTATAATAATTATACTCTTTACATTATACTCTTTACAAAATTGGTGACTATACAATGATATTAAATGTGTAGCAAATTAATAAATATTAATACCTTTTGTAAAGAATATATCCCAAACACAGTGATTTGAATACTGCCTACAACGATAGTTATACTATATAAAGTGATTGTATATACTGTAGTAGCATATGTACAAGTAATGGGATCGGTGAATTATATTTTAAATAAATAGTGATCCTATTAATACATGAATAAATATTAAATATTGTCAAATAATATTAAATACACCATGATAGGCAATTTATAATGTGTATTCGATACCCACAGTTCCCAAGAACTTATTCCAGATAATGTATATTTAGTTTGAGTATAATAACTTGATATAATATGAATTACGTTTTATTTATACTTATATACTTGAATAAATATTAAATAATATCCCCAAAATTTCATATCAAACTATGTGTATGAGTGGTTTTGAAATCTATATAACAATGTTATTATGAATAAATTAGAATTGTGTCCTATTAAGATATGAAGATGGAAATGCATTCGGGCAATTACAAACGGTCTTCATATTAAAACTAGTTTATTGTAAGTATGCCACTTTCGTATACCCCAATTGTAGCCACTCTTTAGTCAAAAATTTGAATGCTTTTGCTTAAGTTTAAACACAACTTAGTATATATTTTATGTGTTGTATAAAAAATGGATTTTTAGTCGAGCTTTGCTAGAAGTATGGCATCGCTCTACGTAGCTACCAACCAATTGAGTTCTTTGGATATATATATATATATATAATATGCTCATGTGTTAGTAGAAAACTAGAAATTTTGTGGTAGATAATGTCCTCTATTTGTCAAATAATGAAAATAATGTGTAGTAAATTATTCTGGGTATAAAGAAAACTAGGTTACATAATAATATAATATAAAAATTGGGTATATCATATAGTACACAATAGCAAACATAGATAACTAACTTATTTTAATATATGGCAATAACGGAAGGAGATAGAGTAGGGTATATGTATTAATAAAGTTATTAATATGTATATGATATTATAGGGTATGTTATTAATATTTCATTATGATATATCCGTCAAGAGTTTAACCATAATAAATAGTCATCATATATTGAGAGTTATTCTACCATTAGGGTTGGTCATAAATTTAGTATATAACATGGTACATATGTTCAGATATAATTCCGTTAGAATACGGATGTATGTTGTTGATATTTAACTTGATAAATTTAACTAGATTATATTTCACTTGGGATATAAAACAATTATGGAACATTCTAATCCCTGGAAGTTGATTTGTTAAATAGTTATTGTCAAACATAGAGTGGATTAATCATAAGAGTTGAACAATTGAACATAATTACCCTCTATTGGGAGTTAAACCCTGTGTAGCGTTTAGATCTCTTATTATTTGGAAAATCAGTACATGGAGTTTGACAATGTATTAAGTTATGTGTTTATGACTTTTAGCATATTAAAACTTGGGGTAGATTCCTGTAGTTATTATTCTTGGGTGAAATCTTAATTGGAAATATAAAGGATTGATTAAGTTAGTTTAGTGAATGATTACTTAAAAATCCCCAAATATAAACTAAATATGAAACTGGATTACTCGTGTTCCAGGAAAATGAATTTTTGGTTTTTCTAGCTGTTGTATGCAATGTGTGTTTCCATGTATTTATACCTACTTCATTAGTTTAAATTATATGAATATTAGTTACAATTAAACACTAGAATATGGTAATATGGGTTGCCATAGGGTGTAGTTAGCTGGGAATTTTTTTTTTATTTAAACACCACAGTTAATAGTGTGGTTACCCAGGTGGTAAAACTACATTCATTATTTTTAGTATGAGATAGAATATAATGTTCAATTCATTCATATGTTTGATGGATTAAATGTATGATGTTATTACACCTAGGTTTATCATGTCATGTGATACAATTGCTAGTGAGATGTAAGTTGTTTGAATCTTGTGGTTGAATTGTATTTGATCAATCTACATTGCTAATGCAGAGTAAGGAGTGAGATGGACTTCATTGGCTTATTGGCATTGCAATGTTAGATGAACACAGTTCGATCAAGTGGTGTGTATGGATTTGATTGATATATATATCACTTTTATATTACTATTCATAAAGCTTTGGCCAAAATATGTTTAATGAGACATTATCATTTCATGAGTATGGTTACATATATGTGTGATATCTTATAATAGATTGAGTTTTCTATGATACACTACATGTTTAGTTTATTATAAATCATACAACATAAATGTAATTGCTTGTTTCTCTAGATTCTTATATCATCACTATCTACTCTATTAGAGGTACAATTCACTGAGAGGGGGGTGAATCAATGGTAGAAAACAATCTAATTTAATTTCTAAACCCTTGTAATTACTTAAGCAATCAATGCAATCATTCATGAAGCATATAGATAATTCATAGCAATGAACAATGAACATAAAACAAGATCACATACACAACACAATTTCTATGTGAGAAGCCCTCTTGGGGAATAAAACCCACTCTAAAGCCTACAAAAACATGGACTATTGTCCTATAAGATTATCACAAACAAGAGACTGATCAAGTGTTTTATATTAGGAACCTCGATCAAGTCCTTTTGACCTACAACCTTGATCAATTCCTTTTGATTTACAACCTTGATCATGTCCTTTTGACCAAAGGTCTTTAGTGAAACCTTGTTTCACAAAGAGCAATTGCCCTTAAGGAAGATCAAGCCCTTTAGACCCTATTTATAAATAACACTTCCACCTTAGAACTAAGGTCTTCAACACCTGATTATGGACCTCTTGATTATTTAACAACTACACAAACTCTCTCTTTTACTCATACATGCCTCTCACATAGGCATGCTACAACCTCTCTCCTTTTTTACTCAAGCAGTCCTCATCTGCACACTTAGATCTCTTTGCACAACTTAAAACTAAAAGAACAATATACTATCATCATAAACATTACCTACATATCATACACATAGTCCTTAATATTATTTTCTCATCAACCTGGACACTGTCTCTCTCCACTACTTTGCTTCGCTTTCCAACTCTCTCAAATCATCCACACCAAGCCTATCACTTGCAAGTCTAGAACCCAACACATTTGGTTTCATTATATATATCAATCATGAATTATCAACTTCACAACATTTACTTGTTGGCCACAAAACATGATTTCACTCTTAAGGCATCTTATATGGGTCATACTTAAGCACAATCCCCTTTCAAAATAGTCCTAAGTCACTTTTAGGTCCTATGGAGATCCATTCACCTTTTTAATATATTTCCAAGCAAATCAAGAACACATGACCACTTAAAAATACATAGGTTCACTCCTTATGTCCCCTAGGACATCCTCAAATGATTATAGTCACCTTTATTCACTTTTGTGTATGCTCAATCAACTCAAACATAGACCTTATACATAGGAACACCTTACCAAACATACAATCAACTTCTTAAGCATTGCTCATACTCAAGATAGATTGATCACACCTCCAAAATACTCATAGATTATCCTCATAGAGTCTACAACACTCTTAATTATTAAATTCATAATGAGACATAGAAACAAAATCAACACAAGCTCAAACATCCTTCTTGGGTCACTTACAAGATAATCATAAACACATAGTCAACTTATAGGCTCAATATCTTTAATTGTACTCACTTTTAGATCTTTAAATCCATAATTCCAGATGCACCGTCGATTCCTCTATCACTTAGAAAATTCATCTTTTATCGAAAGATATGGCCCAAAGACTAGACATTGGTTTTTTCCCTGTGTTAAATTCAAATATTTGAATATCAATGGTCATAGTTGACCTTCAAACACAATTCTTTCATCTTGTGTCCTCTCAGCTCGAATACACACCATATATCCCTTTTGATATTTAATTCATAGGCACCAATTCTCAAATGTTAAACCTTAGTCATGTTGACCCCATCTCATGCAATCTATAATCTTTGACTTAACACGCTCTATTGATCTCTATGGATCAATAAGGTCTTTAACTATCAACACTCATCATTTGATCAATCTGTATGAACACTCACTTGTCATTGGATCCTTATCATGTACCTTTGCTCAGTCATTAAACATCATTTACTTAGCCTCATTTTGTTGCTTCCTAAATTCTTGGTGCAATGCATACCATCTATCTTTCTCAAGCTTTAACTCTTTCAAAATTGACTTAGTATGGAGACCCTTTCAATATTCCTGAGTAGCCATTTTTGAACCTTAATAACTTCTACACTTCAATGCATGAACTCAAATTTGGACTAGATGATATCCTCGCATAGGATAATCCAACCATATGACACACTACTCTTGAAACCTTTGCGTGTGTGATATATATCACCATTAAAATATCTTCTCAAAATATTTTGTTATAGAGCCAACTATGTCTAAATTTTTGACTAGGAAACCAACTTTGCTTCTTCATAACTTTTGCCATACTTTAGTGCATGATCTAGAATTTAGTGCAAATAAACTATGCATAAAATTGAATAAAACCATATGATCATTTTATCTTGACACCTTCACATTTGCAACATATAACACCATCAAAATTATCACTTGGCTCTTCTTGCCACTTTACAAAATTGGCTAAGTATGGAAAAACACTGAATTCTGACTAAGAAGCGAAATTTGCACCCTTATATCTTTGACCACACTTTGATGCATGAATTGAGATATGTTTCATAATATATAGGAAATATTATGATCATAAACATATGACCAACTCCTCTTGACTCATTCTTCATAACAAGGGTGATGTCAGCAAATTGCCTACTCATATTTTCTGCCACTAGACCCAAACTATCTAGATGAAAACTATGAACTACCAGATGAATTCCACTTATGCACATAATATATTCAAAGCATATATAAAATCTTAGGGACCCTTTTTAAATTATCTAATCAACACACTCATCCTTGAAAATCTCTAACCATTCAAACTCTAGAGATCAACCAAGCATACTTCATGCACAGTAAGACAATCACATTGCACACTTTGTCATTATTACTTAGGCTATCAAAGAAATTCATCGACTCATAAGAAAACTTCCATGCCATCACCATGAAATAAATAAAAACTCTCCAATAATCTCCCCCTTTGTCATTGATGTCAACAAACATCATATATAACAATATACATCTCACCTTTTCTCTCTTCAAGCACTACCACAATATACATGAGCTTTCTCCCCCTTTGGCATAATGACAAAGTGGGAACAAAATGATACTAAGGACCTAAAAATACTATCAAATAGGAAAGGATGATCTTATAAAGATGATATAAACCCTTACCTTGAGCCTACCTTAGTTTGCCTTGACAACATCCTCTTACTCCATGCCAACACTCTTCTTCACAAGCACAACAACTAATGGAGATAGAACACACCAAAAAAAACCACTTAAATTCGATGGAACTCACCAAGAAATATCTGAGAGGGACTCCCCCAAATATTTTATATCCTTTGCACCTTTTGAGCATCTTCATTTCTCCACACACCATGAAGAACCACCATGCAGGCTTACCAACCTTCTCTTTCAAGATGCTTCCATGACCACCAATAGAGCATTATACCATTCATAAATCAAGAAACATGTTCTAAACTAACTTGAAAACTCACCTTAAAACATTCATTCCTTTCTCTTTTGGAGAAACTAAACAAAATCACTCTTCTTCTCACTAGGCCTGTCTGGCCCTCTTATAACCCTACTTGGAGCTTGTAGAGCCCAAAATTTTTGTAGACACATCTTCAGGACCTAATTTTTTTTTCTAGAGCACTCTCATATGCCCCCTTAAGGGCACCAATTTTCAATAACTAGATAATCTCCTACAATATACTTCTTTCATAAACCAACAATCTAATTAGGCCTCCAATTTGACAAAAACTTGAATAACTTAAGAATCACAAACCTTAAAATATCTATGAACCTTTTTTTGACAACCCATTTGACCCATTCAACATATTAATAAACCTCAGACCTCAACTCATAAGGCATACCTCTTTTTTAGCAGAGCCTAAAACCTTAGAATCTCAAAACAAATAAGGTCAACACAACACCTTTCAATGTCCACCTTTGAAAATTCTTATACACCTAGAGACAATCATTACATACTTCTTGACCAAGATTTGATCTTTCACACCATTGGTAACCTTGACTTCTTATAACCCATTTTAGGACCTACATATTCATAAACACAAATAAGGAAATGCGAGAGCAAACAAAAATCTTCAATTTGACTTCAACATATCACAAAACCACATGAAGCATGCTATAATAATGTCAACATAACTTTCTATGTAAAAATATCACCTTGAGAAATAACAAATCCTCCTTTGCCATCTTAGAACCTTCAATCTAACCCTGTACACTATTCTAATTAAAAAACACCACATCAACACTTGTATTCCATTATGAAAGGAGTCTCTTAAGAAGCATAGATACAGACACCCTCTATACCTTAATTCTCTAAAACAAAAACAAAATCCTCATATTCATCCTCCTCCTTTCTCAAATGATACTTACAGTTCTTCTTCTTCTTTGGATTTAGAGAAACAACTTTCTCAACTACTACAACATTCTCCTTTTCTTCTATGATTGGATTATCAATACATGGAGATAACATAGATTTATGGCATACCTTATCATCTGAATAATCTTCTTTATAGCTTGGATCCTCATCATTAGGCACTTGTTCAAAAATACTAAGATGTTCACTTAGATCCATACATACCTTAGAACTAGCTTCAACCAGCACCTTGGTCTTCTCCTTGAACTTAGTCTCTTCATTCTCAACATGAAAAGACAATGAGACCTCTTGGAACTCTTCAAATTTTGAATCATTCTACACCATAGCAAATAGATTACTTGGAATTATAGCCTCATCATAATTCCTTTACTACCTTTGGTCCCCATGAATTCACTTGCCTTCTATCTTTTACTTTAGGAGGTTGATAAAACCTATTCTATCATGTAGGTATTTGCTTGCAGAATCTAGCAATGTGACCTTTTTGTTCACAATTTGAAGCACACCATACTTTTTGGAAAAATCTCTTTCTTCCTTTTTATATTCGGATAATATCTTGCAATGCGTCCTAGTTCATAACAACTATAACACTCAATATCTCTTGAAGGAAACTCAACTTGTCTTACCTTAAATGGACAACATTTTACAAAGTGTCCCACATCATGACAATTGAGACACTCAACCTTGCTTATGCATTTTAAATGATGACCCCCATCATATTTCTAAGCAAATTCATTCTTAACAGGTGTTCTACATTCTCTAGCTATATGCCCAAACATATTACAAGTATAGTAGTAACCATTGAAGTTTGCATACCTAATGGCATTTGGTTGTTTAATCTATTTTGTATTTATTTTATGAAAACCTTCATCCCTTGTCTAATGATTTGTCTTCAAAGGATGATTGTCCTTGTTCACATTATTCTTCATCTTGTCTTGAGTTGCAGTCTTTGGTTCTTCTTTGTATCTAAGACCAGTCTTATCACTTGCATGCTTTTGATCATTTAGAATGTTGTCTAGATCATTTGAAATCTTTTCAAATCTCATAAATGACATAAACTTACTAGATACCTTCTCTAACTCAAACTTCAATGACTTATTTTTAATTGCATACCTTGCACATTCATCTTATTTAGCTTTTAGGCTTGTAGATAGGACTTCCAATTGATAACTGAGATGTTTGAACATATCTTCATGCTCCTTGACATTTTCATCCATTCTTGCCTCAAACACATTTAATTTTTCATCAAAGTCCTTGAATTTAGATTTCATCTTTTTATTGATCTTTTTCTCAATCTTCAATTCTTCATGAGCATTAGATAATGTAGTCACATAGTCCACCTCATCTTCATCATCATTTAAATCACTCCAAGTAGACAGCTTTAATGTGAGCAACTTCCTTCATCAGCCATGAATAGAGCTTCATTTTAGCAGAATTATCATATTCATGATCATATTTTGAGTCACTATTTTCACTCTCATCTGATGAGCTACAATTTTCTTTGGTGTAGAGACTCTTCTTGTCCTTAAAGTACTTATTGTTATCAAACATTTTGAATCCCTTTTTTCTTTTATCAAACTTGAAAGATTTATTGCACATCATCATGACCTTGATCATGTTCATCATCATCCTTCTTATACCTATGAGGGCATTTATTAGTAAAATGTCCTATCTCACCATAATTGAAGCATTTGAGGGGTAACTTACCTTTATACTTTCTAGAACCTATTCCCAATTTTATTGAAATCAAAGCAATTAGTTCATCCTCATCTATATCAAGAATGTCATACTCCTTCAAATTCTTACTTTAGAACTTCTTTGTTATCTTCATTTCAATCTTGAAAGTTTATTCCTTCTTTGGTGGTATATCATCATTCTTCCTCATCTCATAGGAAGTAAGGGTGTCATGTAATTGATCCATTTTCAACTAAGTAAGGTCATGATTTTATTCTATAGCAGATACTTTTAGATTAAACTTGGGGGATATAGGTCTTAATACCTTTTGAACAATAGTAGCCTCTTCAAGGTTTTCTCCAAGACCTTTGATGATGTTCACAATTTGATCAACTCTATGTAGAAAAGATGCCACATTATCTTCTTCCTTCATTTTGAGACTTTCAAATTTCCTTCTATGTATCTAAAACTTTGTCAACTTAACCTTTGAATCTCTTTCAAAAATAGTCTTCAATTTATCCCATATTTCCTTGGCAGATATGCAATGAATTACTTTGGTGAACTTAGTCTCTATAAAACCTCAAGTGATGGCATTCATTACTTTAAAATTTCTCTGAAATATCTTCTTATCTACAACACTATATAGAGGAATAATGGGAGTAACATATCCATCCAAAAAATATTACCATACATCAAACCCTAGGGACATAATGTATGTCTTCATCCTAGCACTCTAAAAAGCATAATTGGATCCATTGAACATCAGTGATTTCTTAGTGGAGAAACCACCTTGCATATTCTGACTAGTCATTATACCTTGGATCACCTTCAAGTTCTCAAGTTTTTACTAAAGGACCTTGCTCTAATACCAATTGTTAAAGGTACAATCTACTAATAGGGAGGTGAATTAGTGGTGGAAAATAATTTAAATTGATTTCCAAACCCTTAAAATTATTTAAGCAATCAATACAATCATTCATGAAGCATAAAGATCATTCATAACAGTAACAATGAACATAAAGCAAAATCACATACACAATATAAAATCTACATGAAAAACCCTCTAGGGGAATAAAACCCACTCTCAAGACTATAAACACATGGATTACTATCCTATAAGATGATCACAAATAAGAGACTGATCAGGAACCTCAGTCAAGTCTTTCTGACCTACAACCTTGATCAAGTCTTTCTGATCAAAAGTCTTTAGTGAAACCCTATTTCATAAGGAGCAAATGCCCCTAAGGAAGATCAAGTCCTTTAGACCATCCTTGGAAAGAATAATTCCACCTTAGAACTGATGTCTTCAATACCTAATGATGGACCTCTTGATTATCTGAAAATTGCATAAACTCTCTCTTACTCATACAAGCCTCTCATGTAGGCATGTTACAACCTCTCTCCTTCTTTACTCAAGCTTTCCTTATATGCACACTCAGATCTCTTTGCAACACATCAAACTATAAGAACACTATACTATCATCATAAACATGACCTATAGATCATACACATATTCCTTAATATTCTTCCTCATTAACCCAATAGCTGGGCACTCTCTCTCTTCTCTGCTTTCCTTCACTCTCCAACTATATCAAATCATCCACACCAAGTCTCTCGCTTGCAAGTTTAGAACCCAACACTTTTGGTTTCACTATATATAGATAAATCATGAATTATCAAGTTCATAATATTTATTTTTTGGCCAAAAAATATGCCTTCACCCTTAAGGCATCTCATATGGGTCACACTTAAGCACAATCCCCTTTCAAAATAGGCCTAAGTCACTTTTAGGTCCTGTGGAGACCCATTCACCTTTTTAATATATATTCGAGAAAATTAAGAACACAAGACCACTTATAAATACATATGTCAACTCCTTATGTCCCTTAAGACATCCTCAAATGATCATAGTCACCTTTTCTTGCATCTATGTATGCTTAATCAACTCAAACATAGACCTTATACACATGAACACCATTACAAAACATATAGTCAAATTCTTAAGCATTGTTCATACTCAATATAGATTGCTCACACCTCCAAAATAATCACAGAGTATCCTCATAGAGTCTACAAAAATCCAAAATAGCAAACTCATCATGAGATAGTTAAACAACATCAACACAAGCTCAAACATCCTTCTCAGGTCACTTGCAGAATAAGCATGAATGCTTAGTCAAATTCTAGGCTCAATATATTTAATTATACTCACTTCTAGATCTTTAAATGCATAAATAAAGATTTTTTTTAGAGTCCTCTACCACTTTTATTTTTACTTCATGATCAAATTCATCTTCTTTCAAAATATATGTCCCTAAGACTAGACATTAGTTGTTTCCCTATGTTAAATTCAAATATTTGAATAGCAACGGTCACAGTTAACATTCAAGCACAATCTCACATCTCATGTTTATTGGATGGTGGAGCTTAATATTATTTTAATGCTTATTACTTGATAGGGGGTATGGAGGGGCAATGACCCCCCCACTATGGTCACCATGGGGGTCCAAGGGGCGGCGACCTATTCTGGAGCCCCCTTGGTGGGGGTTCGAAGACAGTGCCCCCGAAGTAAATTTTGTGAAAAATGCATTATAAAATATTGTAATTTCATAGTTAATTTGGACCATTTAATATTAGGTTTTAGATCTAATGGTATACATTAATTTAGTGCATTTTCCCCCTAATTTATAACCCTGCTTTGATATGAGGGCATTGTAATCAGGCAAAAAAAGTGAGAGTGAAGAGGATATTACAGTGGATGTATTGCAAGTTTTTCCCTTCATTTGTTGGAATAAATAATAAGGACTAGAAGTTTTTATGTGGACATAACCCATATTAGGTGAACCACATTAAATTTGTGTCTGTATTTTGTTGTATTTTTTGAATTTTAATTATGTCTTTATTTCATTATTATTACTCTATATTCTATATTCTTAATAATGTCCTCTCAATTTAGATCGAATATGCACCATTGATCCCTTATAATATATAACACATAGTCATAAATGCTCAAATGTTAAACCTCAATCACGTTGACCTCATCTCATATAATTTGGAGTCTTTTACTCAATGTGCTTTGTCGATCTCTATGGATAAATCATGTCTTTAACTATCAACGCTCATCGTTCGATCGATCTATACAAACACCTACTTGTCATTAGATCCTTATCTTGTATCTTTTCTCAGTCATTAAACATCATGCACCTATCCTCATCTCACTACTTCTTAACTTCTTGGAGCAATGTACACCATCAATCTTGCTCAAGCTTTAACTCTTTCAAAATTGACTATGGGGACCTTTTAGATATGCCTGAGTAGCCATTTTTTAACCTTAATAACTTTTTCTACACTTTGATGCATAATATCAAATTGGACCAAATGATCTCCTCACATAGGAAAATATAACCATGTGACACACTACTCCTAAAACCTTCACACATGCAAGATATATTTCCATTAAAATGCCTTCTCAAAATATTTTGTTTAAAGCCAACTATGTCTAGATTTTTGATTAGGAGACCAACTTTGCTCTTGCATAACTTTTCTCATACTTCAACACATGATCTAGAATTTAGCACAAATCAACTATTCATAAAAATAAACAAACCTATTTGATCAATTTTTCTTGACATCTTCAAACATGCAAGATATGACACCATTAAAATGTTCACTCGGCTCTTCTTGTCACATTGTAAAATTGGCTATGTATGGGAAAACACTAAATTTTGATTGAGAATCCAACCTTGCACTCTTATATATTTGATCACACTATGATGTATGACTTGAGATTTTATGAATAAAAATTAAGGACTTATATTATCACAACCATATGACCAAATTTTCTTGACTCATTCCCTTGTGGAAAGGGTGATGTCAACAAACTACCTACTCAAATTTTATGCCACTAGACCCAAACTATCTAGATGAAAATATAAACTACCATATGAATTCCACTTATGCACATAAGCTATTCAAAACATAGATAAAATATTGGGGACCTATTTCACATTCTCTACTCACCATACTCATCCCTGAATATCTCTAACCAGTCAAACTCTGGAGATCAACCAAGCACACTATGACAAACACATTGCACACTTTGTCATTATTACTTAGTCTATCAAAGCACTTCATCCACTTATAAGGACACCTCCTTGAAATCACCATGACATCACTAAAAACTCTCTAGCATACTCATTTTTTAAGGAAGGGCCATTTCCTGATGGGATTAGTGTAGGGGATCATTGGTTTGTGGTTGGTGTGAAAAAGTGATTGAATGATGCTCTCCCTCCCCACAATGATACAACTTATTAAGATGACACTTTAGATTTCCATAGATAATTGAAGTTTGAGAATTATGCTCTAATAAAGCCAAGCATCTTAGTTGTACGTTGTATTATATTGTACTTGTTATTGTAAAATGTCATGAATAGTTGTAATTATATATTGATGCACATTGACAGTGGTGATTGTGTATTTAGATCAATTGAGATTAAAATGTTATAATTATTTTCTCTATTATGTTTATCATAATTTCATGATGTTAGAGATCCATAATTTGTGATGTAATATGAATGGCTGTCATAGTTACACATGGATACTTTTATGATCTCTGATAGACTCTTGGGATGTAGTCTATTTTTGTATATATTTTTATTTTTTTAAAAAATTATGTATTTATAGTTAGATCCTAGTGGGGATGTTACATGTGGTATCAGAGATATGACTCAAAATCTAGGACCTAATGAGTCCACTGATATTTTCACATCCTTCTGTTGATAGGAGGATGGTGAAAAAGAGAGTTTCTTTAGAGGGTCTTTAAAATGCTGGTGACAACAACCCTCCATTTGATTCTAACTGATTTACCGTTGAGCACTCAATGAAGATTGATCAAATTTTTATAGTCATGAATGATACCAAAGATTAGATTATAGCTCTGGAATAGGTGTTTCATGGCCATGAAGTAGAGGAATAGTAGGAAAAACCTGAAGATCATTCAGTTGAGCAGAATAATTTGTAAGATGTTAGAGCATAGGTTGATATGGAGTTGGCTTGAGCTATGAAGAAGGTGAACCCACCTAAGTTTTATGGGACTATTTTGGGTGACAGAGATGAGACATGGTTGACAAAGATGGAGAAGTATTTCAAAATTTAAAACTACTCTGAGGTCACCAAGGTGGTTTGAGGAGTGTACCAGTTGGTTGGTGAGGTAGCTACATGGTGGGCCAATAAAAAGTTGGAAATGAATCTAAATTTGACCACCACAACTTGAGATTAGTTTGTAGCTTTATTTAGATCATGGTGGCTCCCACAAACTTATTTCAATCAAAAGCTCATAGATTTTTAGAATCTAAAGTAGGGTGATATGATAATGAATGAGTATTGGGAGCAGTTCACAAAACTACTAAATTATGTACCTTAGTATTAAGGGGATGAGTAGTTTAAGATCAAAATTTTTATCATGGGCTTAAGGCCCCAGATTGGAAAAGAGGTAGATGTTCATGGTCTTCCATCATGAACCAAGTTTTTGAGAAGGAAGTCAAATAAGAGCAAAAGTTGAAATTTCTTTCATAGGCCAAGGATAAATTTGAGAAAAGGTTTTGAAATTCTAAGTCAACCTTCAAGAAGAAGAATTGGAAGCAGAGGATTGGAGACTCCAAGAAATAGTTTAAAAATTAGAATGCCAAGTTCAATAATGGATCGAATGACAAGAAATATGGCAATGAATCCAAAGATGGTTTCAATCGAAACCAATAGAATATTAGGAAATGACCACTAGGAGGGTGTTTCATTTTTAGAGAGAATCATTATGCTCATGATTGTCCACAGGACAAGTCAAAGGGCAAAGGCCTTAATCTTCAATAGGGTAATTTTTAGTAGTAGATTCATGTAGCAATTGATAATTATCAAGCTAAATATCAGGCATTACCTATTGAGCTATTAGGTACGTTATTTGACCATCTAAATTTTATTTTTATAGATACAAGAGTTACTGAATGTTTTATAGCTCCTAAGATACTTAGTAAGTTTAATATAAGAGATAGTTTAATGGTAAATGCATGGTCAGTACAATACAAAAATGACATAAAAGTTTTGGTAGATAAGGGTTTAGTCAAACCAGAGATTAGGTTGGTTGAATTCATAATAGTTGTGGATTTGTATGTAGTACCTATAGGATCATGTGATGTGATCTTGGGAGTCAACTAGCTCACAAAACATAAAGCCAAAGATGACTGTTACTTGAATAAGGTTGAGTGTCTTGATGATTTTGAGAATTAGACACAAATTCAAGGTGAGAAGAGAGAGTTGAAGCTCAAGTAGATTTTAGCTTTGTAGCTTAATAAGGCTAAAGGAAAAAGGTGCCAAACATTTATCATCAAGATAAATGAAATAGAAGAACCTAAGGAACCATTTATCAAAGATTACCCATTTCTTAGATATTTTCATGATATGTTTCTAATAGAGTTATTGGGTTTGCCTCCTAGATGTGAGTTCAATTTTTACATTGACATCATGCCTGGTTTAGAACCATGGTCTAAGGCACCATACAACCTGAATACCACAGAGTTGGTTGAACTGAAGGCTCAAATTCAGGAGTTGTTGGCTAAGGGGTTGATTAGGCCAAGTGTGTCACCATGGGGTGCACCGATTGTCTTTATCAAGAAGAAAGATGGTACCCTTAAACTATGCACTAATTACAAAATGTTGAACAAGGCAACGATCAAAAATAGGTATATGTTATCTCATATAGATGATATTTTTGATCAAATATGAGGAGCAACTGTATTTTCTAAAATTGATCTTTGAGTGGGATACCATCAGTTGAAGATTCATGATGAAGAAATTATAAAAACAATATTTAGAACTCGGTATAGGCACTATGAGTTTACAGTGTTACTATTTGGATTGACTAATGCTCCAACAACGTTCATGAATCTCATGAAAAATGTACTCATAGATTACCTTGACCACTTTGTACTAGTTTTTCTAGATGACATTCTTATCTATTCAAAGAATGAAGAGGAGCTCCTTCAACATTTGGAATTAGTTTTGCAATAGTGGTAGAAGCATTCACTGTATGGTAAGCTATCTAAGTGTGCATTTTTCTAGAAAAGGGTATATTATTTGAGACATATTTATCTATGTAGATGGAATCTCTGTATACCTAAGAAAGATTAGAGCCATTATGGAATGGCTGACATCAAATAATGTGCATGAAGTTAGAAGCTTCATGGGGTTCGTAGGCTACTATAGGAAGTTCATTCTAAACTTTTTCAAGATAGATAACCTAATTAATTCATTACAATGGAAGAATAACAAGTTTGTTTGGTCAGAGAAGTGCGAACTAACTTTCTAAGAGTTGAAGAGAAGGCTTACATTTGCCCCAGTTTTGAGAGTTCCAGACTCCAATGATCATTTTTTAGTACTCATAGATGCATAAAATTATGGACTAAGTGGATTCATTATATAAGATGAAGCAATAGTGGCTTATTATTCATTGAAGCTTAAGCCATATGAGGTGAATTATGCTCCTCATGATTTGGAGCTTGCAACGATTGTTCACTTTGTAAGTATGACAACATTATTTGTTGGGAAAACTTTTGAGATCAAGACAGATAACTTGGAACTCAATTTATTTTCACCCAACCTAATTTGAATGCTCGTCAAAGATGTTGACTTAAATTTTTATTTGACTATGTTTTTGATATTAGTTACATCAAAGGTAAAGAGAATAGAGTAGTCGATATCCTCAGTCGTAGAAGGTATATAGAAGCTATAACTACTATCAAGAGTACCTTCAAGTATCATATGATTAAGTTCTCTCTAGGAGATGAATTTTTTGATCAAGTCAAAAAAGGATTATCTGAAAATGCTCAGAATCCTCAATAAAAAGGATTTAGTTTGAAGAGTGATGGTCATTTGCATTACAACAGATAGATATATGTGCCAAATCGAGAGAATCTATGGATCATAGTGCTAAATAAATTGAATGATGCCCCTTATTCAAGACATCTAGGTGTAACCAAGCTCATGGCAGAGCTTAGACCAATGTATTTCTAGAAAAAATTAAGAAAGATATAGCGAATTATGTGTCACATTTTGTAGAGTGTCAGCAAGTGAAAGTTGGGCATGTGCATCCAGTTGGATTTTTATATCCATATGATATCTCAAAATGGAAATGACATGTGATCAGTATGGACTTTATTCAAAGATTATCAATTTTATGAAACATGCACAATATGATCTTGGTAGTGGTTGACAAACTAACCAAGGTGGCTCACTTCATACCAGGTGATTTGATAGATGATGCACCTACCTTATGAAGATATTTGTAAAGAAAGTGTATAGGTTGCATGGATTTATAAAGAAGATCATTTCAAATCGTGATCTAAAGATGACTTCAAAGTTTTAGATGATTCTAAATTTAGCTTTGGGTACATAACTTAATTTTAGTACAGCTTACCACCTAGAGACTGATAGACAGACTACGAGAGTTAATCAAATGCTTAATGATCTTCTTTAAATGTATTGTATGGACCAATAGCATAAGATGACAACATTTGAGGCTCTTTATGGGAGAAGGTGTAGGACACCCATTAGTTGGGATAAGTTAGAGGACATGGTAGTCTTTGGACCCAAGATGCTCTTAGAGATGGAAGATCAAGTTAGATTAATCAAGTAGAGATTAACCTAGGTCAATGATAGAAAAAAAAGTTATGTAGATCTGAAGAGGATAAAAAGGTAATTTACAGTTGGTGATAAAATATTTTTGTAAGTTAAGTCAAAGAGCTCTATTAAATTCAAGAAGTCTGCAAAATTGTCACAGTGATATGTGGGACCCTTTGAGGTGTTAGAAGTGGTTAATCTTGTTACGTATAGGCTTGCATTACCTCTAACCCTATCTCTTTTGCATAATGTCTTTCATGTTTCATATCTTAAGAAATATATAGCTAATCCTACACATGTGTTGGATTGGAATGCTTTGTAGGTTTTGAATCTTGGGATGGTCATAGTAAAATCAATCAGGGTAATTAACACACAAAATTCATTTGCATAATATAGATATGTCACAATTTAAGGTCCAGTGGGACCAATACTCTAATGATAGTGCTACATGAGAGGACTATGATGAGTTCTTCAAAATATTTTCACATTTATTTGATTAGATACTATTACACTATGTTATTTTCGGTTAAGTAATATTTCTATTTCAAAATATATGTTCGAATAAGAGTCTTTCGGGATGATGACTAGCTTTAAGAGGAAGGTTGTTGCATCCCCATTCCTCACTAAGAAAATTATTTGACTATTTATGAATGGTTATAGTGGATACATATGATATTGGTTTATATTTCTGACTAAGCTTGATATTTATGCTATTATGGGATAGTAGAATGTTGCTTAGTTAAATGATAATACATGATTGCTTACTATGAGTTGGTTAATATATGTGGTTACATTTTAAACATATTAATGTATTGTTTCAATTATATTATTACTTTATGTTTATCATGTGATATGATCTCATTATCTGCATATTGTGAGGTGGACACAAGATAATTCATCCCTCGAGCATTTTGGAGAGAGAGTATCATCGGAGAGGGTGATGTAGATGGAGACATCAAAGGTCTATAGAGAGTTGACGAAACCCTGCACACACACAATAGTTAGTCATTATAGAAATACATTTAATTTCTTATGGTGTGTTTGATACTTGTTTGGATTGTTGTTTCTATGATTTTCTAGAGTAGGTAAATATAGAAATAAATTTCTTTACATATTTAGTATGTTTTGCCATTAATAATAATAGGAGCAATTTTAGCAAAGGTAGAATTAAAATATGAGTTATTTTAGAATTTGTCATTAAATTGCTTAAATCTAGTTAAAATACTAATTTGATTTATTTAAAAATGTGAAATTGGGCATTTCATATTAAAATATAAAAAAAAGGAGGAAATATCTTTTAAAAAAAGAAAAAATAATGAAATTACATAAAAGAAATAATTAAAAATTTAGAAAAACAAAAAGAGAATTAAAGGTCTTAAATTTAGCAAAAATAAAACGATAAAACAAAAACAAAAAACAAAAAACAAAAATCTAAGAAAAAGAAAAGATAGCGCCTAATTTTATTTAAGGGAAGGAGTTTTGAAGAAAAGATCCTATGCATTGGAGAGGAAGAAGAAGAGAAGGATCATGGCAAAGAAGAATACCAAGGCACATAATTCCCAGGCAAGTGATTCCTTACAAATTTGTATGTTTTTTTTGGTAATATAGAGTTTTGGCTATGTTATGTATCGAACTAGAGCAATCTGTATATAGTTCAATGACTCATATGAAAGGACAACAAAATATATTTATGAATAGTAAAATATACACAAAGCATCTAAAATTAAATAAGGAATCATATATAGCAAATATATTCAAATATACACAATAATTATTATGCAACGAATATATTAAAATGTATACAATGAATTATACATAATTATACCCCTTACATTATACTCTTTATAGAATTAGTGAATATACAACGATATTAAATGTATAGCGAATTGCTAAATATTTATTCCCTCTGTAAATAATATATCCCAAACATAGTGATTTTGAATAATGCTTACAATGATAGTTATACTGTATAGAGCGATTGTATATACTCTAGTAGTATATGTACAAGCATTGGGATCAGTGAATTGTATTTTCAGTATATAGTGATCCTATTAAAACATGAACAAATATTAAATACATCGTGATAGGCAATTTATAATGTGTAATCGATACCCACAGGTCCCAAGATCTTATTCCAGATAATGTATATTTAGTTTGAGTGTAATAACTTAATATAGTATAAACTGTCTTATTTATACTTATATACTTGAATAAATATTAAATGATATCCCCAACATTTCATATCAAACTGTGTGTATGAGTGGTTTTGAAATCTATATAACAATGTTGTTATGAATAAATCAGAATTACGCCCTATAATATATGAAGATGAAAATGCATTCGGGCAATTACAAATGGTCTTGATATTATATTCAATTCTCTTGTGTTAGCATAAAATTAGAAAATCCGTGGAAAATAATGTCCTTTGTTCGTTGAATAATGAAAATAATGTGCAACGAATTATTCTGGGTATAGAGTGAACTAGGTTATGTAATAATATAATATAAAAATTGGGTATATAATATAGCACACAATAACAAACATAGATAACTAACCTATTTTAATGTATGGCGATAATGGAATAATATAAAGTTGGGTATATGTATTAATAAATTTATTAATATGTATATGATATTACGGGATATGTTATTGAAAGAGTGTGCTAAGATTTTTGAATAGTGTTCAAGCAATCAATGTTGATCTCTGTAGAGAGAGCTCCAAAATTTCAAGAGAGAAAAAATAGGCATTACCCTGTCTATTGCAAAATGTGAACAAGTCGATTAACCTTCCAAAAAGGAAAAGTGGGGTACATATAGAGAAAATTAGGACAACATGATGAAGCCTCTAATTTTCTTAATTAATTAATTAAAATTAAATAAAATTAGCCTATGGACCCTGTATAACTAACCTAAGGAAGCTTAAATACATAGAAAGGCTATATAGTTGTGTAGGCAAAACCCGGTGTGAGAAATCACTACATTAACACCCCTTTAAGCGTAGCTTAGGTGAGATGAGAATTGGGTCCCGACATTGAAATCCTGATGAGGCACCCAAGTACATAATGATGAGCCTCCATAAGAAGAAGAAGAAGGTGAAGCAACCCTAACCCCAATGAGAGCTTGTAGATGAATAAATTTACTCTCTATGAAAGGTTTGGTTAGAATATCTGCAATATACTCTGATGTTAGATAGTATCAAAGATCAATGACTTGCTCATTGATAAGTTCCCTGCTGATGAAATGCATGTGAATCTCTTTGTGCTTGGTCCTTTGATGGAGAACCAGATTCCTACAAATTTGGATAGTGCTTTGGTTGTCACAATAGATGATTTTTGGCTTATAAAATTAGACACCAAACTCAGTGAGAATCCCCTGAAGCCAGATTGCTTCAGTGGTGTCATTGACAACCCCTCTGTATTCTACCTATATGGATGATAAAACAATTGCATGTTGCTTCTTGCTTGACCAACTTATTGGACCTGAATCAAGTGAGAAACTGTAGCGTAAAGTGAACTTTTGACTCTGAATATCTCTAGCCCAATCTGAATTTGTGTATCTGATCAAATCAATATTTGTTCATATTTTGTAGTGTATCCCATAGTTGTGTAAACTTTGAATTTAGTGAAGACTCTGCTTTGATGCTTTCCAGTGCAACTCATGTGGCACTTGCATAAACTGGGAGACCAATCCAACTGTATAAGATATGTCAGGTCTAGTGTGTGTGAGATAGATAAAACTGCCCATGAGTTATCGATACGAAGTTGCATCAACAAGTGGTGTAGGAAAATCATCCTCAAGATTCACACTAGACAATAAGGGAGTAGGAGTTGGCTTACAATCAACCATGTTAAACCTTGTAAGCAAATCAAAAGAATCTGAGTAATTGATTTCAATCTTGAAAAAGTAGTGTAGTAATCCCATCCCTGTCATTGAAAATCTATCTAAAAGTGCAATTTTCACTATTGAGATTGATGATCGTGAGCTCCCTATAATCAATAAGTCATCCACATAGAGAACTATAATCAACAAAGAATCATCCTACCATAAGATGTAGACATTCGGATCTGAGTGGCATCTAGTGAAGCAGACTATGAGGAGAAAGGAGTCCCTCTTAGCATACCATGCCTGAGGGGCCTATTTGAGTTCATAGATTGATTTCTTGAGTCTGTAGACCAAAGAGGTATCTTCCACAAATCCTTGTGGTTACTCCATATATATCTTTTCTTTGAGGTCACCATGTAGAAAAGCACTCTTTATGTCCATTTGGTGAACATCCCACCGATGTGCAATTGTGATGGATAGAGTGAGTCTTATAGACATCATATGCACCATACTTGGTCTGATAAATCCATTTACATTAGACCAATTTTTTTCCTTTAGGAAGAGGGACTAAGTCCCATGCTTTGTTCTTGATTAAGAAACTGTACTCTTCTTGCATAGCAGAATCCTATTTTGGAATGCCAGCTGCCTCCTGAAAGGTTTATAGCTCTGAGACAATGGCCAAGTAGGCATGTGATCTCCCTTAAAATTGTGATAGTATTTGCCTTGTATCTGATGGATTTCCAACCCATCCTCCAACACTTTGAAGTGTTTGTCTAGCTCAAATTGAACCAAAATTTTATGAGATTGGAGAATCAGGAGGTGAGTCCTCATCATCTATAGTGTGAGTGTGAGACAGAGGAGGAGAATCCTCATCACTACTCTCATTTTTTGAACTTGAAGAAGAAGAAGAGTCATCCTCATCATCAAGAGGATCTTGAGGTGGATCTATGTCACTATCTGAAGTGGAATCAATGTCCAGTGAGACTTTTGAAGAGTTTGGAGTGCTAGGATTGTGTTCAAGTGGTCCCTCATGAAACTTGACACTCCTTTCAATGAACAACTCATGAGTTCTAAGATGGAGAAGTCTATATCCCTTAACACCCTCTGCATACCCCACAAAGATGCAAGACTAACTCTGAGGGTCTATTGCCTTACATTTCTTGTTGGGAACATGGGCCATTGTTGGTGATCTAAACACTCAAAAGTGATCTAATGTAGGCTTGTGACCATCCCAAGATTCAAAAGGAGTGATTCCCTTCAAGGCTTTGTGTGGAACTCAGTTTTGAATGTAGCACGCATAGTTGATTGCTTTAGCTCAATACTGAAGAGCAAGAGACTTTAATTGAAGCATGCAATTTACCATTTCCTTTAAGGTATGATTCTTGCATTCAACCACACCATTCCGTTCGGGACTGTATAGAACTATGTTGCATTTGAATCCCCTCTTATATGCAAATCTACTCAAAATTGTTGTTGACATACTCTTTTCCATCGTCAGTCCTTAAGATTTTGATGGAACATTTTGACTACTTCTCCACAAGTGCCTTGAATTCCTTAAAGTGATCAAAGACTTTAGACTTATTTTTGAAAAAAAATACCCAGGTGTACCTTGAAAAGTCATTGATGAATGTGAGCATGTATCTTGTCCTATTGAATGAAGGTTTTAGAAATGGTCCTGCTAAGTCACTGTGGACTATCTCTAGCTTTTGTTCAACTCTCCTTTATATTTCCTTGTCATATTTCTCTTTTGGATGCTTACCAATAATTCAAACATTGCATAGGCCATCTAAGAATTTGACTTTAGGTAATCTTGAAACCATGTCTTGATGACTAAGTTGCTCTAGGTAATGGTAGTTTAAATGGCCAAACCATTCATGCCATAGTTTGCTCACTCCATTTGCATGAGTAAGTAGTGCAGCTAAGGGCTAATCTGGGGCAAATTGTGAGAAGGCATATCACCTAGACTAATGATTGGCCTTCCCATAAGCCATTGTGGTGTCACTGTGTAGCTCATTGATGACCACTGAATCAGGTGTGAACTCAACTCATTTCCCTCCACATATGTGAGTGATTTGATATATTGATAAAATATTAGTGGATAGTGAAGGAACACACAGAGCATCATTGAAGGTCCCATCACTTACTTCTACTGATCCTTTACCATTGACTTCTGTTGAAGTGTCATCACCCATGAGAATTGAAGGCACAGAACATAGCTCTATTTCTAAAAATAGATCCTCTAAAGAGGCCATGTGATAGGAAGCACCCGAGTCAATAACCCAAGTTGAAGGCTGAGAAGCTAATGCAACAAGTGCCTTGCCCTTATTTTTACCTCTTTTGTTGTCTTTACCTTTTATGGAATCTTATGTTGATGTGTTCTGAGATGAGGATTCAGGAACACTAATATTGTTCTTCTCAAGCAACTTAGTCAAGGTGTCAATCTTTTTTTTCATGCACTGAGATTCATCATGCCCAAGTTTCTTACAAAAGTTGCATTTGATTTTCTCCTTCTTAGGTTTCTCGCTTGAGGAAGACTCATTTGATGAGGCCTTAGGCTTGGCATCTAAATTTTTATTCTTCTTGTGCTCATGATCAGGTTTAGACTATTTCTTGACTTGTTTGCCACTGCTAGAAGGCTTCTTCTTGTCTTGATTGACAATCAAGGCATGTGATTTTAAAGACTTTAGTGCACCCATTTGAACCAAATTATCTTGCTCTTGAGTCAAATCGGTAACAAACTCATCAAATGATGGCATTTTTCAAGTGGATCCAAGTACACGTTTGGTAGCATGAAATATAAAGACAAAAACTAAATAGTCATGACCTAGTTTTGTAAGCACAAATAAAATCAACTGGTCATCTATTTTTTCAATGCCACATTGTTTCAATTACAATCTCAGTGATTTAAACTTTATAAATAAGTCTTGTAGGGTGTCATAGTCACCTGGGCTCAATGTGATGAGCTCATTCTCCATCTCATGACCCCTCATGATGTCTTATACTCCAAAAAGTTTGTCCAGGATTGTCTAGACTTCATTTACAATTTTTGCAGATTCAACATGAAACAAGAGGTTGGGAGACATTGACAGGGATAGAAACCCATAAGCCTCATCACATTTATTATACCACTTAACTTTTTCTACATCTATAGATGGCTCAGTTTCTTCACTCATAGTAATCCGATAGAGTCCTTTACCTCTCAAAGTGAGTTGCATTTTAGACTTTATTTCTAGATAGTTAAATGGCGTGAGTGGGTCAATGTTTAGATCCATT
Source organism: Torreya grandis (assembly GCA_037957365.1). Lineage (NCBI taxonomy): Eukaryota > Viridiplantae > Streptophyta > Pinopsida > Cupressales > Taxaceae > Torreya > Torreya grandis. The sequence continues at coordinate 968,175 of JARHVA010004324.1, read as the reverse complement.
AGTGTAGATTAGAATGAGATAAATTGCAGAATTGAAATGAAAGATAAAAATATAAAACACACAGTACAAGTACCCCCTGAACTATCAAGAATACCCCTCTAAAGTTACAATACACACACGCTCAGTCTTGGATATCACAACTGAGAATGCATCTATGAACAATCAATTTGAGAAAGTATGAGAGGGACATCGGGCACTACCAAGAATGCATTCAAGAAAAAAGGTACAAAAGTTTGAAGAGAGTTTTAAACTATTACACCATGTAAAAAATAGATGTTACAAAAGTCCTAAAATAATGTTACCAATGCATATAGCTCAATAAATAATGCACTTTAAAAAAAATGGCATCCAAAAGTGAGCTACAAATTGAAAGTTATTGCACTTACTAGTTCTTGCTCCCACATATTCATGGACCCTTTCCAAAATTAGAAATAACTCTATTTCTTCATTACCTTTCACCTCAAATTTGATGCCCCCTTGAAAGTCACACAGGTTTATGCAACTGCTTTACTTCAGGTTTGTGCAACTGCATTACTTTAAACTCTCTAACAAGTAAGACTACCTTGAAAACCCATATTGGTCTAGCCAATGCAAATCAGGTTCTTAAATCTGCATTACTTATTACTTATAAAGCAAGTAATGAGTAATAAGTAATTACTTTTGGAAAACCCAAATTGGTCTTTCTCAGTGCAAATCAGGGTCTTCAACCTACTTTACATATAAATTAAATAAGTAATAAGTAATTGACCTTCAAAAACCCAAATTGGTCTTTCTTAGTGCAAATCGGGTTCTTCAACCTACTTTAATTATAAAATAAATAAGTAATAAGTAATCGACCTTGGCAAACTCAAATGGGTCTACCCTAGTGCAAATTAGGTTCTTGGAGAAGTAAGACAACCCCAAAATCTTGAATTAGTCTAATAGCAAGTTGTCACACTGGAGAAACTCGATTACTTCAAGTTATTGACCTATAAAAACCCAAAATGGTCTACAGACAAGTAATCACATCGGAGAAACCCGATTACTTCAAGTAAACACCTGGGAGAAACCCAAAATGGTCTACAGGCTTAAGTAATCAACCTTAGAGAACTTGATTTAGTCTACAGAGTGTAGATCAGGGTTTGCAGGGGTGATTACTTGGTCTATACGGGCACCGTACCAGTTAAAGAAAATTGATTTTTAAGAAAATCTATGAAGTTTCTCAAAAAACTAAGAACAACCCATTTTAGATCTCAAAAAACCCAAAAAAATATGCAAACAGAGTTTTCATCAAAGACCTTTTAACATGAGTTTCAATGCAAATTAAGAAAACACCTCCACGGTAAAAAATAACAGCCAAGATAGAAGAAAAACCAACAAGGTGAATGCATGGAGGATCTTACCACGGAGTCTAATGCATGAGACTATCAGGATAGCTTTGATACCATGAAAGAGTGTGCTAAGATCTCTAAATATTGTTCAAGTAATCAATATTGATTCCTATAGAGAGAGCTCCAAAATTCTAAGAGAGAAAAAATATGCATTAACCTATCTATTGCAAAATGTGAATGAGTCGATTAACCTTCCAAAAAAGAAAAGTGGGGTACATATAGATAAAATTAGGGCAACATGAGAAAGCCTCTAATTTTCTTAATTAACTAATTAAAATTAAATAAAATTAGCCTATGGGCCCTTTATAACTAACCTAAGGAAGCTTAAATACATAGAAATGCCATACAGCCATGTAGGCAAAACCTAGTGGAAAAAAACATTACAGTAACAGTTATTAATATCTCACTACGACATATCTACCAAGAGTTTAGCGTAATAAATAGTCGCCCTATATTGAGAGTTATTCTACCATTAGGGTTGGTCATAAATTTAGTACATAACATGGTACATATGTTCAGATATAATTTCATTAGAATATATATGTATTTTGTTGATATTTAACTAGATTATATATCACATGGGATATAAAACAATTGTGGAACATTCTGATCTCTAGAAGTTGATTAGTTAAATAGTTATTGTCAAACGTAGAGATGATTAATCATAAGAATTGAATGGTTGAACATAGCTACCCTATATTGGGAGTTAAACCTTGTGGGGCTTTTAGATCTCTTATTATTTGGAAAATCGTTACATGGAGTTTGACAATGTATTAAGTTATGTGTTTTTGACTTTTAACACATTTAAAACTTTGGGTAGATTCCAATAGTTATTATTTTTAGATGAAATATTAATTGGAAATAGAAAGGATTGATTAAGTTAGCTTAGTGAATGATTGCTTAAAAACTCCCAAATATAAACTTATTATGAAACTAGATTACTTGTGTTTCAAGAAAATGAAGTTCTAATTTTTCTAGTTGTTGTATGCAATGTGTGTTTCCATGTATTTATAACTACTTCATTAGTTTAATTTATATGCATAGTAGTTATGATTAGATATTGGACTATGGTAATTTAGGTTGCCATAAGGTGTGGTTAGCTAAGATCAAATTGTATTGTCTAAACACTGTAGTTAATAGTGTGGTTACCTAGGTGGTAAAACTGCATTCATTATTTCTAGTATGGGATAGAATATAATGTAATATTCATGCATATGTTTGACAAATTAAATGTATGATGTTATTACACATATATTTATCATGTCATGTGATGAAGTTGCTAGTAGGATGTAAGTTGTTTGAATCTTGTGGTTGAATTGTATTTGACCAATCTGCATTGCTAATGCAGAGTAAAGAGTGAGATGGACTTCACTAGCTTACTGGCATTGCAATGTCAGATGAAGATAGTCTAATAAAGTGGTGTATATGAATTTAATTGATCTATAAATCACTTTTATATTACTATTCGTAAAGCTTTGACCAAAGTATGTTTAGTGAGACATTATCATTTTATGAGTATGGCTTATATGTGTGTGTGATATCTTACAATAGATTGAGTTTTCTATGATACACTGCATATTTATTTAGTTAAAAATTATACAGCACACAGGTACTTGCTTGTCTCTCTGGATTCCCACACAATCACTATATAATTATCCATGAATAGAGGGCCATTTCTTGATGGGATTAGTACATGAGATCATTAATCCATGATTGGTGTAGAAAAGTGCTTGGATGATGCTCTCTTTCTCCACAACAGTACTACTACTATCAAGATGACACTTGAGATTGCCATAAATACTTGAAGTTCTAGAACTATGCTTTGGGAAAGCCAAGTATCTTAGTTGTACATTATATTATATTGTACTTGTTATTGTAAATTATCATGAAGAGTTGTAATTATATGTTGATGCACATTGACAGTGGTGATTATGTATTTAGATCAACTGAGATTGAAATGTTATAATTGCTTTCTATATTATGTTTGTCATACTCTCATGATGTTAGAGATCTGTAATTTGTGATGTAATATGAATGGTTGTCATAGTTACACATGGATACTTTTATGGCCTCTGATAGACTCTCGGGATGTAGTCTATTTCTGTATATGTGTTTATTTAAAAAAATACGTATTACTAGTTAGATCCCAATGGGGATATTACATAAGATTTGGTTACATCTAGGGATTGGATCCCTTGGCCTAAATTAAAAATTAAGTTTTAGTTAAATAATGTGGACTTACCTTCAATTTTTTGCATCTAGGGGTTGTTACTTGATGTTATGTTGCATAAATTGGCCCTGTCGTCTCCTAGGTCCTAGTGGAAGGACTGGAGGTAGAATTGTGGGACTCATTCCAGGAATTACTCTCTCAGGTTGCTCTATCAATTAATGAGTCCCTTTTCCCTATATTCAGGCAAACTCAACAGGGGTTGGGATCTCTAGTCGTCTCCTCAAACTTGGCTTGCCCATCTGGATCATGTGTGGTAGCCTGGCTTGGAGCCCAAAATGGCTCATTTTTTATGGTGTTTGATATACCAAGGACTTCCCCTTGGTGAGAGATTGCTCCACCTCTACATTTCCTAGCCCTTTTGTCTAGCTTGCAAGCATCCTGAGTTATTTAAGCATTTGTTCTGGTTTTGTCTGAAAGCTTAGTCTACCTGGCAATGGATTCATTCACTTTTTCAGCCTTACCACCTTAAGCCTTTTTCTTGGTGACAAGCACTATTTGGAGATTATTCTAATTGGCTAGACTCTATTGCCTTGATTTGGTATTTCTTCCATGTAATTATTCTCTTTCAATTATGGAAAGCTAGAAACAATGTTATCTTTAAGCATGAGCACTATGAATTTTCTTTTTCTATTAACAAAAATGTTATTTTTATTTCTTCGACCTCTATGTAGATTCAAGCTCAAGTGGAAAAGATGGCTTTAGACCTCTGCCACCTATAGAAGCTCCTTGACCACTGAGGGAGTTCTCGTTGCACCATGAGAAAGATATCACCTGATGGCCCACCTCACGGTCTACCACCTCCTCCTCCCAACAAGTGTCAAAGCAGAAGTCGATCTAGAGGTAGTGGTCACTTTTTTCCATGCCCCCTCCAAGGGGACGCTAGAGTTCGCATGGAAAATCTAATGTTGGTCCTTCTTAGCTCTCTTTGGTTGCTTCCTAGCTAACTAATGGATGGCTTATCACTATTCATGATGACCCCCTTGAATGATGGACTGCTTTGGAGATTCCTAATGTGGATCCCCCTGCTTAGATGGTGTTTTCCAAGGATGATCCTCCACCTCTACCTCTATCCCCTGTGATAGTGACATGTACTTAATCTTTGTTCTAGTTGTTATTTTTATAAACTTGTGAGTCATACCTTGACCAACTAATTTTTGACTTGTGTTCAGAGATAGTTTTATTTCTCTAACAAGGAGTTTGAGTCGTGATGTGTTCAGTTGCTTTACTTTACAACCTTATATTTATATTAATTATTCTTTTTGTTAATATAATATGAAACATTTCAATAATAAAAATTTTCTACAACATTATATAAAAATAAATGAATTATATTCTCTTATATTTAACTTATTATTAATTATATATTAGTAATATATTATTCATGTATTATGATTTGAGTTTTGAAATTAATCTTATATTGATTCGTTGTGGTGACTCTAAAGACAATTAAATGTAAGATTTTTAATTTAGACATTTTGAGTCTCGTGATCAATTTGAGTATTTGAGTCTACATTACTAGATTTACTAAATTTATTTATTAAGTCTGAGGCTTATACGGTGGGAGAACTCCTGTAAATTAATCTCACAAGAGATAAGAAGAAAGAATATGCTGACTGGATCCATTCTAAGGTTGACACACGGTACACAGACTTCTGGTTTTGACAAGCCGATTTTCAATGAGGATTTTGATTTTGAGCGGTGAGTGGTTTCCAAGGTAGGATATATTTAAACGTTGGACTGTAGTTGACTTCATCAGTTGAGCAAAATCCTTGGCAAAGGGAATGAATTATGTGAACAAAACATCTAATCATTTTGTAAGAAGCATATACTAAGACAAAAATAAGTGTCATAGCAATATAGACCTGCACGTTGTCAGTTGTATACATTCCTGCCGTTGTTTTTTATGCTCAACGGTCTTTAATAGTTGTTTCCATTAAATCCCCTCACTGCAGACTCACTCCATTCAACGGCGAAACCACCACTAACATCGTTTTGCATTGCCACTATTTTTTAAAATGAATTTGTGGTTTTTTTGTTTATTGTTTAGTAGTTTTAAGTTTTGTTTATACTTTTTGGTATTCAATGTTATTAAGTTTTTTGGTTTAAATCCATGGTTTAAAAATAAAAATAAAAAATAAAAAAAATGAATGATCCCTTGGTTTTGTTTTTAGATACGTGGTTTTAGGTCTTTTGCTAATCAACGCCCTCTATTCACTTTTCTATTATTTTAAAAAAGTAGCTCCATATTCTCTTGCGAAATTTTGAACCTTCTTTTAGTTTTTCTTGCTTTCTTTTATGGAGAAAAAGTGTTTAAAATTTAATAGTTGTATGGTGTTTAGGTGAACTTACATGTGTAATCTTGATTATACTCCCTTTTTTTTTATTTATATATATAATAATTAATAATATATTTTAATAATATCCATTAATATTGTAATGAATATAATAATCTTTGTCTATCGTAACATATGGATATCATTTATTTCATACAATTTACACTTATACATGTGACTACATTAAATTTTAAATTGTCATATCAATGTAACAATTTATTGCAAAATGATACATGTTAGTTATATGAAAGAAAGATGGGTTGTTTTCTATTGTTAAAGGTGGAGGAGGACATCATGAGAGTTGACTTGATTACAATAGGGCTCCATGTTTCATGTCAAACTTGAATGAACGGCGCAATGTTGTTGATGTTAGAACAATGTATTGTACTCCTAGATTCAATCTTGCAGCTTTCATTCATCCTTGATGCCACTATATTGACCCCTAAAGTAATTACCTCATGTTTAAGAACATATAGAAACACCATACTTAGACCCATGAATGAAAGGGTAAGGCCATCCAAAACATGCAAATAGTGAAACATTTCAAGGTGATATGAGTAACAATGGTGAGGGGCAATAATAAGGTATGTCTGATGATATTGTACATGAAAGGGCCCATATCATCACCAAAACTAGACTCAATATAGATTTTAGATTTATATGGACATCACCCATCACAAATGTGTCTTTAGATTACAAGGTGGCAACATCTTTGAATGGCTTTTTTTAATTGCCAAGGTAGACGAGGATGTCATGAACGTTGATTTGATTGCGAGAGAGCTCCATGTCTAATGTATGGCTTAAATCAACGATACAATGCCATTGATGTGGGGATAAGATATTGAGATCTAAGAACCTATCTTGTAGCTTTTGTTTGTGCATGATAGAAATTGTAAATTGATAGATGTGACATGTCACTAAACTTGAAACATGTATCTTCCTAGAGTTCATTGAGTTTGTCACTTTAAATACTCTGTCATTTCCAGTCACCATCACCACCAAATTCACCTATGAATCTTTCATTACTTCCATGTTATGTATGTCCTTTCCCTTCCCCACAATTTGAAGTGAGGTACAACTATCAATATACACTCTAGTCCTTTCAAAAGCCTCTTTCACCCATGGAATATTATCTTTATCCTCAAAGGTCAAATCTCGATAATGTCTCACACATGTAGTCTAAAACATAGTTCCATCATTGTATGTAATAAAGAATTGGCCCACATTTTGTTGCCCCACCTCTATCACAACATCATCAAATAGATAAAAGAGTTTCTCACCCAATTTTATTATATTAGATGCATCGACATTCTTAAGAAAAATTATGCTAATGTCATATGACACAAGGAAGTTAACATGTGCATTCTCTATGTTCTTAGACGAGTCATTAAATATATGGCCTCTATTTTCCATTGAGACGACCCATGTTTGATCATGTATTGGATAATTGAAATAGTTCTATAGAAGTTACAAATTGCATTGATAGAAGTGACATGTCATTAAACTCTGCATGTGCATGTCCCTGGGGTTCTTCGACTCCATCACCTTAAATGCCTTGCCATTGCTTCTAGCCAACATTGCCCAACTCACCTTGAAAATTTTCACCGCTTTCATGCTCTATAATAATGTATTTGGATGTCAACATAGGTTCATGCAAAGTAATTGTTGGGGCAAACTGATCTAGATCTAAATTATCATGCACACAATTTAAATAAATTTGAATTCTTACAACACATGTTTATACAATACACATAAATTGAGAGAGAGAGGTGGATCTAATTAAAACTAACATTAGAGTTTAAATAAAATAACAATGTAGAGACAAGCAGTGATGAAAGTGATAATGAAGAACATCTACAATAGGATATGGAAATGTACAAGTGGGAAATCTTATCTTATACACACCCATCTAGAAATGTTGAGCTAGATGACATTAACATGCTTGGACTCTATGACTTTGGCAACAAACACAATTGAAATCATTCATATATCCTACTCAACATGCACATAACTACACAACAATTCATAGATTCACAACGTGCAATTTGAAAAGATGTAAACATTGAGTGTAGTAGCAAACCAATATCATATAAGCTGTCAAGCACTTAACAAATAGCCTTTAACATAATTCACCAAAATGCTCAAAAAAGCCCACAAGGTACACTGCTTCAAATGATTGTACAAGGAACAAGAGGGATAGGTAAATCTTACTTGATAAGCACAATCAAACACACCCTAGATAAGATTCTTGGAAAAAACAAGTCTCCCCTACTTCTTCTTGCTCCAACTGGCCTTGCAACATTTAACATAAATACATCGACAATACATTCAACACTTCATATCCTTATCCAAGAAATGAAAGTGTTAAGAGGGACAAATGTTAACAACTTTGCAAGAAGAAATGAGACACATTCAATATGTACCCATAGATGAAATGGGTTTTATAGGGCCAAAGATGCTCAGTAAAATAAATAATCGATTCTGTACAGTATTTCCTCTGCAAAATAACAAAGACTTTGGTAGTTGTTCAATTATACGCATTAGAGATATGGAACAACTCCCACCTATAAATAACGCTCCAATGTATGTAGGCAGATCTTTTGGGTGTACTGGCAATAACACATAATAAACAAATGTTAAAATCACTAAATATGCCAATTGCTTTATGTAGAGTTGAACAAAGTAGAAAAACAAATACATCTAACCACAATGACACTCAACTTGAGCTCGTTGTGATTCTATGTAAGAAATAAAAAACTATGTTCATATCCAATATATGGCTGAAAGTAGGTTTAGTTAATGGAGCTATTGGAGAAATTGTTGACACCGTCTACAACTCAGATTCAAAGCCACCTTTCTTACCCATATATGCAGTTGTTGCATTCAAAAAATACTTTGACGCCTCATGGGATGCAAAGGATCCTACACATGTACCAATTGCTCTTATTACACGAGGTAATCATCTGCAGATGCCTATAAAAATGGCATGGGCTCTAACCATACATAAAGCATAAGGAATGACACTCAATAAAGTAACAATTGACATTGGAGACATTGATTGCCAAGGCCTAATATTTACTACTGTATCAGGAGTATGTTAAATCAATGACATGCATATCTCTTCTACATTTACCTTTGAATACTTTACAAGAATGAAATAAAGTAAATATGTAAATTTTTGAAAATTGGATGAAAAAAGATTGACATAATTACCTCTTCCACATCGTTCATAAAAACTTTAACTTTGTAATTATTGTTATATACAATTAAAAAAACAAGAAATATTTGTAACTATTGTTACATACAATGCATTTTATCACTTCAACACTTTCATCATTAATATATATTGTAAAAATTGATATAATATTAAAATATATATCATATAATCTAATATTTATATAAATTATATAATATATATATTAATAAATTTTTAATGTATATAAAAATTATAATAGATATTATATAATATTTTTAAAAAAATAATCAAAAAAATTGATAATTGAATTATCCAACTTAAAACTAAAAAAAATTAAAATGTGGTGAAGAACAAATATAAATACTTAGTTTTAAAAAAGAATAAAATAAAATACTTTATCGTTGCAGTAAACCAAATATGAACTATTTATATCTAACTTACAACTTTTCTTGCACCATGATGGTAATTGCTAGTATATTTATAAATAAAAAGAACTTAAGAATAATATGAATATATTTATGCTTTTTTTTCCCATAAAATATATAGTCAATATTTTTGTACACTTTATTACATGCAAAATGAAATAATTAATATACAACTAAAATAATTAATTAATTAATATATATAATATTTACAATATAATGTTGAATAAATAATAATTATTAAAAAACTTATGATATACAAGTTAATTACCAAATTTAATTCTTGAATTCTTATCATATTGATTTGACCTAATCATAAAAAGAAGTTTATTATTTTTAACATATATATAGGCTCTTATTTTACATTAAAGAATTGATGCTTTAGAATCTATGAAATTAAATCTAAAGTTTTTAGAAAAAGAAATAATTAGTATAATATTTTTATTTTATTTTTTTCTTTGTAATAATAAATTAAAGTGTTAATGTGAACATGAAGTAATGATCAGCACTAACATCAAATAATAATTAGTACACAATGTTTCTCAAAACATTTTATTTATTTATTATTTTTAAAGATATTACATAGAAACGTTGAATTATATAGGTATTGAGTTTTTTAGTTAAATAATTATGAATAAAAGGTATTTTAAAAGAATTTATACTTTGACAAATAAATATAAATAACCATCATCCTCTCCAACCATATTACAAACCTTTTAATTTATTTTAAATTTTGTATAAACCACATTGATTAATATTCCTATCATCTTGCTAGAAAATTTTCTAATAAAAATAAATAAAATCCCAAATTCCATAATATGTTCAAATATATTACGAATTTTTAAATTAGTGTCACATGCAAAACCAACTTGAAGTTTCTACTGGATAAACGTTCCTTCCCACGTGTTTCTTCATTTGCACAGATTGCATTAAAATATTATGAAATACTGTATCTGAAACAAACAAAAACACAGAAATCAGCACTCTTTTTTCTCGTAGATCTGTAACTACATATTTGCAGGAGAGAAATCTCTATTGGGATGAGCAAAAAACTTTTTACCATCAGACTCTTTAAAAAAAATATATATTTTGGAATGCGGAATCCCCTTCTAGAGATAACTGCAATCACATCGGTAGTAGGTACTTCACAATTTCGGCCTAAATCTTGACGCTTGAGGAACAACATATTTCAAGGCACGAAACTTGCCTGAGAAAGTCTTTAGTTTAGGAATTTGCATCCTCCTCGAGAGATGATACACAACACCTCATTTTTCTTTTTGATTTGACTCTGAACTTTTCTTAATCTTATCATGGCTGAACTTGAAAATGTTGATTTTTTGAAATGCTTCTTCTATTTTATGGGCAATATCTCTGTGAATCCACTTTCCCCCGGTGCAATAAGTAGTACCTACATTTTTCTTGCATTTCCTCTGTAGATATTTGTCCATGATAGATAATCTAAAGCTTTCAGATTTTGCCGAGGAGGAATTGATATTGCTGTTATTGTTGTCACAGTGTTGTAATTTTTTATTTGCATGGTTTTTATCTTTGTTTTCTTGAATGTTGGTCCTAATGCAAACGAGCTCTTGCTCTAGATTCTTGAGCCTGAAGCTGGTGGCTTCAAAATCTGCTCTCATGGCTGCTTCTTGGTGAAATAACTTATCCCTTTCCAGGAGAAGCTCCAGAGGCAATCCGTTTCCATAATCATTGCTATTATCAACACCGGATTTTGCTGTGGAATTGATCTCCTGTGACAGGAAATTATGGTGAGAATAATCACATGCATTGCTGATGTCTAATCTCATGCTTCTGCTGCATCTACTACTGCTGTTGTTGGAACGGAGTGCTTGACGGGTATGGAGCTGCTGAATGAACATGGCTTGGACCATTAGTCGTAACGGCATGAGCCCATTTTGAACAGCATGAATGCAGGTTTCTTGTGACAGTTTTTGGCAGCTCAGATATTTGCATACAGACTGCCTCTCTTGCTGCGAGACCTGAGGATGTTTCTACACATTTGAAACAAAGTAATCATCAAACTCCATCAATAAGAGTCAATACAAAACAAGTTAAAATGAAGATCTAAGGATTTCACAGTTTATGATATGAGGTGTCAGCTTTGGGAACAATGTGTACAACATATTTTTGATCGATAATTCATTCCACGTTTCAAATCACACCATGATCCATTATCAGAAATCAGATGAAAGATCACACAGTGATCCCAAAGGTCGAACGTTGAATAGATCATGAATTGCCCCATGATCCATCATCAAAACAAGATGAAAGATCAGAGTGATCCCAAATGAGCTCAAATGAATCATGAGGCGAGCCAAAACATCGATTTAAAATGTTGTATACATCACACAGAGATCCAAAAGTTCAAAAGTCAAATAGATCATGAATCACCCCATGATTAGTCATCAGAAACCCGATGAAAGATCACAGAGTGATCCCAAATAGGCTCGAATAAATCATGGGGTGAGCCAAAACATCGATTAAAAAAAATGTTGTATACAGTTATTACCAAAAAGCTTATACCTCGTGATTGAAAAGAGAGAGCTCAAATTGTCATAAAAACATTGAGCAATGAACACCATACACCCATCTCGTTAAGGAAGACATGTTGTGAAGTTGTGCCACAACGATTATTGCATTCTAAAATCGCCTAACTTCACAAATTTTAAGAATGTGGCTCCACCATTACCTCCCATATCACATTAAAAACAAAACAACCTCATCCAAAGATTTTAAAAATCAAACATTGAGCAATGAATTTTATTCATACCCTTGGAGGGGCCCTTCAGACAGAATCTGAAATGTCAATTGTTTGACAAACCAGTCAGAAATGTTAAGACAAATGGAAATTAGTAACCATTATTTTTTCCTCCATTTTCCATTTTAGATTTCAGGGCTTCCTTTTCAACCACTCTACCCTATTTACCCATACTACATTCAGCAAAATTCTTATTTGGCGGTCTAACTGTGCTCTACAGAGTGACCTTTACTCTGAAACTCTCCTCTTAGTATGCCAAAAAGAAAATGCAAGAAATAAGCAAGCTATACACTGTTTTAAACATACTCTCTTAAATATAATACGCAGTGTCACTTTCTCATCTTCCAACACAGCAGCAAACGATTTAACTTCCTCAAATTTTCTGCTTTATTCAAAGTTACTGAAAATTCTATATATTGTCTCATGACAATGTAGCACTGTTGCACAGATTCTATCTTCAACTATCTAAGAAAAGGAAAAGAATAGCCGTGCATGGATTTAAAGGGCATTAGATATGAACAATTCAGACATTTATTCAAAACAATAAAGCATCAAATGGATCTACATCTTCTCCAACTATTCAAGTAACATAAAAAACATAAATTTTTAAGCATTAGATATAACCAGTTCAAGATGTTCTATGTTGGTATTACACTCTTTCTAAATTGAGGTTTTCCCTAAATGGTACTTCCATCCTTTCTCTCTTTGGTCCCTACATGACATAAGCTTCCAAGGCATATGGATGAAAAAACTATACTGGCATGTCGTAGATCAATGCTCTCATATGAAAATTATTTATCTTACAAGTATTTTGAATTTAATGAGTTACCCGAAATGTTTTACAAAAATTTCTTCTAGAGATATTGTTGATTACCATATCTGATCTTCAGACAAGAAAAAAAATCAGAACGCTTACTAATATCAGTTGGGGAGTCAAGCAGAGTTTCTTACCATCAAATATGTGTGGACTGCTTTATAGAGCATATCATGAGTACACCGAGCAGAAGCTGGAATAATTTCTACAAGCTCCAAAAACTTGCTTGGGCTTAAACCTGCATCCGATGCTATGTGAGAAATATACTCATCCCACATGTTAGCCACAGTAGATACTGTACTCTTGTTAAAGCTACAACAACTAGTTGAGCTTTGGTCTAGTGCTTCCCCAGATCCCAAACTGAGCTCAGCAGATTCATCCATCCTGGCATTGTTATATTCTTGAGAAATAAATATGGAAACAATGTTCTTCATGCTTTCAACTTCAGGGCTGGATGTAATTCTGACAGTATCCTTGTTTTCTGTGAGCACAGGCAATAGAAAGTCTTCAATGGTTGCACGGTCTAGCTGAGAAGCAATCCTAGCTTGTAATTGTGCCTTGCTTTCATTGCTAGAGCCACAAGTCAGAGCTTCAGAGAGCAAGTTAAACAGAAAATGAATATGTACCACTTTAGATCTTCCCAATGGCAGCAACCTTATAATACCTTCTAACAATCTACATTTCAGTGTACTATTCCCAGTGGGACTTCTGTTGGAAAGAATCCATTTGTTTGCATACATAACTATAACAGGGCTGACAAATTTTTCTTTCATCCCCTGTCTCCTTATGGAAGCTATAATTCTCTCAAAAAGCTGGAAAGGCAGGGCCAACAGGTCCTTAATCCACCAGTCTTTGGCTGTAGCTTCTCTGAAACTTGCACTTATTTCAGTCCAGAACTGATATTCTGGTGCCGTTCCAGGCTTTGTTCTTGTATGCTCTGGATCAAGAACTTCCATACAAGCCATGAAAGCAAGTGATTCAATGCATCTGCTCACAATAAGAAGCTCATCTGCCAAGGGAAGCAAACACTGGCTTTTTTGAAGTACGATCAATGTGTCTTCCCAACTCTGTAACACAACCTGAGTAAGATACAAATCACTTCTGTCACATAGATTTCTTATTCCAAAATCTTCTGTCATTTCAAAAAACTCAGCTGCACATCTCAAGGCTGCAACATTCAATGGATCCATGAGAATGGTGGAGCCATAGCAAAACTTAACAACAAGTTCAAAGATCTCAACCCCGCCAGGACATGATTTGGGTAACCCAATTTCCATGGATTCTGACAACTTCCTCTTCAGGTAGCCACTCCTGGACACAAGAGGATACTACACACAAACATTTCAATTACCAGTTCATACCATGAAACCAGATTTCAGTGTTAAATCTTAGTAAAAACTACATAAAAATATCGTCTTCACCTTATGGAGTTTGTAACAGTGATTCTCCATGCAAACTGTAATTGTTGTTGGCAAACCAGTGGCTTCACACCTAAAAATGAAAACAAAAAGGCTTTAGCCGAGTTCTGAAATCCGTGGAAGAGCAAACCATGACTTGTGTTTTTCTATTGGGCCTTACTACTGCATGAAAATCCATTACAAACCCAACAACTCAATAATGTGTTTTTTAACCATTCAGGATCATTAAACATGGATGGTTGCAAATCATTCCTCATGAGACGAGCAAATATTCTAACCAATTATTCCAAAAATGACATCTAATACTGAAAAACCCATATAGATAAAACAATGATTTCTTTCCAATTTCTTACATAATTACATGTTGGGACTAGAAGCTTACCATTTCCATATTGTTTTCTGAAGCTCTGATTCAACCGTTGAATCTGCAGAACCACTAAACTGTTCACTCCTACGATTCATGATATCTTTTCCTTTTGATCTAAAAAATATCTGGAGTTTCACTCAGGGCTTGTACATTTTCATGGCTCTTATAATTTCCAATGCTGGTTTTAAGAACTTCAGTTCAGACCAATATATGCTTATAGAGCTTTCTGTCAAGCATATCAATGATGGAATTGTCCTTCCATTTCTTGACGTACAGGTCAAGAAAGAGATTTTTCCCCCGACCCAATGAATATTATTAAAAATCAAACATTGCCTTAGAATGTAGTTGCCCAAATCTATAAGAAGCAAATGGCACCGAGTTTTTTAAGATATTCTGTGATATGCAAGTCAAGATAAATGTCCTCGAATGCAATGATATATAGATTTTTTGGTTCAATAAATCCTTCCAATTTGACTGGAAGGTTTCATCCTTTGCTTCTTCCAATGGCTTGCTAGTAATATGTGAGATATTGAGCAATATTCCTTCTGAGAAGATGAAGTTATGGCTTAAATTCCTGGGTCATGCATTTTTAGGATGCTCGGTTCACTTTGACTTACCTGTATCTAAGGACAAAATAAAGGGATAAACCTTTTATGGTATTTCCCTTTTTTTAACCGTTGATGTTGATATCAATGCTACTATCATATATAATTTTCCCTTCTTAGAATCACACAATATAATTTTTTTGGGATAAAAGTGGCCTACATTCTAATTATGATCAAGTGGCATTTTTTGAGAAAACATAGAAAACACATTAGATTTAACTCTAGTAAAAATATTGTAATCAAATGCTACTCTTGTAATCAATGTTTTAGGTGCAAGCGGTTTCGATTATTGAGGTATTGTTTATTTTCTCGATTAAAACTTTCCATACAAAATTTGAATAACATATTTGTTAAAGGGTACCTTCACAAGGTCGTCTTATATGTTAAATTGGTTTGATAGTATTTTGAGTCTTCTAAAATCAATTATAGATGTAGAATGTAGTGAGTGCTTTTAGATATGAATTATTTTATTCTCTTCATGGACCACTAATTGTGATCCAAAACATCTCTAAAAACACTTACATAGTTGTATCCAAAAGCACTTGTCACATTCTACATGGACTATGGAAACACTATTGCTCTTTTCAATTATGTAGTTAAAATTATGTTTCGATGCTTCAAATTTTTAGAGAATCTATCATGAGGGAAAAGATTAAAGCTAACTTAAAAGAGATGACAGTCATTATTCTTAAATATGTTTGCGGTAAAAAATAATGAGAAGGCAAAAGGTGGGTTGGCCAAACAAAAATAGAGATTGAAAAAGAAGGAAAAGGAAGTGTAGACACTTCAAAAGATCTCTTTGATATTTATTTAATGTTATTGTATATGTTTTATGTGTATTGGTCTACATGCCAATAATTGGTTAAAATTAAGAGTTATTGAACCCTCATGGGGACTTCTGTAGCTTGAACCCCCATTGTGCATCCCCATGCTAACCTCAAAAAAATCTTGCTCTCTTTCTACCATGTTTCCAAGACCATCTGTACAGTCTTGGCTCGTTTTCTTGTGTCACCCTTACCTACATCCACATGCTAACCTCCAAATAGTATTGTTCTCTTTTTTCCATGCTTACAAGACCCTCTATATAGTCTTGGACCCCTTTTTTTGTTACGCTTACCTTGAGATCAACCCCTCCACCCTTTCCAATTTCTTGTTTCTAGTTTTTGAAAGTCGATCATGTGCACCAAATTTTCCAAATTTTGGGTCTTATTCATCTATAAAATGATAAGTGATTTAATTCATTTGGGCATCTAGACATCTCTATCACATATCAAATGCACACATGGTTTATTCTATTTTTCTACTCTGCTCAATAATTCTGTCTATTTTGTAGGGTCTAAAACATTAAAGGGGCATAGTTAGGCCAACACTAGTTCCCTATCTAACACAAACTCCCCCAGTCAATCCTCGTCTACTTTCAGAGTTGAAATATGATGTCATTTCAAATAAGTGGAATTCAAATATGTGAATTGGAAACATGAAGCATAAATGTGAAAGAAGGAAAACAAGATCAAAGCCCATATTAAATATTCATCAATTATTTCAACACCATATAGTTTGACCGATGCCATACAAATAATCTAGACATATAACCAAGACCAGTAATCTTAGTTATATCATGTGCTGATTTTAAAATTTGGTGGCAAAAGTTGTAGGCAATTTTAGATCCATGAAAAGGGTCAGTTGATGATAATAGGTTTAGAAATGACTCAACGACTTCTATTCATCCATGTGGCATCATCTAAAATACTAAGAACCTCACTTGTAACTTTTCATAGTTTGATTGTATGTTTGATTAAGCATTGTTTATTACCATTTAGTGTATTTTATGATAATTAATTGAATGTAGTATACTTTGTATACTACATTTTATAAATTATATGTACTAAATTTTCAAAGTCTAAGTGCTCAAGTTTTGTTCCCATGTTATCTTGTGTTTATTTGGGGAAAGATGGGAGAAATAAGTTTTCATTTGTGTTTATATCTCCTTTTATCCTTATGCACTATGTTTCAATGTCATTATTGTTAACACTCTATCTACAATGTGGGATTGGTGTACTCAACATTTTTTCTATGGCTGAAATTATTGTTAACACTCTATCTACAATGTGGGATTGGTGTACTCAACATTTTTTCTATGGCTAAAATTATTTGTGACACAAGATTTCTATGATATATAGTTTTTATCTAAGGTCCACATACTTGGCATGATGCATTGCTCCCAAAGTTGCTATCTTTATCACAATTTTTATACAACATGTTTGTCATGGTCAATGTTCAATATAATATTATGATTTTAACAAGATTCCATGTTATAAGTAGTTTAAATATACTTATCATGAAAATCTTGATATTTATTATATATATGATTTTCTATGTTTCCATGATCCTTATCATTTACTTTTTTTTTTTTGAGTGTGGGGGGGGTGGGGGTTGGAGGGTTTATTTTCCTCATGATTCTCATTTTTATATTTGTATGTGATAATGATTAATTTTTATGATAAGTTCAATGATGTACTTGTTACATTGATTACAATATTCCACATCGCAATGACTTTACTTTGTTTATATCTTCGGTTAAGATGAGGAAATAATATTTTTTTGCATGTGATGTGAGCTGACAAGTTTACCCAAAATCTCAAAAGTAGTCATGCATAATACTACTCATCATATTTTTATTGCCAAGATTTCGTTAACGGTATGACGGACTCATAAGAATTATAGAGAATATGATCTGGTAAAAATGGGCATGTAACCAATATTTATTATTGATTTTATATTGAGGTCATGTTGCATGTCGACTATAAAGCCCTAACTTTAATTCCCAATTCTTAGTAGCTCGGTGACTTATATTCACTTTGTGATGTGGAGGCATGTCCCCTAACAATATAAAGGATTCCAATACCATTGCATATTTAAACTACCTCATTCAATAGTATGATAGACCCATAGAGATTTTGATACATACTTGGGAAAAAAGAGGTATTTGACTAAAAATTAACTTTCTATTTATTATTTACTTTTATTTTCCACTCATCCATGTTTGTGCAAGAAAGGTAAATATAGTTTTGTAGGTTTCAAGATTTAGTGACCCAATACTCAAGGATTTAGGTTTAAAATAATGTATGTATCCTTTTTATATATGTTCTACTTATAGTTGTATGCCTAGGCCACCTAATTTGTGGATAAGTGTATACCTCAAATAGGGAGCAAATTTTGAAATCTAAAAATGGAGCATTTGCATTTATTTAGTGTTATTCTATATGTTGTATGTACATTTGTCTATTCATCATTGAATTATCTAAATTAAGTGATATTGAACCCTTGTGGAGACTAAATTGCATTTTAAAACCCCATTTGCACATCCCCATGCTAACCTCCAATAAATCTCTTTATATTTGTCTTGTTGACAAGACCACCCATATGGTCCTAACACCTATCGAATTTGTTTGCATGGTCTTATCCTTTGCTTTTGTCACCCTTATCTTGGGGTTGACCCTTACCTTTTCCTAATCCCATTTATAACTATTAGAAGTATGTCGTGCGTGCTAATTTTTTGGCTTTATTCATATAGAAATAAACATGTGATTTAGTTCACTTAAACATCTAGACATTTCTAGCACATGTAAGATGCATGTGTGTATTATTTTATTATTCTACTTTACTTAGTTATTTTTTGTTCATTTACTGGGGTTTGAAAAATAAGAAGGTACATAGTTAGGCCAACATTAACCCTATCTAACATAGACATCCAAACCAATCCTTATCTATTTTTAGCCTTGAAAGATTAGGTAAATTTGTAGAAGGATAAGTCAAAGCAAGTGAATTGGCAATAAGAGGTGATATAGAAAAAGAAGGTGAACAAGATCATAAGATTCCATAGGATATCTATTAATTTTTTCATGGTTATAACATCTTAAAAAGACCATATAAACAATATTGAGATCTAACTAGGACTGTTCATACAATCTTGGCTTTATCATCTTCTTTGTTTCATATATGGTAGTGATGATTGTATGTAGATATAAATCAACGTGGATAGGTTTTGTGAGGACATATTAAAAAATTACTCAAAGGATCCAACTCATCCATGAGAAATCATCTAAAATTTAATAACCTCCTATTTATCTTTACGTTTGATTGTTTATTTGATTAAGCATTGTTTATTTCCATTACATGTATTTGTGGTGCTTGATCGAGTGTATTATATTTTATATATTATAGGAAGCAACTGATAGATTAAGATTAATTTATAAATTAAATTAAATTTATTATTGAACTAATTAACCTATTATAAAATAATTAGAATAAACTGATGTTAAATAAGAAAAATAATTGAATTAGATAATTTTTGACCCACATTTTTTACCCAATATAGAAGTACGTACATGAATGTTTAAAATAATATTCAGAGGGTGAGAGATATACAATTATTTTTTACATGGTATTATGTGAAGGAACAAGGTGCTAGGATTACATATATCAAGCACTACCACATATTTTTGGCAATGTCCAGCAAAATGCTGCCAAGCTTAAAGGTATGCAAGGAAGCGATTTTACATATGTACCAAGATACACAGGAGCACTTGAGGCAAAAGGATAAACCAATTGGTGTCTCGGCATGTCTCAGTTTGGTAGTATTTTGAGTCTTCTAACATCGATTGTAGATGTAGAATGTAGTGAATGCTTTTAAATATAAATAATTTTACTCTCTCCTTGATGATGGATCACTTAGTGTGATCCGAAATGTCTCCAAAAACACTTACACAATTGTATCTAGAAACACTAACTACATTCTACATGGATCATGGGAACACTATTGATCTTATCAATTATGTAGTTAATATTAGGTTTTGATGTTTGAGTTTTTAGAAAACCTATCACAAAGGAAAAGATTGAAGCTAACTTAAAAGAGATGATAGTCATTATTCTTAAATATGTTTACGGTAAAGAAGAATGAGAAGAAGGCAAAAGGTGGGTTGGCCAAACAAAATTAGAGTTTGAAAAAGAAAGAAAAGGAAATGTAGACACCTCAAAAGAGCTCTTTGGGATTTATTTAATGTTATTCTATATATTCTATGTGCATTGGTCTACATATCAATGAATGGTCCAAATTAAGAGTTATTGAACCCTCATGACAACTTCTACAACGTGAAACCAACATTGTGCATCCTTGTGATAACCTCAAAAAAATCTTGTACTCTTTCTACCATGTTTCCAAGACCATTTATACGGACTTGACCCTTTTTCTTGTGTCACCCTTACCTACATCCTTGTGATAACCTCTAAAATAGTTTTTTGCTTTTTTTGACATGCTTAAAAGACCCTTTATACAGTCTTGGCCCCTTTTTATGTTACACTTACCTTGAGATCGACCCCTCCACCCTTTCCAAATTCTTGTTTCTAGTTTTTGTAAGTTGGTCATGTGTGCCAAATTTTACAAATTTTGGGTCTTATTCATCAATAAAATGATAAGTGATTTAGTTCATTTGGGCATCTAGACATATCTGACACATATCAAATGCATGCATGGTTTATTCTAGTTTTCTACTCTGCTCAATAATTGTTTGTCTATTTTGTGGGGTCTAAAACATTAGAAGGGGCATAGTTAGGCCAACATTAGTTCCCTATCTAACACAAACTTCCATAGTCATTCCTCATCTACTTTCAGGGTTGTAATATGATATCTTTTTAGAGAAGTGGAACTCAAAGTAAGTGAATTGGAAACATGAGGCATAAATGTGAAAGAAGGCAAACGAGATCAAAGCCCATATTAAATATCCATCAATATTTCAATATAGTAGAGTTTGACTGATACCACACAAATCATCTAGACATATAACCAAGACCAATGATCTCGGTTCTATGATGTGCTGATTTAAAAATTTGGTGGCAAAACTTATAGGCAGATTTAGATCCATAGAGAGGGCCAGCTGATGACAATAGGTTCATAAGTGACTTAAAGGCTTCTATTCATCTATGTGGCATCATTTAAAAAAATAAGAACCTCACTTGTAACTCTCTTAGTTTGATTGTATATTTGATTAAGCATTGTATATTAATATTTAGTGTATTTTATGATGATTAATTGAATGTAGTATACTTTGTGTACTACATTTTATAGATTATATGTACTAGACATTTTTAAAAAGTTTAAGTGTTCAAGTGTTGTTTCCATGTTATCTTGTGTTTATCTGGGGAAACATGGGGGAAATAAGTATTCATTTATGTGTATTTCTCTTTCTTGTATCCTTATGCATTATGTTTCAATGTCATTATTGTTAACACTCTATCTACAATGTGGGTAAATTAGGTGGATTCGTATCAGGATAAGTCAAAGCAGGTGAATTGGTAAGAAGAGGTGATAGAGAAAAAGAAGGTGAACAATATCAGAGGATTCCATAGGATATCTATCAATTTTTTCATGGTTATAATATCTTAAAAAGAGCATATAAACAATATTGACATCTAACTAAGAATGTTCATTCAATCTTGGCTCTATCATCTTCTTTGTTTCATATATGATGGCAATGATTGTATGTAGATTTAAATCAACATGGATACGTTTAGATTGTGATGACATTAAAAAATGACTCAAAGATCCAAATCATCCATGAGAAATCATCTAAAATTTAACAACCTCCTATTTCTCTTTATGTTTGATTATTTATTTGATTAAGAATTATTTATTTCCATTACATGTATTTTGTGGTGCTTAATTGAGTATAGTATATTTTATATATTATAGGAAATAACTGACTGAATTAAGATTAATTTATAAATTAAATTTAATTTATTATATAAATAATTAACCTATTATAAAATAATTAAACTAAATTGATGTTAAATAAGAAAAATAATTAAATTAAATAATTTTTGACCCACTTTTTTTACCTAATATAGAAGTACGTGCATGCATATTTCAACCACTACTCAGAGGGTGAAAGATACGCATGTATTTTTTATGTGGTATCAAGTAAATGAATGAGGTGTTAGGATTACATATACCAAACACTACCACATATTTTTGGTAAATTCCAACAAAGCATTATCAAGCTTAAAGGTGTGCAAGGAAGTAGTTTCACATATGTACCAAGATACATAGGAGCACTTGAAGTGAAAGGATAAACTAATTGGTGTCTTGGCATGTGACAAGAATGGAAAGATGGATTGTATGAAACATGGAGCATAGTAAGTGGGAAGGAGGTTGCACAAACAACAATGTGCAAGTTCAGGAGCACACATATGGGAGAGTTGGTAAGGAGAATGATTCTTCAAATGGTATATACTATTTATGGAATCCATCGGTTATAATAATGACTTGATTGAATCTAGCATGAAATATATGACAAGTAGTTATGCCTAGCCTTTTTTATAAATTTGTTTAGGAAGACATAACCATGTAATGTAAAGGTGAGATGGTGGGTTGTACCAATATAATCCCATGTTGATTTAGAGTTCATAGGTTGACAATTTGTTATGTATGAATATATTGATGTTTTGGTAGTTTGATGTGTTATTACTATCATTATGTACTTGATATTTGTTAATGTAAGGGGTTGAATACACCATTAATGGATGTCTAACTTACTTAAAGTTATGTTCTTAATATTCAGTATCAGTGGTGAAAATTATCAATGAAGTGTGTGTATAATTATTCTTCAATACATTAATGTTTAAGTATTGAATTAGTTTGTTAGCCTCCTAGAGTGCATCATGATAATTTTTTACAAGTCATCTTTTGTGACTAACCTAATGTACCCTAGTAGTATTTCTCTCCCTACACCTTAAGTGATCATGCAAGTTTGCTTACATGATATGATAACATAGTGATTGTTGACTATTATGGTAAATGCAGTGGCATAGATACACTATTTGATTCATAGGAAAATCCCAAACTTTTTTTTTCCATTGTCGGGAAGTTGTTGAACCAATTGTGGAAGATGATGTTTGAAGATGATTCATTACATTTATTTAGAGAGCATTGGAATGTGTATAGTGGACCAAGAACTCACCCACCTTTACAAAGAATCATCTAAGCTTAAGGAATTTATCTCATAAGAAATTGATAGAAGAGTATTTATTAATTCTGTCTATGAACTATTTTTGTATGAGTTACCTAAGCACTTGCATGCATGGCTAGCCACATATGTTATGGGTTGGAGTAGAATTTTTTGTATAAAATACCATTGGATAAAGGCACAAATTAATTTTTTTTATTGCATTGACAAGTTATGGACCAAATTGATTGGTGTGTGGTGGATAGGCATACTAAATAGTTACATATTGGAGTTCTCAGTTTCCACATACTCTTGTCTACAAGAAGTAGGATACCATTTATTGTGTGATTCGAGGTGATCTTTTATTTCTTAGCTACCCTAGGAAATAAAAATATCATGGTAGACTATGATATTGAATTCCTTCCAATGGAGGGATAAAAATATCCTACACATTGGCCAAGCAAACAATAGAATGAGGGGGGGAGAAGGTTTTCATGTCGCTCCATGCTAAGGAATTTTATAATGAAGAATCTAGATGTTCACTAGTTTAGACAATGCACGTGTTGATGTGGGATTTATGCACACCAAGGAACCTTATGAGTTAGCCTTTAATGTTTTAGGACTAGTGAAATAAATTCACAAGGCATGAGTTAGAAGGTATTGGGTTTTGAAAACAACCTATTGGTGGATCAATGGTGAGTGAAGTAGTTTGTTTACCATAGATATATTTGAATATGGATGAATCTAAACCTACTTGATATGGGTGGATTAATGATGGATCTCACCTAAGGTAGGTCTGACCAAATAAACTCAAAAAGAGGGAAAGGTAAGGCATAAAAGAAACCATGTGGACCACACAAGATGATACCTTTCTAAACTAGCTCTTAAACTAAGGGTCAGGTAAGAAATAAGGAACTAATGTTTGCTACAAGATGATATAAGCACACCACCAATCAAACACAGTTAAGATTCTAAGGAAACAAGAATACAATAAACTTAAGTATTTATAATCAAAGGTTGTCACATTTATAATATTATTTTTGCACATCTACAAGGGGGATTATGATTAATACACAAAAGGCATTCAAATTAGCAATATCACAATATGAAAATGTATTGAAAAGATAACTCATGCACAACCAAGAGACTAAGATACCAGAATGACATAAATTCTTACGAGATTCATAGGTTTGGAGAAGAATTAGATTTGTACATCAAGAATAATTATAAAACAATCCGTAGAATTTTCTATTAATCTTAATAGCCAAAATTCTCCTCCCTTTGGGATAGGAAGATACAAATAGATATAAGATCGGGTAGGGGAAAACATCATCCTAGTGAAATCTTAATTTACATATCCAAAAATAAAATTATGTGTCAAAAAACATGAAAAACATGCATGTAAAAAAGTATTTTCTCAATATAGAATTCCTTGACTAAAATATAATATATATATATGCCAAATAAATTAGGAACAAATAGTTCCAACTTAACTATAACATGCAAATATATATATATATATATATATATATATATATATATATATATATATATATATATATATAGTGGTGTTGATGTGACAACACAATGGACTTTGCATGCTCATTAATGTATATGTAACTATAGTTGTAACTTGAGTTACAATTTGACTTGGCACCATAGCAATAAATACACTCACTAAAGTCATGACATAAGTTGTTAGTGTAGTTACAGTAGTAACTATCACAAGTGGCATGTATGCAAGTCTCATTTTAGTTTTTACTAGTGTGTATTTCAAGGACTAAGACTGAGTGCCCTGAGGTGGTGCCAGTGATACCCCTAGTGCTGAAGTTGATTGATTTGTTCCCTTTATTTGTAAATATAAGGCATGGTTGGTATGGAAATCCATATCAATAGTTTTAAAATCTAGAAAGGATCTTTTGAACAATTGTAGGAGCTTGTCCATAAATTTATTATCCATGGTTAATGAACTTTAACCTCTACATGGAGTTTATCTATGCCTCTAATATTGTCCCTAGAAAGATTCACTAACTAAATGACCTCTTCATTAGATCTATAAATTGTTCCTTTAATTTCAGCTTAGAAGCTATTAGCTACAACTTCAAGAAGGTTCTCAAAAATGGGCTTTGCAACTAACTGCCCAAGAGGAGTGATCACATCATTGACCCTCATATATTTTAAAATGGAGACAACCTCCCTTTTTTAACTTGTAAATTGTATTACTAAGGTCTGCATCTCTCGATGTTAGAGTCAAGTTAGTTATTCCTCTTAATGGCCACATAATTATGGGCCCATGCAAACTCTAGTGTTGTTATTAGGTTCAAATGGGCATATGCCTTATTCCTTGTTGCCTAGCTAAGGAAATGAATCTTGCCATAAATGTCCTGCATTTATTTAATAAGTGAATTATATCCCCCCATTTAGGTTGGGATGTGGCCTTTTTAGACCTTATTAGTTGAATTGTGTCATACAATTTCTTAGTTGTACCCTGTACATTGTCTATGATTTCTTTTAGAGCTTAGATAGTGGTCCCTTTTTTGGACCTTTGCATATATTGGTCATAAATTTTGAGCATCTATTTTAATACTCCCTTAGTAGCATCAACAAAGCTATAAGGATCTTCCCTGTATCGATTCATGTCTAAGAGATTTATTTTTCTCCTTTTTGTTAAAGAGATTATATCTTCTCTTTGTTCTACATTGACCTATTCTCCATTAGAAACCATAGTATTCCTCTTTAACTTCCTCAAGGTATTTATTTATCTATCAATATGGAACTTGACTTTTGGTTGCTCATCAATCATAGGTCTTGCCTTCTTGCCACTCAATACAAATTGATACTCTACTTGTTCTATAACTGTAGAAGTAAAATAAGGAGATTGTCCTAAAGATGCACTAATATAGGTTAATATGTACCCAATGTAGGGAAAGGAGGTTTATCCTTCTATAGACACTAGAATTCTGCACATACATTTCCAAGTGTCATGACCCCTAGTAGACCCCTCATACCTTTTTTCCTTACCTAGGCCTATTTTCATCGATTTAGCTTTACTAGGCTTAAACATGGCCCTTTAGGCTATTTTGATGTTCATCCTTGAACATCGATGATTGGGCTAACCGTCAAAGGTCATCCCAACCATCGACAGTCAGGTTGACTATCGATGGTTAGCCCAATTGTTGACAGTCAAGATCAGCTGCCGAACCTTCTACATACAAACACCATGCAAACTACTAGCTACCTTTTTTTGATATAAGTCATCCAAATATCCTTGAGAGGCATTACATGGACACATTATATTTATAATCCCCAATTACACTCCCTCTTGTACCTTTGGCCCTTGCCTATAAGAAGGAGAGAGATGTAAGAGCAAAAGGATCTATAATTATTATTAGGAGCTCAAGTACTCAGAGTTTTATTTTGTAGGTAAACAAACATCATCCATGTTATCAAGCCATTCCATTAAGAGCTAACTACCATCACCTCTCAACCAAGATTTTTGGCACTATTACTCTACCAAAATTAAGCCA
This sequence comes from Torreya grandis, assembly GCA_037957365.1. NCBI lineage: Eukaryota > Viridiplantae > Streptophyta > Pinopsida > Cupressales > Taxaceae > Torreya > Torreya grandis. The sequence continues at coordinate 941,117 of JARHVA010004324.1, read as the reverse complement.
AATCCTACCTACGAGTCAACTATGCCAACTACTCATCCAACCCCCTTTTAGTAAGACAAGCTCTTATTTATTACTATTCATGTGCTTTATTTCCATTTTATAATCAATTTAGCCTTTGCCCAACCCTCAAAATTCATCTATGAATCCCGTCAATTTGTTATTGGTTAAACCTAGTTTTGGCATAGTCAACCATCGATGGTCAACATAACCACTGACGATCAGGCATACCTGTCGATGATCAACCCAACTGTCGATGATCACCTATGGTAGGAAAAATAAGCAAGCTATCTTGACCCACGTATACTTATCCAAATCTACTTTTCAGAGTTTCTAATTTTTCACAAACCCCTTTCATACCTCTTGAGCCATACCTTGACCCATTAACACTAGCACTAATTAGTTTATCACTAATTTGATCATTCTAGCATATCTCTTTATCAAGCAATTCTTGTTATCAGTTTCAGTACCTTTTGATCATTGATGCAAGTACTTTCTTTCTATTTTATTAACTTAATTGTTCTAAAATGGTATATTGATAGCCCCTAAAGAAGCTCTCACTTTTGGGATCTAGCTAGTGCTAGGCAATCCACCCAACTACTTGTTTTACCCATAAATTTACTTTAGTGCTTTCTTACATGTAGGTAATCCTCCCAAGCCAAAGATGATCTCTTCACAATCTTCTGATTCAATGCATGCACCCTTTTTATCAAGTATTCCTACCACAACCCATATTTTCAGTTTTACTACCTTATTTTGAATAATAATGAAATTTGAGTGAAATATTCTGGCATGCCCAGCATGACCCTCGTCTCTACTTGGGTTTTATTTTTATTCACATCTTATGCTTCTTTCTCTGTCTGTGCTCATAATTGAAATCAAAATTTCATTTGGGTCTAAAACATATTCCATCCATTAATTTATTGTTTCTTTTAGCTCACTTAGCTTAATTAAATGACATCAAGATTAATCATATCATACTTATGTTACACAACTAGATCACATAATCAAGCAAACGCCATAACAAACCTGAGACAAGGCCCGATTGGGATTTCACCACCTAGCAGATCACCTTACCCTACCTGAAAATCCTATTTGGATTTCATCACCAAGGGGAGGACTCACTCAGTTCTTTGGCTAAGTATAAGCTTTAGATAAAAGGTATATATTGGCTAAGTGACCTAACTTGGCTCAAGGATTGTGAAGTGAGGGGAGCAAGTCCCAAGCACCAGGACATGTGCCCAACTTAGTACAGGTTATTTTGAGCACCAAAACTAACCTAAAACTATCTATATATTGCTTATCTAGTACTTGATCTACAAGCCAAATTATATCACACATTATCATAAACTAAGGCATAAGCCAAAACTAATCTTAAAACTAACTTCAGGCTTAAAACATACTTTCTAGTGTCTTCCTTGATTGCCTTGACTATTTTATCTATCTTCTTTCTGTTTGAATGGGGAGTCTATTCTTTTGTATTCTCCCCCAATTGTTTGTATGGTTCTCAATCATCAATAGTGAAGAGACCTAGTAGAACAAAACATGTCACCTAAATCATGGACAAAATGTCAACTCTTGAGTCGTCCCTTTCAGGAGCCCATAACATTTTATTTTATGACCGAATATGTAATGATCCATTCAACCTTCGGTCCCTATTAGACCTTATCCAACCCAATGGGAGCTTCCAAAATTCACCAAGTTTAATAGTAAGGAATACCCCTAATAACATTTAAGATAATTTAGGCATTCTTGTTACATGATTGCCTACGATGATGCCCTGCTCTTACACACTTTTCTTATGTCTCTTTTTGTCCTGACCCTAGACTGGTATAGTGCCATTACCAAACATTCCATCTTCTCTTTTATCCAATTAACTCAGACCTTCTTAGATCACTTCTCAATCAACATATCCAAGAAATTCTCTATCACTAACCTTTATTCCATTCACCAATTTTAGGATGAGTCAATAGCTAATTTTGTGGCTCGTTAAAGAAGTTTGATCAACCAATTATCATTCTCCTTGCCTCAACTTGAATTGATCGAGATTTTTGCTTGTACTTATGTCAAGCACATTTCTTCCACACTACATATCCACAAATTTAGAACTTTTGATGAAGCTTTTACCATGGCACACAAGTTAGAGAATAGGGCTATAGATGAGGGTAAACTAAAGATACGAAACAAGAACTCTACCTTCAAAACTAACAAAGCCTCTTCCTCCAAAGCAAGCAATCAAGTTAAATCTAGGGATAAGAATAAGGGAACTATGAATGTAGTCATCCTTAAGGCTACCCCATCACCTACTGTCAATCAACAAAACTTTCTCAATCCCTCTAACCAAAGCTCACATAACCCAAACTGAAGCACCCAAAAACAATTTACTCCACTTGGAGAATCTTATGCCTTTGTGTTGGAAAAGGTACTCAAAGCTAATCTTGTAAAACTTCTACCCATCAAGCCTCCCCCACAGTTTGATTCTTCTTATCCAACACCTACTTGGTACAATGAAAATGATCTTTGTGCTTTTCATTGAGTAATCAGACATGACATCAGCGGATGCAATACTTTCAAGAATGTTTTTCAAAGCCTCATTGACAAGGGGAAAATAACATTGGATAACCCTAATGCCCCTCAAAATCAAGCCTTGGACATATTTAGAAAGCCATTTCCCAACCATGCCCCTATCAAAAATGAGGACACACAGGCTGAATGCTCTCATAATGCCCACATGATCTACATGGCTTGTGATACACCTACACATGAGGACCCAACCATCCAATCTACCCATTCTTCCCCCACCTACTTACAGAGGTATAAGAGTCATCTTCCCCTCCTTCAAAGATTTAGCTTGAGGAGGTTCCTTTTTACCTAGCCACACTCATAAAAGCTTTGGAATCATCACATTCCACCCCAATAGGCATATCTAGATAAGTAAAGATTCTTGATTTGCTGCCTCCACTAGCTACCCAACAAAACACTATTCCTATGGATATTGTTCATAAAGGAAAAGCATTTCTACTGATACCTCCCATGAATGAGCCATTTATCTCAACCTTACTTCCCTCACCTCAGGATATCAATTAACCTACCAACTAACATCCCCAACCTACAAGTCTATCTCTTTCATCTGCTATCCATGAAGCAAAACCAGTACACAAACCTTTTTCCACATTAGTGCAAAAATTGGAATTTTCCCTAAAACTAGATATGGATCAAGTTACCTTTTAGAAACATTTAGGCCTCCCTTACATCAACAAGCCTGAACCTTCTAGCACACCTTTGACCAACTAATCTATCATATTTCCACCACCTCTCAAACCAATCATAACTTCTACCAATGCCTCACATTCCCCATCAATTGAGGCAATCATACCTCAAATAAGCAAGCCACCAAACAAACCTATTACAAACCTCAGTACCTTCCCCATACGAAGTTTGGTCTACCTATCTCTTAAAGTAGAATTGACCCCATCTAAACCTCCACCCAAACCTTGACCTGAACTAACCAAAAGAGTAAAACCATTGAATAGCCACATGCTTAGGGTTTTTCCTTCCTCTGCCCTACCCTCTGTCTTGGGTCCTCATCCATTAACTCTACCTAAAAAGAAAATTCCTTTTAACATATGTCATCCATAGCTACTAGTTAGACCAGCCCAATTATTATCTAATACACCAATTTTTCCTAAACTACTAGTGGCCAAACTATCAACCTCGAACCTTCCAACCACTAACATGTCCAAACCAAAACCCTTACCTAGAAACATCACCTCACCCAAGCTTTCTCTTACCAAAAATTCTACCATGAAAACACCTCACTTACCACCCAAAATGACAACCCCTAGGCCTTTCCCACCTCTCACTGAATATTTTTCATCCATTTTTCAAAAGTTGTTACAATCTTTGCACCTCACCTTACCTCGTATCAGACCCTCGGACCCTCTTGGTTCAAAACTGGTTTGGTATAATGACCATCGAATATGTTCCTATCATAGGACACCTAGACATGACATGGAGAATTGAAAAAATCTCTAAGCCATTATCCATCAGCTCTATGATGAGGATGATTTCTTATTAGAAGAGATTCACTTCACCCCTCCACCAAGGCACCCACTACCCATTTGTCAATGCATACCAGATCCTCCACTCTCAACTCAGAATGATAGGGAACCTACTCAGATTCCTATCACATCATTCCCCTTTATCCATACCATTAACATGGTCACACAATCACAATAAAGGGACAAAAGGAAACACAAGGTGTCCATTCCATGGACATACCCACCTACTCATCCTAAACCAAACTTGATCCAACCCTCTGCATTCTTAGCTCCACCCAAAGAAACTATCTTAGGCACCTCTGAGGGTAATCCTTATGAATCCATCAAGAGGGTCACTCTTAAGTAACTTCACCAAACTCCAACTAAGATGAGCCTCTATGAGCTCATTTCCACATCACCTCACCATCATCAAGCTATGATAGAGGCTATATAGGCTATTGATGTCGAATCAAGAGACTCCCAACTTATAGAGGCCTTCATCGGTGCTCTCCAAATCTCTACCCTTGTCACCTTTAAGGACTCAGAGATACCTTCCATCCACCCTAAAGACTTGGATCCACCTCTATTTATCACTACCCATATCAACCAAACCCATGTCAAATGGGTTATGATTGATGGGGGAGCTGGTATCAACATAATGTCTTCTCATGCCTATGACTAACTCAAGCTACTAGACAATGTCATGTCTAAAACCTCAACCATCCTTAGATCCTTTAATGACACTATGACCACTACCTTGGGCACCATTATACATCACATTCATCTAGGACCTCGCACACTCCCTGAACTTTTCTATGTGGTCGAAGGTGAATTATAGTACAATGTTTTACTAGGGAGACCTTGGATCCATACAATGGCTTGTGTACCTTCCACCCTCCATTATTGTGTCAAGCTTAAAAATGAAGGTCAGGTGGTTACCATACAAGCTAACCCATGACTTATCGACCTAATGATGTTTTCCTACCTCCATCCAAAGCACCACAAAAACCACCACCCATAGAAGCCAAAGCCATTGCTTCCCCTCCTACGAAAGTATCTACCAGTTCATCTATTTTTGTAGACCAAATACCTAGCACTAATCCCTTGGAATCTATCTTGCAATGCCTTACCCTTGGAAAATACCATTTCCTCACCTTGGATGCCCTCCTTACTCCCCAAAAATATGGGAAACTCAACCACCACCCAGATTATGACCCCAACATTAGAGTCATTGTCCCTTTAGGGCCTCCCAGCTATCAAACTCACTTCTTATATGGGGGAATTGACAATCCACTTAATGTTGCCATTACCCACCCTTTACCTCAACCATTTACCTCTAACTTCTCTTACTTGGACAAAATTGACTTCGCCAAACTATACCTTCATAGGTGTGCCTAGAAGGGATTTGGTTTAGGATGGTATAAGCATGTCCCACACATGTTGACCTTGATTAATAACCACAAGCCTCATGAGAAACACGGCCTTGACTTCATTCTACCCAAAAAGAAGAAATCTAATAAATCTACCACTACCATTGTTATAGAAGAGAGCCCTTCCCTACCAACATTCCCTCAACCTGAGAGTGAGGATGAGGACCTCATCCCACCTAACTTTTTTTTCATCAACATGATTACCCTTGGCCCCTTGACTTACCAAAAGGAAGGGGTACCCATATCCATCACTTTGAGCCATCCTGAACTCATGGTAGATGACTCCCCTACCATTAACACTATTCAATTTCAAGATGATGATGCTATTCTCACCTACCTTGGTGCACCAGATTCCTCCATTCATAAATATTTACCTCCAAAAACCTCAACCATGTTGAATGAATCAACCATATACATTGACATAGGCACTCTGAACAACCCCCACATCATCAAACTTGGCCAAACTCTCACCCCTGAGGAACTACAAGACTATCAACCTTCCTCCACAAGCGTAACATCACATTCACTTGGTCATATGTTGATATTCTTGGTATTGACCCAACCATTTCCACCCACAACATAGCCACCACTTGTGATGCCAAACCTATTAGATAGAAACTTTGTTGAATGCATCTATGCATATCCCTCCTTATCAAAGAAGATATCCAATGCCTCCTTTCAATTAACTTCATTCAACCCATTGATTACACCCAATGGGTTTTGAACATCATACCTATCACTAAAGCCATAGGGGGACTACATATCTATGTGTATTTTCATGACCTCAACCTCACATTCCTAAGGATGACTTTCCTCTACCTAGAATTGACCAACTTATTGATCTTATAGTAGGCCATGAGCTATTGTCACTGATAGATGGATTCTCAAGTTATAATCAGATCTTAATTGCCCCTAAATATTAGCACAAAACTAACTTCATCACCCCATGGGGGACTTAGATGTTGTCACTCATACATGGATTCTTGAGTTATAATCAGATCTTGATTGCCCCTAAAGATTAGCACAAAAATAACTTCATCACCCCATGGGGGAATTTCTATTATAGAGTCATGCCCTTCAACGTTTATAATGCTGGTGCAACTTACCAATGGGCCATGACATATATTTTTCATGACTTTATCCATATAATTGTCAAAGACTATGTGGATGACCTTCTTAAGAAGTCTAAGCTTCAGAAAGACCATTTAGCTATTCTTAATATTATCTTTGAGCAACTTATCCATTATCACATCTACCTCAATCCTAAGAAATGTATTTTTGGGGTCTTATCAAGCAAACTTCATGGCTTCATCATTTCCCTTTGAGGAATCAAAGTCAATATGGCCAAAATTAAATCCATCCTCGAGATGCTAACTCCAACTAATCTTAAGCAACTCTACAACTTACAAGGGAAACTTCAATCCATTCATCGCTTCATTTCCTAGCTCTCTGATTAGTGTCATCCCTTCCATCATCTCTTGAAAAAGGATGTCTCTTTCAAGTAGAATGTTGATTATCAAAATGCCTTTGATATTGTCAAATATTACCTGCTATCTCCACCTATCCTTACACCTCCTAAGGATGACCAACCTTTCTACCTCTATATCTCTACCATAGACCACTCCCTAAGGACAATGCTTGCCCATCAAGATGAACAACACAAAGAAAAATCCATCTATTACATTAGTCATACACTAGTTGAATACGAGACTCATTACACACATACCGAGAAACTATGTTTGGCCTTAGTCTTTGTGGCCACCAAGCTTCACTACTACCTCCTTAACTACAAATTTTTTGTCATAACCAATACCAACCCCCTCAAATACATCCACTCCAAACCATACCAAAACTAGCATATGGCTAAGTGGCTCATGATTTTAGCTAAATTTGACCTTGAGTTTCTCCAATAAAAAATGATCAAGGGGTAGGTTATCATTGATTAATTGAATGAAACACCCCTAGCGGATAACCAACCTCCCCCTCTTGCATTTATAGATGAGTCTATTGCAATCTTATCTCAAGAAGATTTCACCAATCAAGTAACCATGTTTTTTATGGTTTCAAATGTCAGTGTGGTGGGGGCACTGATATTGTCCTTGTCTCCCTTATTGGTGAACCACTTCCCTTATCCTTTAAACTTGAATTTGAAGCACCAACAATGTGGCTGAATATGAAGCCCTAGTAATAGGTATTCAAACTACTTTAGCCTTAGGATTTAGAACAATCAATATCATTGGTGACTCCTAACTTGTGGTCAACCAAGTTACCAGTATTTACCAGTGTAAGAATGAGGTTTTATAGTTGTATAGGCAACTAGTTATAGAACTCCTAGCCTTATTCAAATGTTACGATAGTCAAACCACCTCATGATCTACCAACAAATTTGACAATACCATGGCTTTGCTTGCCTCTCAAATCTCGTTAGCACCCTTAGACTCTAAATTATTGGTCATTATCCATCACCTAATTGAGCCTTCCTACACCAAGACATACACTCCAACCATCTTTAGTGTGCAGGAGATCCTACCTGACTTTTGGTACTAGCAAACCTTTGACTACCTTCACCTTGACATAATTCCCTCAAGCATCTCTACGAATGCTTGTCAGACATTTATTCACATCACCTCCCATTATACCATTATGGGAGGAATCCTCTACAAATTAGGCTTATATGGCCTCCTATTCCATTGCCTCTATGGTCTAGAAGCCTCTCATGCCATCAAAGAGACACATGATGGTATCTATGGGGGTCACTTTAGTGGCCTCATTGTGATCAAGCGCATCCTCTACCTAGGCTATTACTAGCCCACCCTCAACCAAGACTGTTGTGATTACATGAAAAAGTGTGTCAAGTGTCAAAACATGCTAATTTACATCATGCACCTAGTAATAGCCTTCATGTGTCCGTAGATTTTTGGCCTTTCTCACAATGGGGTCTAGACCTTATTGGTGAAATCAACCCCCACTCTTCACAATAACATCATTTTATCATTACCGTAACTGAATATTTTACCAAATGGGTGGAAGCTATTCTCCTTATCTCGATGAAAGCTAAAAAGATTATCGAATTCATCACCCATCATATCATCTATCATTTTGATGTTCCCCATAATATCATCATTGATAATGGCAAATATATTGAAAACAAATAAGTTTAGGGCCTTTGTGACATATTTGGTATTAAACTTAGCTTTTCATCTCCTTATCACCCATAAGCAAATAGACAAGCCAAAGCCTCTAATAAAACCCTTAACAACATGATTACTAAAATGGTCAATGCCTCAGATTGGCATTTGTACATCCCCTTTGCCCTATGGGCATATCATACTAGCATTTGAACCCCCATTGGTGATACACCCTTTTCTCTCATCTTTGGAGCCAAGGTTGTCTTACCTCTTGAAATCCAACTGCCTTCTCTTTGCATATCTTTATGTGACTTCATTTCAGAAGATGATTACCATCAAGAACATTTAACCAAACTTGAGTTACTCGATGAGCGTCATTTAGCCACCCTTTCCCATCTTCATGTCTATCAAGAATGAATCAAATAAGACTATAAAAAACACCTAAAAGTTTGAGAATTCAACATTGAGGATCTTGTCCTCAAGGAAAATCAACATGTTACCAACATGGAGAAGAGCAAGTGAGGAAAATTTTCTTTCAATTGGATTGGACCCTACATCATAACCCATAAGTATGGATGAGGAGCTTACTGGTTATCCTCTCTTGAGGGAAACCCATAACTTGATCCTCTCAATGCTTCCATTTACGTTCTTTCTATTGTTAGCATAAGGAAATCATGATTACCATCTATCTAACTTAAACTCATCCCTTGCATACCATATCCATCTCCTTCCTTTTAGGGGCAAATAACTAAAATTGAATCATGTGATTATCCATCACAATTAGAGCCTAATATTAAACTTTGGGAATCATGGCTCTACCCAAGGCATGATTTTCATATTAGTTCCCCTCTCTTTGGAGAGTGGTTCTTATGGTTGTTGTCACCTATACCATGTTCACCTACTAAAATTTTAAGTTCATTTAGTTTTGCCTTTATAAAGGTAATCCATTGAGCATGTATATGCAAGTCTATGTCAAACAAAATCAAAATCAAAAATCAAGAAAATAAATCATGGGTCAACCCTAACATTTGTAGATTGCTCCATTGAAGGATAGTCATTGAAAATAATTAGAAATTACAAAAACATAAGTGGATTGCTCCCTAAAAGGACAAATATCAAAAGAATTCAAAACATAAACTTAGACCACTCCCTTGAAGGATGACTAAGTAAAATATTTGTCAAAATCTAGCAATTTATGTAATCTTCCCACATCGATTAAATTCCCTAACCCTAAAGCAAAAACAAGATAACAAAAGACCCTCAAGCAAAAGCAAAAGAATTTTGAAAGCTACAATCGGTTCTCTTATCAGCAATAATCTTGGGAAGCTATAATCAACTCTCCTTAGTAGACTTCCCACATCGATCGGTCTACACTTAGTATATGAACATAGACTTGTCTATACTACCTCTTTGGAAAGCCTACAAAAAAAACATACTAGTCTTACTAACATTTCTAATTTCACCCATTCTCCCTCCACATATCACATATGCATGGGACTATGAGCTTACTTGACACATCATGATCAAGATACCTTGCTAACAACATTGAGTATGCTAATGTGAAGCACTTGAAAAGCTTATTTTCATTAAGTTAATCTAACTTTAGGGTTTTGTGTCAGTCCTTGCCCTTCAAAAAGGTATTATATTCTTTATTCATGGGTGTTTCCCCTCATGATTCTACTTAGTCTCATATGCATCTAGTTTGTTATTTACTTACTTCTTATGTCCACATTCTACCTCTATTATCATTTAAGACAAACATTGTATCCAAATCACAAATATCATCTATCATATAACCACATTATACATCATCTATCTCTCTAAGTGGGAAAAACATGAGCATCCAACTAACCAATTAACACATCACATAAAATCATTTGCAAGTAATATAAGCATCAAATCCAAGGAAATATATCATAACACATATTAGAAGATCTTTTATCAGTAACTATACACCAAGCCATAACCATATCCATCCATAAAATCAATAAAATAATAATCACAAGTATCCTGTTAAAGCATCACATGTCTACACTACATAAAACCATGAGCTATAATCTTAAAACACATCACCACATGACATAATCCATACAACATCCATGATAACATTAGTATATTAGCAATGCTAAAACTTAGAGCATCATATACATAGATAAGCATATCATACATTGTAATGTCAAAATATACAATGTCATAACAAATATTTCTCAACAAAAAAAATATACGTCTCACTGCATCAACACGTAGGCCAATATCAAAATCATCTATATATGTATATCATGTATCTATACACTTGTAACACTTAGGCCACTATCTCCTACACCACTGCCATTCACACTGCATGTACCTATAACTATACCTAGTGGTGGTCCCCCTAGGACCCCTATCTGACCCATTATCATAGCCCACTAACCTAGGGTATCAAGTACAGACCCACCACCCATGCTAGCTTTATACTCAATGAATCTCATGTCATGGGTAAATTGATCAAATACCATCACCTCATAATAATAAATGCCTATATGGTGGCTAAGTAGCATGCCCATGGCACTATGTCTATTGGCCCTCTTATTATTGTACTTACTACACCTACCCCAATCTGCCCCTATAGATTAGTCACCTAACCTTGTAAATATATAACTTGGGCTCATGCCTGGTTCATCTCCATTGTCACAACCCCCACCTATCCCTATAGTGCAATAATCTAGCCTTCCAACATGGCCACCTATCCTTGTAAATAAGCTATCTAAGCCTACACTGCTACTAAAGTTGTTACTGCCTATGGGTCACCTTGCACCTGAGCTACCCCTAGATCAACATCCATGGGTTGGTGGCCTCCATTACCCCATCCAAAATCTAGTGTAGTGTACCTACCCTAGTACCAGGTTGCATAGCCATCAGTGATGCCTGCATCATCAATCTATCCCCCCACTGGTAGCTCCTCAAAATCATGTGCTATATCTACTAGTTGAGGCTTATGAAGTAAAGACTTGACCTCCTCTTTCCTATATCTAGGAGTGTTAGGTGTAGTCCCATATATCAAGCCAAACTATCTCCATACCTAATCAAATGAGATCATCTCTATCTCCATCTCTCTTCTCCTATACACCCACCTCTAGATCTACAACCCTATGGTGTGGTACCTAAATCCTACCCACTATAGTCACCCAACATATGGTCTCTATATAACATCCCTTGGCACTAAACCCTCTAATCTATCATAGAACCACTCAATATCTCTAGCCCCACCGCCTACTCTTGTGTAAGCCACCACTCTCCTCTAGTGCATGAAACCAACAACATAGTCAGTCAATGCATGTGTATCCTCTAGCAACCCCAAGGATCTTAATACTGAATGTGCTCAAAAGCCCAATAGTGAAAAATAATCCCTACACTCAATCCATAACATCAATGCACTTTGAAACCCCATAGATCCCTATAAATCCACATAAGTAACACTTGTGCCCACCCAAACATGGTCCTCCCTAGAAGCATCTCTACTAAAACTCCAAGCAATAAATATGGGAAATAGCCACCAACTAAATCTGGTATCACAAATCTCGTCAATGCCATCATCATCATTATAGCTAAAAACCTAGCTTTAGGTGCCTTTTGATACAAGGGGCCATAACCAAACCCATCAGCATGAAACTATGCATCCATCTAATCATCACCATATATGAGTTCCGTATAGTAATCTCTCTCCTCAATCTCTATGTGATATACCAAATCCCCTCAGATAGTCAATTTGGTAATCCTAGAAACATCATCTAACATACTAGTAATCTCTCCTATCAGTATCTAAAAGGTGTTTATCATGGGGTCCCATCTCTCGATGAGCATGATAAGCATGACAGGGTCATAGGGTACATGCTAATAATGGTGCATCATGCCTAATCTGATAGCCTCCATGTATCACCACTCATCATCTATCATCACATCCTGCACCTTGGCAAAGAGCCTAGGGACTTGATCCATCAATTGAATCTAGTCTCATGCCCACGAAAAAACCATGTGAGTAAGCACACTTTTTTTCCTAATCGATTTTAGTACCAGCATACACCTAAAATTTTCAACCTATTCCAAACTAACCTATCACACCCACCACCCTACCTCTAAACAATTCAAGCAATAATCCATCATTACCTACAAAACTTAGACAAATCTACCTAACAACTAATTTATAACCTTTAAATACCATATTTAAGCTATAAACCAACCAAAGCCACACCTAACCTTCTTCAAAAAACCACACAATATAGCCTACCTACTTGACACCTTTTCCCAAATCATCCCAACCCATCATTCACACAACACACCTAACCCCCTTTAACAACTTTGTACCCACACCATCTATCAAATAAGACTTTTTAAATAAAATTCTTCTTTTTCATTATTATCTATACCCTTAAAAACAAATCTAGGCTTAACCCTCTTCCATTAAGAGGTTGACCATCAACATTTGGAACAACTATGGCAGTCCCCTAAAAAGCCTTTATTTTTTAGCTCAACTATCAATGGTGAGTTAATTGTCAACAGTCAGGCTTAGACCACTGATGGTGAAGCCGTAAACCCTACCCTCCCTAAACCCTATCAAAACCTATTAATCTTACCACAAACATACCTAAGCCTTCTACCCTACCCTTACCCATCCCATACAACCATTCAATTGACCAAAACAAGCAACACATCTATCGATTTAGCAAAAACCTAAATGTAGGGCATCACCCCCAAACACAAATAAATTATTTTTTTAACCTAATTACACTAGTACACCCATTCATTTCTATTTAACATAAATAATCATCAATTTTAAAACACCTCGTACCTTGTTCCATGAGCAATGCCATGGTCGAAGCCCAAGTCCCTTTGCCTAGCCATGCCCTCCTTCATCATTTATCTCAATTAATGCAAGTACAAATCACAAGTCCCCACTTTGTGGTTACCTTAATCAAACTCCAATCCAAAATCACCATAGTAATGAATAAAAATATTGGTAGAGAAAAAAGTATGGAGTGAAAGTGACAAATGATGATAATTACATTTCACTTTCACTTTTTATCTTTTTTGGCCTTTTAGGGTTTCCCCTTGACTGTTGATGGTCAAGGTGACTATCGATAGTTGACCCTTTTGACCCCTAACTATTGACGGTCATGGGCCCATATTTTTTCTTTCACATTTTTCAACACAAACCAGCCTAAAACTTCTCTTTACAGGATAAAAAACATGACCCTTGCTGTCTAATAAATCAAGCCTTTACTAACCAACCCCGTTTGACTACGTTCACCTTGATGCTGGCCATTATCCTCAATAATTTTTAGCACTTAGTCATATATTGTGCATAATCTCAATGACCTATTAACCTATAAATCAACCTCAACACTACCCTTTAAGTAAGAACTACATTCAGTCTAAAGTTGTTGCAGGTTGTTGAATCCCCTTCACTATGTAGGTAGTGTTTACTTACCTAGTGCATGTGGAGTCAGCTTGACCATACCCTAACCCACCCATTTTCCTACATCTACCTTGATGATGACCCTCTTTCCTAAATTATGCACATGTATTATGATAACTTTTCCTAGGTCATTTTGACCACATTGAGCGACCTTACCAGGTTACCTATTTGTATTTTTTGCACCACCTAGTACAACAACCAGATCATTTATGTTTTCATGGGATCACTTCCTACCTTAGATACCCATCACACATTAACCCATTTGGTGTTTTCATAGGAGTACTTCCTACCTTGGATACCCAACAAAACACTAAATTTGCCTTGGAGACTAACAGGGGTATTCCATTACCATGCCTACAGTAGTCACATGATATATTGGTCACTTGTCTTCTTCACACCAACCTTATTATTTATTAACATTGGCAACTTTAGTCTTTATGTGATCTACCATATCACACTTAGTTTTTTATTTATTTATAGGTTCTGCATCTCACCCTACCACCTACCACTTATCAAACCTCAACCTGATTTCATTTGACTTTATCACATCTTGATTTGAGGGGGAATACCTCCTCCTAACTCGAGGTGACCTTGACCTTACCTAACTTTCATTTTTGTTTTGCAACTTATCAATTCAAGCCACATAACAAAAAGGGGTAAAATGTAGACACCAAAAAATTTGTATATGCATTTCCAAGTGTTGTGACCCCTAACAGACCCCTTAGACCTTTTTTTCCTTACCTAGGTCTATTTTAATTAGTTTATCTTTAATAGGATTAAACATGGCCCTTTAGGCTATTTTGATGTTTAGGCTCAACCATCGATGATCATGCTCAACTGCCTAACCTTCTATATGCAAACACCATACAAAATACCAGCTACCTTTTTAAATATAAGTCATCCAAATCTCCTTGTGAGGAATTGATGGACAAATTATATTTATAAGCCCCAGTTACACCCCCTCTTAAACCTTTGGCCCTTACCTATAAGAAAGAGAGAGATGTAAGAGTAAAAGGATCTATAATTATTATTAGGAGATTAGGTACTCAAAGTTTTCTTTTGCAGGTCAACCAACATCATCTATGTTGTCAAGCCATTTCGTTAAGAGCTAACTTGCCATCACCTCTCAACCAAGCTTCTAGGCACCATTACTCTGCCAAAATTAAGCTAGATCCCACCTATGGGTCAACTATGCCAACTACTCATTCAAACCCCTTCTGGTAAGACAAGATCTTGTTTGTTACTATTCATGTGCTTTACTTCCATTTCACAATAAATTTAGCCTTTACCCAACCCCCAAAATTCATTTGTGAATCCCATTAATCTATTTTTGATCAAACCCAGTTTTAACATAGTCAACCATCAACAATCAGCATAACCATTGATGGTCAGGCATAACCGCCAATGGTCAACCCAACCATCAATGGTCACCTATGGTATGAAAAATCAGCAATCTACCATAACCCACTTACACATCCAAATCTAATTTTTGGAGTTTCTAATTGTTCACAGACCCCTTTCAAACCTCGTGAGCCATACCTTGACCCATTAACACTAACACTAATTAGTTTATCACTAATTCGATCATTCTAGCATATCTCTTTATCAAGCAATTCTAGTTATCAGTTTCAGTACCTATTGATCATTGATGCAAGTACTTTCTTTTTATTTTATTAACTTATTTTTTATAAAATGGTGGATTGATAACTCTTAAGGAAGCTTTCACTTTTGTGATCTAGCTACTTGTCTAACCACCCAGCTACTTGTCTAACCCACAAATTTGCTTTAGTGATTTCTTACATGCAAGTCATCCTCCCAAGCTAAAGAGGATCTCTTCACAATATTTTGATTTAATGCATGCACCCTTTTTATCAGGTATTCCTACCATAACCCATATTTCTTGTTTTACTACGTTCTTCTAGAATAATAGTCAAATTTGAGTGAAACACCTTCTTCCATCTAGTGACTTGCTTCTAAGTGGGTGTATCAATGATGTACTTAGTCTTCCCTATTGCCTTATGCACTCAAACTATAGGTCAATCGATATGAATAGCTTGGCCAATGGGCATTCCCAACTGTGTAGATAATTTGTTGGGTGTAGCCTAGGTAGTAAAAATGGAAGTGGATACTAGGATCTCAAAATGTATGTTCATTGTCCTAGGAGACTGGGGACTAAATCTACTAAAGAATGAATATGTCATTGGGGTGATAAGTATATTTTAGAGATAATATGTGACTAATGTGTACACAACCCCAGTAGTAACAACAATAATAAGAGGGCTCCCATAAAAGTGAATAATGGTCAATAAAATTGGCATTGTAGTTTTCTAAGGCTTACTCGTTGGACTTAAAGAATTAAAATAATTATTATCTCATACTACATCAATTTTTTTAATAATAATTGAAGAATTAACCAAAGAATAGGGAATTTGTGTACTTACCCACTAAGAGGAAATAGATGGTACAATTGTTGTCACAATCGTTATAGTGGTAACTTGAGATGAAGATCTTAGGATTGTGGTTGATGATGGCCCCTACTTTGAAACTTTTAGTTTTGGCCCTGCCTCACCTTCTAGGTCTCCATATTTGTTTGACAATAATTCAGTGGCCACTGAGCTAACATTTCCTTGATCAGCGTCTTCAAATTCCCCTAATATCTCAGTCCCTCTAGATTGAGTATATTCTTCAATTATCCACTCATCTTCTTCATCTTCTTATATTATTTTTATGAATAATTTAGTTTCCTCAGTATCTGTCTTAAATAGACATTCTTCCTTAGTTTCCCATTTCTTATCCTCTTATTCACTATCATATATTTCCATTGGATATGATCTTTGTCGACCTATTATTTTATCCTTTTTCTCCCCTGACACTTCTGTAAGTCTCTCTTTTATTTTTACCTTTTGCGGTAAGACTAAAGGAGTCTTAAGCCTTCTCTTATAGGTGATTGGAGATTTAATAATGATGCAGGCTAGCCTAATGGAAGGTGGAGTGGGAAATGAAGGGAGTGTAGTGGTAATAGGTGGTAATGAAGTGGGAGTGACAACTGGGAAAATTATGGGAGGTGAATATGGTCACCTAGGAAAATGATGCACTATCATTAGTAGTGTTGTCACAACAAGAGGTGACCTAAGAGGATAAATAATGAAAACATGAAATGAGAAATTAGGAAGACTTAATTATTATGTTATATTTATTAGAGGTAGTGGTAACATAGAAAATAGCCTAGCTATTGTAGTAGGACTTGTAGGTCTCTCCACACTAGCTAGATGTTGAAAAGAAGCAACAATTATTGAATCTATAGGGGTAGTCTCAACTATATTTTCAACATTTGCTTCCCCATATGGGTTAGCCTACTCTTTCATATATGTTTTTGTGTAAGGAGGAGGCCCATGAATAGGTTTATAAACCCATTGTTCTTTTTTGATACTCTTGGCATATTCATCCATAATTGTGGGATCATATTGGATCCTTTGTGATACAATCATTGACATGTTTACCCTATCCATCCTTATATAAACCTTGGTGTCATCCTCTGAATTCATGAACACACTATCATGACTTTAGGATTGGTGTCTATAAATGATTTTCACCTTTCTTTCAAACTTCTTTATATGTCCCCTAATGCTTTTTTTGGGGTCCCAATGTCTAAATGGTTCCCATTTCAATCCATAGTGCACCCTAATATTCCTCATAGACTAAAAGTGTTCCCACCTTATGTATTATATTCATCCAATGCTAAGATGGGTTGGGTGAATAACTGATTTTGTAGCCCTAACCTCAACACTATCAGAGAATTGAGTTACAATCTTTTACTCAACCAATTTTTAAATAATAATTTGTGGTAAATACAAAGGGTGTGATTTGGTGGCCTCTATCTTTATTATAGTGCACTCATGATAGAACTAGTAGTCACCCTTTTTTTGGATAGTATTATTTATGGGGTCTGACAATCTAGGCATTTTCTTCTCATATATGGCATAGTACATGATAGGACAATTTTTTTTTGTCAGCATTTTCATTTGTTTCTTAAACTTGTGAACATGGAAGACACTGAAATCATTTAAAATCATGTTCTTTGGATACTTTGTAGATGGTTACCAAGGTTATTCATAGGTTGAATACACTATTGTGGTCACAACAGCTACCAAATAATACATCATATAGAAGTTACTTTTTGGTAAGATCCTTGGATTGGTGATTAATTAAATCGAATTTTTGTTGATTATATCCCCAATGGTGAAGATTTTATTAGAATTCAGGATGATATCTAGCAAAGGGACCCATATTGGATTGATATAAGAAATGCTTGGGAAGCCATATATTATGTTTAACAAATCCATGGAAATACTTACCCCTAGATTAAAAGTGACTATGAGAACAATAGAAGTAGGGCCTTGAATCACAAAGATGTTTGGGTTGCCAACCTATTATTTCAATTTGATATGGATGTTTTTCATGAAGAACCATGAATTTACCATCACCTACCTATAGGTCATCTCTATAAAAGGGAGCATGTAGTATCTTTCAAATGCATTTCCACTTATGTATACTACATGAGTCTTTATAAGTCAAACATGGAGTATATTTATAGAGATTTTCTCATTCAAAAATAAAACAAATATTGACTAAATTCAAGGCATTACCCTGGGATTGTATGCAACATTGTGTAAGCCTATTGTTTTTATTTCTAAAAGGTCATCCTTAGATCTCTGTGTGAAAATTGAAAGCTGGTTTTCTGTAAGACAGTCTACTTGTTTAGAGACTAAAATTTATTATCAAGAAGTGAACCACCTATAGGTTAGTGGGATGGTGACATGTGGACATCTCTTACTACTTTACTTGCCCAAGATAATTGTACAAGGACCTCTACTAACATCACCTTCAAGGTATTAGGATGGTGATGCATGGATGGATCTCATTAATCCACTTATTTGGGATAATCATACAATGAAATCTACTGATATAACCTATAAGTTTGTCAGATGGTGACATTTGGATGGCTCTCACCACTCCACTTGCCTCGGCTAATAATACAAGGAACTCTACTGACATCACCTCCAATATAGTAAGATGATGACACCTAATAAGATCATAATGATCTGCTTGCTCGAGTGACTTATGTTCTTCACTTGGGATTAGGGTTATTGAAATGAGGTCATGTGGTAAAATCAAATGAGCCTAAAAGTGTTTTTGGAAAACATTTAAGTGTAAAAAAACATGTTCAAGACACATCATAGGTAAAGAATAAACTAGAACAAAACATGTCAACCCAATTAGCCTTTAAATCAAAAATATGACATATAGATGAACCTTTTGAATTGAAATAAACTTAAAGGTGAAATATAAATCATGTATATGTATTATTTACAACTTTTATCCTATAAATTTAAAACACACTATGGAATTTGAAAATAACATCACAATTATGCTTTTAAAAATAATGTCATAGATTACTATGGATCCTAAGACCTTAAATAAATATATTGAATCATATTGGGTCCCCATTTTAAAATTCAAATGGGATGTGTGTGTTAGGGGATAAAAAATGGTGACTTAGTGGGGAAAATACTCCTGAGTATTGAGAACCAAAAATCTTAGAAATACACCATAACAGATTTTAGTCCTAATAACAAAAGAATAAACAAATTAGACCCTAGAAAAGACTCTTCCTTCCACATGCAATATACTAAACCTTTACATTCCTTAGATATGTGTGTGATTTTTTGAAATTTATTTCCCCTTGTTATGATATTTTTGACAAAGTCATGGATAAACACTATAGGTTTTGTTTTTACTTCAGATTTTATAACCAAATAGTAAAGGAAGCCTAGGCATTACTCTGTTATCAGCCAAGCATCTATAGCCTTGATAGAGATACCTATGATTCCAATCAAAACCTTACTCTATTTCTATCTAGGCATCCATATCCCTGGTAGAGATTAATTTAATCACCCATATTTTATCATTTTGTATGATGATTTTTTTAACATAGATAAAAGAAAGGTTGGGAACCACCATTGGCTAGGTGTATGTATAAAAAAACTTATTTTGATCAATATGTCCCTGCCAATGTGCATCCATTTTTATGTTTATTATATCCCATAAAAGTTTTATCATGTAATAGTGCAAATTATCTTTGAAAATGGAAAGTCTATCTAAAATTTTCATGACTATATAAGAGTAAATCCCAAAGGTCTAGCAGACTCACTCATTCTAGGCAGAACATAAGTCAGTGAGAGCGCATACCTCAATCCCAGAAGCTCAAACACTATCAAAATAAATCCTTTTTAAAACCAAATGTTCTTCCTTTTATACTATCCCCTTATTTTTGGAAAGTATTTAACACTTCTAACATAGGAAATCAGTTGGTCTATTCTACATTTTTAGAAAATTAATCTAGAAATCATAACTAATCTACTGAAAGCAAATACAAAAAGTAACAAATCTAATCTAATAAAATAGGTAAGACTAAACTAGAAATAAATAAATTTATTATATAAAGTAGGAAATTTATTCTAATCTTACATCTACATCTCTACTTACCATCATTCATAAGCATCTCCAGTTGGAACAACCATGAAATAATGTTTCAAAATCTATCTATTGATTGGAAAAGTGAGGTCATTACCTTCGAGGTCCTTCAAATAGAAGGAATTTTTACCTAATATCTCTGATATTTGATATGGTCCATCCCATAAAGGAGTGAAATTATCATGATGTATTTTCTTCTCATGTGCTTTATCCCATACAAATACTAGGTTTGAAATCCTGAAGACTTTGATTTTGGATCTCTTATCAAACCACTTTTTGATGATGCCTTAGTGTTTATTGAAGTTGTGCAGTGCTTCAGTATGTGAATCTTCTATATAGACTATGTCAAGTAATCTAGACTAGATTATTTCATCTTCCCCCATGTACTCATGTATAAATTTATACATTGATATCTTAAGAGTTATGGGGAAAAATAGTTGTTGCCCATACATTAGCAGAAAAGGTGAAGCCTTGAGGACTTGATTTTATCTTATTCAATCTACGTATAGTGCATATTTTAATAAAAAATCCATTCTCATAGTTTATCTTGGGCTAACTTCTTAATGGCATCCTTCATATTATTATTTATGGATTAAACTACCCCATTCCCTTGTGGATAGTAGTTTAAGGGGAACTTGATGGTGATTTGGTTGTTGTAAGATCACTCTGTAAATTTATTAGATTAGAAATATGGACCATTGTCATAAACTAAGGAGATTAAATTACCAAACTTGGTAAGTATGTTCTTTTCCATAAATTTGATGACATCAAGTGCTCTAAAATTATTTATGGCCATAACTTCTATCCATCTGGTGAAATAATCATTACCTATTAGGACAAATTTATGCCATGATAAATAATTTGGGTTGATCACCCTAATGAATTCAATACCCCATTAAGCAAAATAACATATTTTAATGACTAATTTTAGAGGTATAACATAATTCACTTTTCTTTTCCCAAATACCCAGCACTCATAGTAGGTTATGACATGGTTGTGTGCATATTTAAATATTGTAGGATAATAGTATCCTAGCGTCAAGATTTTATGAGTTGTAGTGTTGCTAGAGGGGTGTCCCTGCCTATTTTTTGATGTAGATTATCTAGGATGTCCACAACTTATTTTTTAGGGACAC
Organism: Torreya grandis; assembly: GCA_037957365.1. NCBI lineage: Eukaryota > Viridiplantae > Streptophyta > Pinopsida > Cupressales > Taxaceae > Torreya > Torreya grandis. The sequence goes on along the minus strand of JARHVA010004324.1, from coordinate 919,397 downwards.
ACATCAGTTAAATACCGTCATAGTTTTTTCAATGCATGACTCATTTATTTATCATATAATAAGTTGATTTGAGACTAAGGGCTCATCTTTGATCTCTATTTAATTCAGGGGCATGTGCCTATGAGAAAATAGTGGATGATTTGAGCATACCATTCACCACTAGCTACTTGAGTCTCATTTATTTATTTAATATAAATACATGGATCGGTCTTAGTCATGATATTGATGATTCCTTGGCCCCTTAATATCTTGGATGGTCTAATTTTAAGATCAAACTCTTGTAGATTTTCCATCCACTTGTCTCTTATTTTACCCAACTCATTCTAACCAAGTGATAGCTTAACAACTGGGTCTATAATGAAGCATATGTCTTATTTCTTAGAATATAAAGCATTAGCTTTTTCATATCCTTGACTAGTGCATATATTTATTTGTCTATCATTGAGTATTTCAACTCTACATTCTTCATATTGGTGCTCATGAAGGCAATCAGATGTTCATTGGCATCTATCTTTTGTGTGAGTATAGCTACTGTAGTGTGTTATGAGGTAAATGTATAAAGGTAGAAGTCCTTGTTGAAGTCTGGGATGATCAGGACTAGAGATTTAGAAATGGCAGTCTTGATGTCTTGAAAAGCTTTCCTAATTATTATCACATAGATTTTGCACCCATCTTGATGTTGTAGTATGCTATGAAAAAATATAATGATACAATTGGATCACCTCCAAGCTATAGGACCTTGGAAAATTGAGGTGAACTTCCAAAGAAGGCTGACTTCCTTTCACTAAATTTGGTACAATTGATAAAATATCAGCTCATGTGGACATTTTGATTCTTAGTGATCTTACTTCTAAACTAGGGTTTGATGTGAGAAAAGAGTCTTAGAAATGAAATTGCAAAAATGGAAATGGTGATTGCACCAAATATTTGCAGTGTATTTAAATGATTTATTTGAATGAACACAAAACAATAGGTATTGAAATTTATTGGAGCACAAACTCATGCAAATGTGAAACCAAAGGTAATATTGGGAATTTCTCATATAAGGGACACAATTCTTTATTTTTAATCAAACAATATTTCAAAAGGGTAAAATAATACCCCAAATAATTTTTTTTGATTGAAATAAGAATAAAAGCATCCATAAATTTGATAAATAACCTTGCATACACAAAGATAACACAAACAAGAAAGGTAAATCTTTAATTTATTCTTATTCTCTAGGTTACAACATGTAGATAATTTATTCATAATGTAGAATAAATTATCCAATAATAAAAAGATAAATGGGCTATGCCATAGTACCCATATTTATACAAAAAATTCTCTTGAAAGAGATATAGTTAACAAAAACTCCATGTCCAGTTCAAGAGCATGCAAAATCTGAAAACTCCTTGCAAATGGGGCATGATCTTTAGTTGGAATGGCATCCTTGGCTTGGTAAATGGTTGGAAAAAGATCATGAAACTATTGGGAGTTATAAAAACTACTAGAGGCAAAGAGGAAACTTATATAGTCCTCATGCAATGCTTTCATCTTTTTCAATTGAGTTATTGTAGCTTCTCCATGCTATGAGGCACCAAAAGTAAAAATCATACTCAAGACAATATATAGTTTTACATAACTTTAGGTTATTTTTGCAAAACCTAACTTGTAATTTTCAATTGGGAATTTTACAACTTTTAAGTCACCCAATTTTGACAAAACTAGAAATGCAATTTACAATATGAATTTTTGCAAGTTAAATAACTCAGAATTTGTCAGAAGGGAAAGTAAAATTTACAAGTTTGAATTTTACAACTTTCAACCTGTCAAAAAGGAACATGGAAATTACAAGTGGCTCTTTCTCAAAAAGAGCTATCAAAATGATAGTTGTCATTTATAAAATGTAACTTTACAAAAAAATTTACAATAAGGAAGTACAATATATAGAATATAGGAAAGAATTAATCTACAACTGAAATCTCTGAAGACACTATGTCCTTCTTCACCCATGTCTTCTCAATATATGCATCAAAACTCTTGAAGATATCTAAGATATGATCCTCATCTGGACCAAAAGAGTATAGGTGGATTATTTCACATTCTACAATTGTGTTAGAGAGTTCCCTTTGTGCAGCCCTATATACTTGAGTTTCTTTCCACATTTGATCCAATGTATTATGGTACCTGATAAAATGATGGATTGAGCTCAAGATAAATGTTGTGTCTCATTCTTACTCTCCTTCAACCACTCCTTTGAATTTTTCTTGAACTTCCTGTACTAAAAGGATCTAGTCTTGATGCTTTATTGTTTGACATGACAATTTATTAAGCAAGTCCTCAATGTCAAAGATCATATCTATAACCTTGTCATGTGTAGCCTTAGCTTTATTAATACTCTCTGTGAGTATTCATATTTTGAACTAAGATGCTATGTCCAATTCCTCATGTTCTGCATCATTTTTCAATATCTTTTCTACAATGATGATATTAGTTTCAATCATGTCCATAACTATCAACTTAGGATAGAATAGGTTCAATCTTTCCTATCTCTTTTTGATATTTTCGTATTTATTCTCTCAAAGTTTCCCATCCATCCTTTAGGGATTTTTATTAATCCATTACTAATTCAATAACTCTATTTCCCTTTTCAATGAACTCCTATGCCTATTCCTTTGTAGCCCTTCACATGCTCCTAATATCTGTTACGGCAATAAGTGTTTCTTTGTGTAGTAGGCTTAATGAACTTCTTTAATGCAATCATCGATTATTCAACCTTATTCTTCAATTTGTCCTTAGTGACCTTGTCACTATCCATTTTCTCAAAAAGAGAGTTAATTATGGATTGAACATCATGTTTCAATCCCTCTCTTGTAGGATGACCAAGGTAAAATTTTGATATCTGGTAATCCCCCACCACTAGATATTCTCTCTATTTATCTGTTGGGGGGATTGTAATCTCTTACTTCTCCCCATTGAATCATATAGTATTCTTGATATAGTTCTAGGAGTTTTCTTATATTTCTTAAATGCCTATGTAAATCCAATGTGCTCGGGGACACCTCTATTTTTATTTCCTTCCCACTTATTGCACTAACCAACTTGGAGTGACATCTTATTGTCCTCAAACTGCCAACTATGAATCTACAACTAAAGTTGTTGCACTAGTGGTTACAGTGATAAGTGTTGAGTCTATTACTTTTATGGTTGTTGAATATTTGGTTAATGTTTTTCTAATCTCTTCCCCATTTGTGGGTTGAGTGGCCACATTTATATCAATGATTTTATCTATATCTACCTCCTTTGTGGGGGTTAGGCTTATTGTGGTAATAGAATAAATGGGTGTAGTAGAAATGGATGTGCCTACTAGGGGCGTGGGAAATGGAAGTGATACCAATGAAGGGGTAGGCACAGGGAGTTGAAAAAGGGGAACCTGTGAGAGGGTGGAATCCAGAGCCATGAATGGATTAATCAAAGTTGTGGGGATAGTCAAGGTTGATGAAATGGGAAAGGTGAAATGAGATGAAAATGAAACCATAGTTATCCCATTGGTTTGGATGGATAGTGGGATTGTATTTAGGATGATTGAATCCAAAACTATATACTCTTGTGTGGTGTTAATGATTAACAAGGTGGTGGTGGTAACTAGGGATGAGATGGAAGGGATTATAGAAGAGGGGAGTGAAAGTGAAACTTGAGTGTCTAATTAATTTGATTGAATTATTAGTAATGGAGTTACTGGCACAGGTGAGCTGGTGGAAATGGAGGGGAAAATTGCTTGAGGTGATGGTGGAGTGAAGACATGGGAAGGATGTGTTGGAGCTAATGGAATAATAAAGATAGGAGGAGAAATTATGACAAAGATAAGAGTAGAATATATGATAGAGATTAGAGTATAATCTATTGGTGCTTCAATAGTAGTTGTATTTATAATCATACTTCCCATGACCCTACTCCTCTTTATGAATACACATTGGCTCATGTGCAGACTACCAAACCTAATTATCTCACTTGGAGACATTTTACACTCATTCAAACTTTTCCAACATGGTATTCTCATCCTCTACACATCCCTATTCCATCTCAACTCTTTGACATGCTAGATGGGGTCTTTAAAGACCTCTCAGGGCCCTTTGAGAACTTTTTGACCACCCTAGGTGACATTTGAACCCAGGCTATGGCTTAGGGAGTAAACCTATGGCCTAAGCCGCATGTTTCCTTCACAAAATCCATGACCTAGGTAGAACACATACAAAAGTGCCTTTTTTGGGCCCAAACAGATACAAATGGATAGTTTTTGGCTTGTTGGCATATTAGGGTTGAGATATTTGTCCTTTTACTCATTCATTTGAGCCTCTACATTCACTCTCTCTTGGATTTATTTCTTTGATCTTCCCACTTTATCATCACACTTGACGCTTGGTTGCCTCCTTAAATATCTCTTGGTTATTTCTTGGCATAATAAATTTCATTGTGATAGGGGATGGCTTACTTACTATAACTATTCTTAGTGATTCACATTGCTATTCATAGTGTTCCTAAAGCTTGTGGATTACTCCTTACTCAAGAATCCATTACATCTATATTTTGTGCTCCTTGTATTGGATCTTCCACAAATTGGCAACTTCTCATTCACCTCCTCCACATATTTTGGCTCTTGGTTTGGACTTAGCTCACACACAACCTAATCATCTTCCTCTCTTGCTTCCTAGCTTAGATAATTAGTTGGTATAAAGTCTGCACATCTCTCTTGATTTTGATATGAGGTCACTTTGATTTGCATATTGATTTTTTTTGTTATTTTCAGTAGTATACATGTTAAGGTTTGATTTGTTTTAGTGATTTAGTTATTTTGTACATTTTTTAGAATATTTAATGAAGTTTATGCATTTGTATATGGTTAAATAATGTATCTCCAAGAATCTGAATGAAACCACTAGTTTTTGTAATGGGGGTACATATGGTACTAAAATAAACCACTAAGAGGATAGAAGGCTCAAGGCTTCTATGGGCTACAAGGGATCTATAATGGATATCTAGTTTTCCAGCTTGCACCAAACTATAGATAAAATTGTAAACTAGATTAGGGCTAACATGATCAAGTGTACAAAGGATGAAAGTATCTCTAATAGATCTAACTACAGTAAATTAAGTAGCTAAGACTAGATTATTGATTACACATAAATCAAAATAACAATGCTAGATAAAAAGAGATAACAATTGAAATGTAAATCTAAAAACTAAGGCACTTTCAGGTCAAATGAAAGATGTTTTAAGCAATAAAGATGTTTTCAAGCAAGGGTTATCTTTAACTTTCAATGCTATTATTTTCTAATAATGCAATGTTCTACTTTATCAAGAGAGAGAGATTGTTTAAGTAAGTTGAAAATATCATTTTGAGCACGTAGAGTCCTACTATGTAATGAAAAATGTTTACAATGTAATAATAACATGTAATGGAAAATATTTCAAGTAATAAAGTTATCCTTTAACCATATATAAATGCATAAACTTAAAAACCTATTTTAAAAAATGCATAAAATAACTAAATCACAAAAACAAATCAAACCCTAACATGTATACTACTGCAAATAACAAAGAATTTAAATTTTCAAAGCAAAGTTCCCTCATATCAAACTCAATAGAGATCTGCATAATTTTTACCAACCAATTATCCAAGATAGGAAGCAAAAGAGGAAGAGGATCAGGTTGTGTGTGAGTTGAGTCCATATCAAGAGCCAAAAGTTGTGGAGGTGAAGGAGAAGTTGCCAATCTATGGAAGAGCCAATGCAAATAGTATATTAAATAGGTACAATGGAGTCTTGATGGATTAAGGAGCAACACACAAGCTTTAGGAACACTGTGAATATTAATGTGAATCACCAAGAATAGCTACAGTAGAGTAAGGCATCCCCTGTCACAATGAAAGCTATTATGCCAACCAAGAACCAAGAGAGATTCAAGGAGGTAGTCAAGCTTTGAGTGTGATGACAAAGTGGGAAGATTATATCAAGAAATCTAGGAGAGGGTAAATGTAGAGGCTCAAATTAATGAGGAAAAGGACATATATCTCAACCATAATCCACTAACAAGCTAAAAATTAGCCATTTTAGTCATTTGGGCCCAAAGAGGGCACTTTTGCATGTGTTCTACCTAGGCCATAGTCTCGACCATAACTTTAATGAAGGAAACATGCAGCCTAGGCCAAGGGTTTCCTCCCTAAGATAGGACCTAAGTCCAAAGGTCACTTAGGGTGGTCAACAAGTTCCTAAAAGGGCCTTAGGGGTCCTTAAAGAGCTTGTTTAGCATGCCAAAGAGTTGAGATAGACTAGGGATATGTTGGGGATGAGAATACCATGTAGAAAAGGTCCAAGTGAGTGAAACATGTCTCTAAGTAGGATAACCAAGGTCATTAGTCTACACATGAGTTGATGTGTAATCATAGGGAGGATTAGGGTCATGATAAGTATGATTACATATGCCCTCGAGATATATGTAGTCAATATTTGAATGAACAAGGAGTGTTGTGCAGTACCTAAAAGCCACACCAAAGAAAGAAAATTAAGAACTAAAAAGATAAAAGGAAACATTACCTACACTTACTAGATAAGGATGGTGGTGGAGGAAGTCGACGATGTGATCTATGGGTGAGAGTGCAAATGTTGTGTAATCCAAAATCTAGCTCCAAATCTAGATCCTATAAAAAAGGACACAAGTGATATCAAATTAAATCATACTATCTAGAATGACATTCATTAAGGTGTTAGCCCTAATGTTCTCCTTGTGAGGGATATGGGTGAGCTAGACATCCTTGAGGAAGGAGAGAAAATTATGCAGCACCTCGAAGAGGGAGAGAAACTCAAAGCTAAGGATAGCCCATACATTGGTGAATTGAGACATGACTAAGAGTGAGTTAGATAAGAACTACACATAGTGTGTGCCTAACTCACTAGCATCAATCAAGGTGCCAATGATTTCATGATACTTGGTGGTATTATTCATCTCACTGGTAAGGAAGAAACTAGATGAAATAAGCTCATAGACCCATAGATCATTGATAACCCAAGAAACAACTATCGATCTTGGGTTACCCCAATTACTACCATTTGTGTGAATCACTACTGAGAGGTACACCATGATGGGGATCAAGGATGTAGGATTAGAAACTATTGAAAGGCAATCTCAAAGCAAGGCAATGTAAGTGAGTTACACAAGGTAAATAAATAATGAAACCAAGCCACAACCATAGTGGTGAACCAATACCAACTGTAGTAAGATGTAAGAAGGGAAAGTTGGGGGAAGTTCAAAGAAGATGAAGACTAGTCGACAAGACTAGAGCAAGTCCCAAACTACTACATCTAGCTAACAACCCTACCTATAACCATGATGAAAAAGAGAAAGAGGGAGTTAGAATGGATTGACTATGGAAAAGTAGAGAAATGACTAGCTAAAATAAGTATAGCAAGTAACATCTATCCCTAGGTGCCCATGAAATGGGGCATGGGATTGAGAGGTCAATGGGGACTGGAAAGGGGTCCTAAAGACCAAAAGGGGTCCTAAAGACCAAAGTAGGTCTACAACGGGCCTAAAGAAGCCTTAAATTAAAAAATGTAGTTCACCAATGTGCTCAAAATCTTCTAAAACCCCTAAGATGGAGGTGGTGTGGTCTGAAATGCCAAGAAGGGTAAAACACCCAAAAAGAGCCCATAAAAAGCAAGAAAAGGGATAAAAAGAGGAAAAGAAAGAGAAAAGGAAATAATTTTCACTATAAGAGAGCCAAAGGAGATCCCATGAACAACCAAAGCCCAAGCAAAGTAAATGAGGACATGGGAACATGCCACAGATGCATAAGATGGTGCAGGTAAGTCCTATGAACAAGTTTTTTGCAAATTTTATTTATTTTTGGGGTTTGAGAGGCCCTAAATGTGTTTTAACTCATTCTAAACAATTTGATGGATGAATCTGAAAAACAAGAATTCAAAATGAAAATCTCAATGAGATAAAGAAAATGGGACAAACATGAAGTCAAATCATTTCCCGTGGAAGGAGAAATGGGGATACTTAGGGCTCCCCAAGGTGTCATGCCCCATGCCATAGAAGCCATAACCTGGCTCACTTCCAAGCCATGAATTTTCCCAAAAATCCATGGCCTAGGGCAGTGTGGCCCCAAGATTGGCCCTAGGGAGCCCAAAAGAGCCTGGGAGGTCTCAGATATAGGAAAGAAGAGGGAGAAACAAGCTAGATAGATAGAAATTGTTGTCTTTTACTTAGTCTTTATCATTTCATAGCTAGTAGACTAATCCATTTGCCTATTTCTTTCTTGTGTAGACACACAAAGGAGTTAGCCTACCAGAGGAGGGAGAGGCTCCATAGGTGAAGGAGTAACCAACATAGAGAGAGACTGTGTGAGGTGACCAATCAAGAGAGAGTCCCGTCATGGTTGGTTAAAGAGGTAGATGTTCTCCCTATGGAGGACCAGGATCACTTATGAAGTGCAAGACTTTAGAGACTAGTACATGTTCCCTCATTACGTTACTTTAGGGACTTGGTGAATGCATTAGTGATTACATGGGTACCAAATAGACATGTGTTCCAATTGGGGCCCGAGCTAGAGGCCATCCTTAACATTGAGGATGTCTACCAACTCTATGAGGTGGAGCCTATGGGTAGAGAGTTAGGGCTACCACAAGTATATGTTATAGTTTTAGTTGAGCTCTACTTGGTGGTACCCTACCCTTAGTAGAATAGTCATGGATTATAGATCACACAATTGCCACTAGGGGTATCACCACTTAGGAAAGTGATAGTAGGCACTATGGTCGAAAGGCTCTATATAGGTCAAAGTATGGGGAAACTACCACTCTCTTGGATAGGATTTGTCTAATGCATGGAGGGAATATAGAGATATGCCTAGGGTCATTATATCCTAGGCAGATTATACCTATAATTGGATCACATATTGTGCATAGGGGCAGGCAGATTGACATAGCCCATCTTTCTGATGCCCTAGGCTTATGAGAAGCTCTCACTAACATGGCTAAGGACACATTGGGTAGTGATGTATACCCTACACTAGAGGATGGAACTGCATGGGTTGCATAGTTCATAGATAGGGGTGGGCTTGTACAGACCATCTTAGATTTGGATGTATTAGGTAGCTACGTCTATGATCCCTATAGATCGATGGTGTGGCTAGAGAATGTAGGGGTAAAGACCTATGTAGGATAGGAGGAGATTGAAAGTCTATAGGGGCCATACTATCATCTAGGGAGATAGGCTTTGGTGGTGTGCAAGAGAGATAGGTATAGCCTAGGACAATTGGGCCTGAACACGATAGGAAACCAAGATAAAGCGAGGGGGAAGTGGTGGAAAGAGGCAACCATGGTGAGGACCACTACCACTAGGAGGAGCATGACTTATAGGAGGGCTATAAAGGCCATTAACACTACTAGGTAATACAAGTGTATTTACTAGATATCACTTTATCTTTGTACTCATCCTTAGTGAGAGTTGCTATGTGACTAACATATGTGCTCTGTATGTGTATGTGTAGGAGACCAACCTAGCTAGACTAGACCTTAGGTGGACCTAATATTGATGGAGATATTCCCTAATGTGGCAATGACACCATTGATAGAGTGGGTTTTGTATCTACCAGTGGGGGTAGAGCCACATACTCAAGTCTAGCAAGTGGGTATATAAGCCTCACTTGAGCTGATAAGGGCACGACACCAGATACCATTGCTAGATGTAAAGTCATCACATCATGAGGTAGTCATGGCATGATTGGAGATGGTTATAGCACAACATGAGGTATATATAATGTGATTCAAGACACAAATAGATAGAGTGGAGGGCGTGATAGATTGGCTATAGGTTGAGCTAGCCTGAGAGTAGATGAGAGGAGTGGATGTGCCTAGAGATGGGGAAAATTGACTGGTGGCCCTAAAATAGATAGTGGCTTAACTAGTCACTAGGTAGAGATTAAAGTCTCAACTAGAGACATGACTACCATATATGTAACCCAATTAGAGGCTTACTAGGATAGTATCATATGTATAGCCATGCAAATGATAGTTTTGGGGACTGCAAGCCTAGGCTCAAAAGAAGCCATATGATGTACCTAGAGAAAAACATGTATTTTTTTTATATACATATATATAGCTATTTCTCATTATTAGCACATGTGTGTATATCATTTTGTGTGTGATGTATATGCTTCATCTAATATAGACTACTAGATACATGTGATTAAATAGTAGGAACTACTAATAAAGAACCCACATGCACACACATATACAAGTAGAAAAAAGGTTAGTGGTGATAGAAGAGAGGAAAGGTTCACCCTACCACCATAGCAAACTTTATTAAAGGGTCACATGGGCCCTAAACATGAAATTTATTGAGGTAAAACCCATTGATCGGGTCTCGTAGGGGCTCACCTTAAAGGGTCAAGAGAGGATAAACCTTATTCTCTAAAGAGACAGTGATAATAAAAGGGCCAAACTACTTATGCATGAGTTTTCCCTTCTTACAATTCTCCTTGTCAAATATGAAGACCATATCACGTACCTTGAATTGATGAAGGTGTACCAAATTTTTGAATTGGTAGCATTACTAGCATTGGTAAGCACAATTATGCTCAAGAGTGGATAGGCATCACTCATCTAATTAGTCAAGCTCAATAAGGAAATTAGTGCATTATTAGTCATCAAAAAGAGATGAAAATTTCCTAACCCATAGTGAAGGGATCAAGACCTCTAAGGGAAGAACAACTTTAGACCCATACATGAGAGAATACAGGGTTACCCCTGTGGCTATTTGGAAGCTAGTCTGATTGGCCCAAAGGGAAAGATAAAACATGAAATGCTAGTCCCTCTTGGATTGGGAAATGGTATGGAGAAGCATCTTATTTAAAGTTTTATTTAAATATTTTGCTTGCCCATTTCCTTGAGGGTAATGGGTAGAGGAGAAGTGGAGCTTGACCCTGAATTGCTAAGTGAGCTCACACATCTTGAGGTTTTAGAAGTTTAGGCTATTATTGACTATAATAATAGGTACCTCAAACCTAAAAATAATTTAGTTCAATATAAACTTGGTAATGGTCTTCCCACACATGTCGCTAAGAGGCATGGCCTCAACCCACTTCATGAAATAGTCATTGGTGGTGATGAACCAATGATGGGCATCAGAAGAGGTGGGTTTGAACTCACCAACAAAGTCAAAAGACCAAACTGAGAATGGCCAAGATGATGACATGGAATTTAAGAGGCCTATAGGGAATTGATGGCATCCCTGATGACTTGGCACATCTTACACTTTATGGTATATTAGACTGCATCCTTAACAAGAAAGGGCTAATAGTAGCCCATCCTGATAATATGCTAAGTGATGGCTTACCCTCTTGGGTGGCCACCATAAATGCTTCTATTAAACTCCTCTAGCATGAGAGGAGTATCCTTGGGGGTGAGGCAATACATCAACATACCATCAAGAACCCTCTTGAACAAGACACTGTCAATAATGACATAGCAAACGATGAGCTTATGGATTTGATAACATTCTTGTGATTGAGCATTGATGGGATAATATTGGGTCTCAAGGTAATGGATGATGTCTTGATACCAATCACACTTATAAACCTCAACATGATCAATTGAGTAGACCATCTTTTTAGGAAAGGAATCATCAACCAATTCTATGCTAGGATTGGGTAGTGGGCACTCAGCGAGTTGGTCAGCCACAACCAAGCCCTTGGTGGACTTTTACTTAATAATGTAGAGGTCAAACTTCTAAAGAATCATGATCCACATCACAATCCTATCAACAAGGTGTGTCTTTTTTAACAAGTAGTAGAGTGGATCAGACTGGACAATCATGTTGGTAATCTAGCCCAACATGTAATGTCTCAACTTATTCATGGCAAAGATGAGCGAGAGACACTATCGCTCAACCAGAGAATAGTTGAGGTTAGGGATGACTAGCATGTGAGAGATTTAGTAAATAAATCTCTTTGCCAATGTCATTCTTTTGACACAACATGCCTTTGATGGAAATATCAATGATAGAGGTGTACAAGATGAACTCATGATGCTTAATGGGTGCTATCATGATAGTAGGATTATGAATCATGTACTTTAATTCATTAAAATCCACTTGGAATTTAGTAGACCATAATAATGGCATGTTATTACATAAGAGACATGTGAGGGGTATAGATTTATGAGCATACTCCTCAAGGAAATGTCTAAGAAATTTGATTCTTCCTAGGAAGGACTGCAACTGAATGAGGTTGTGTGGGGGAGGCATTTTAAAGATTGCCTTGATCTTCTCAAGATCCACCTCAATGCCCCTTTTCAAAATGAGTAAGCTAAGAATCTTTCTAATGGAGATACCAAAACTATACTTCTCAAGGTTAAGGCTGATGTGATACTCTCTGAGATGCTCAAAGATGATCCTGAGGTCTCGCATATGATCATCCCACTTATGGGATTTACTAAGGAGATCATCAACATAACACTCAAAAATATTATGGATAAGGTCATGAAAGATGTGGGTCATGACACACTGATACATGGCTTTAATGTTCTTCAGACCAAAATGCATGATGGCATAATAGAAGGTACCCCATGGGGTAGTGAATGTCATCTTGTGTTGGTCTTCAAGTGCAATCTAGATTTTGTTATACCCTAAGAATCCACCCATGAGGAACATGATCCCAAAACCAATGGTGGAATTAATAATCTAGTCGATCAAAGGAGTAGGAAAATTATCCTTTGGGCAAGCTATATTGAGATCCCAAAATTTGATGTAGATCTAAACTACTTTTTTATTATTGAGAATAGGAACAATGTTGGAAACCCATCGATGGTAGTCAATGGCTTGGATAAAACTAACTTAGATGAACTTTTCAATATCAGCCTTGACTAGTTGGGAGACTTTAACTACCATTGGTCATTACTTTTGGTGAAAGGGTTGGGTCCTATCATCCATAATGAGGTTATGGACATCAATGTTGGGATCTATACCCTTTATATCATTGTATTCCCAAGCAAATACATCCAAAAATTCACACAAGAAGGTGACCAAAACATCCTGTTCATCTAGATCAAGGCTAGCACTAATATTGATATTTTTAGCCTTGATAAAGTGCCAAGGTTGATGTATATGGATACTCAAACATGTATAACATTTATTTCCTTGAAACACTCAGGCATGGGAGGGAGTGAGTGATCTAACACTTTAGGCTCAACCACAAGGATATTCATGAGGGGAATGCCAAGATTTGGGCCATTAGTGAGAGAGATATCCAAACTAAAATGATCAAGGGGATAATGGTGCTTACAGCAAGATTTCATGAGATTAGTGTAAGCCTTTCTCTCCTTAAAAAGGTTACATGCCATAACATGAATGAAATAACACTTGGGGTCAGACTCAGCTACTCGAGCAATCTCAGTAGGACATGTATTGAGAGAGATAATACTATGATGGGAAAATCATGATGTGACGAGAAGCTTAATGTTTGGGAAGATGTCTTGAAAGAGGTTTCCAAGTAGATAAGAGATGAATTAACATTTTATATAAGTAGAGGGAGTCAGATACCACATGTCAGAATTCAAAGGGATGAATATTGATCGATACTCAGCTGGATCACAATGTTCATCCTTGAGAAAATGAGACTCAAAAGTAGGGGTTGTGTGGTAATCCACAGAGCCCTTTGATAATACAACCAAAGCCTCACCTAAGGGATTTGTCTTTACGTAGATCAATGCCTATAGATATGGATAAGCCTCCATGGTATGAGCCTCACCTTCATGCACAAACTGCACCATGCAAAACATGACCAATACGATGACCTACATGATAGCTATCCAAGGATGGCCAAGAATCATGTTGTATGAAAGATCAAGGTCCAACACACAAAACTTGATCATGACTATCTTGTGGCTAAAATTGACCTAAAGCTTCATGTTTTCCACTAACATAACCATGTCATTATTGAAACCAACATAGTTATGGCAAAAATCAGAGAGCTTCTTTCGATTGATCCCTAACTCGTTAAACACATATAAGGGCATGATATTCAACATAGATCCTTCATCAATGATACTTTTCTTAATGTAGTAGTCATCAATGGAGGTATCAATATAGAGAGGGAACCTAGCCTTCTTTACAAGAATCAAAGCATCTAGTAAAGAGGGAGGGTCAAAAAAGAGGATAGGAGGGGGAGGGTGCTTAGATGCATCAGAGTTGAATAAAACTTCAACATCATCTCATAGTAGACCCTCATAATAAAGACCAAGCTTGTTGAATATGAGTCCCCTTTTCTCAAGGTAAAGGTGAAGAAGGTCCCAAATGGAGATCCCAGTCAAGAGGCCCTTTAACTCCTCTATGATGGAGTAAATATGTTATCTAACCTAGGGAGGGATGTTACATCAAAAGTCAAATCTAATTTTGGGATTCCCTACCCCCATGGGATATACATGAGGACCAACACCACTAATCTCTTTAATAGGGTCAATGACCTGACCTAAGCATGTGTTGACAAAGAACTCATACCTATTAGAGGCTATGTTGATAGAAATAATGACCTTGTTACTCTCGTGCTTAGATTTACCTCTTGGGTCAGCCTAGGAAGAGGAGTTAGATGAAGTGGAAGATTAAGAAGGAGAACAAGGAGCCTTAGCCTTTGATTTATTCTTCTTCTTCTTCTCCTTATAGTGGCTAGGTAGAGGCTCCTTGAACACATTCAATTTGCGGTTGGATTCCACAAGAGAACTCTGATATGAAGGTGAGGATTATGCACCAAAATTTTAGGTGGCATAATTCGCATCATTATACCCCCTCATCTGATAGAAATTACAAAAATTGGTGGGGTCATAAGGAAACACCATCCATTATTTTACTATGCTTGATTCAGAAGCTTTCTTTTCAGCTAGATTCTTGATCAAAACATTCACCTCATGACTATCCTTCTTGTCCTTCCTCTCAGGAGGAGAATCAGTGACAACATCATTAGTCACATTATGGTTACTATTGTGTGAAGAGGATGAATTTTGGGTTGGTACAAGTTGCATGCCTACACACACCTCAAACACTTTAATGTTTAAACACTCATTAATAACTTCACCATAAAAGGTGGCCTCATGCTTGAGTACCTCAAGGTGATCCTCCTGACTTAATGCACATGTGAACATATCATAAATTTTATCATCCAAGAACCTGGTTATGCATATATGTATGATTGAATGCCACCTATGTACAAAATCAATGTTCAACTTACCCTTGTCCTGTATCATGAAGGTGAGTGATTGGATATTGAGGTTGAAAGGCCTAGAGATATCAAAGTATTAGAGGAAGTCATCCAAAAGGAGATAGTAACTAGATAGAGAATTTAGAGGTAGATTATGAAACCACATGAGAGCTTCAACTTGTAGAGAATGATCAAAGAGATTCAACATCATGCCTTCATCTTATTCCTAATCCATACATGCCATCATGAATGATTTAATATGCTCTATGGGACTAGAGTCTTGAGTCCCATTGAACTTAAGAAATTTAGGGATAGGAGTAGGGAGGGGAATAACATGTACCCAAGGGGCTAGATCATTTTGACAAAGATGCTCATAGGCATGGTTGATATTAGGATGGAAATGATCTCTAAGAGGGGGCTCATGATGGTAATGATGTTGCATATGCCCATAAGCATCATCATAACCATGATCATGGAGAGGATGATGTCGAGTGGTTCTTGTTAGGAAGATGCTCATGGTAGAAATCATCTCTACCACAAGGTGGGGAATGAACATGAGATGGGTAACATTCCTCATGGGGACGATGAGAAGATGTGGCATACTTATGGAATTAGTCATGATGATTAAAGTCCCCATGGTATTAATCATGTGCTATCAAATGAGGGTCAACCAATGGGTGTTGATGCTCCTAATAGGCATCCCATGGATCTCTAGTCTGTAGATGATGATCAAAATTAGCACACTCATCGTAAACTCTAAAATAAGGGCTAGGAGATGAGAGGAATCTTTATGATGAATATACCTCATTGAGTGGGAATACTTATGACCCACAACATGGATACTTGGGTGTTCTTGTTGTAGAGTATCCTACCAAGAAAGAGGTAGGAATCTCATGTAAAAACTAGTCAAGGCACTCAAAACTGAATAGGTGTAAGATCTATCTCCAGAGGAAGCACACCCTTGACTCCTAGGGGAAAAGGGTGCACTTCATTCACCTGAAGGCATCTATGAAAATCATCAATGATCACACATAGATCATCAAGTCCCAGTCATGTAATGGGATCCTCATCACCTCGAATGGGTGAATGAGACACAACATGAGGTTGAGATGAAACATCCTTAGATGAATAAATCTCAAACTAGTGAAAATGAGATAATTTTCATTGGTTATAGATCTACCAATCTTGTTCCCTTTGGGATAAGAGAGGGTTTATAATACCATTCTATGTTGATGGAATCTCTTGAATCCTATAGTTTCTATGGCATTCCATTACAGCCATGCCCTGCTCATGAGTGAGCTCAGGGATGAAACTCTGAATCTGATGAGATTGGAATCCCAAGGGTGGGAGATCGGCCATGGATGCAATGAAGCAAAAGAAACAAGGAAGACATCATAAAATATTTGTCGATGGAGAACCAACATGAATATTGACACAAAACCAAAGTAAGAGAAAACAACCAAGGCAAGAGCCAAAACACAAATGAAAGCAAAGCCTAACAACAAACATAGGGGAGTTCGCTAGGAGAGCTATAAATAGGATAAAACTAGTATGAGACCATATGTGAGGTCCCACTAGGTATGCCATAATGTAGTTTCAAGAATTTTAATAGAACCACTAGTGTTTGGTAGGGGGTACACATGGTACTAAAATAAACCACTAAGAGGCTAGAAGGTTCAAGGCTTCTATGGGCTATAGGAGATCTATAGTGGCTATCTAATTTGCCATCTTGCACCAATATATAGATAGACTTGTAAACTAGGTTAGGGCTAGCATGATCAAGATCATAAAGGACAAATGTATCTCTATCATATTTAACCGTAGTAAAGCAATTAACTAAGGCTAGACTATTGATTACACACAAATTATGGAAATAACAATGTCAGATAAAGAAAGATAACAATTAAAATGTAAATCTAAAAGTTAAAACACTTTAAGGCTAAATGAAAGATGTTTCAAGCAAAAAAGATTCTTTCAAGCAAGGGTTCAAGAACATTCCTAGTCTAGGTTTGAGTTATCTTTCATTTTCAACGCTATTATTTTCTAACAATGCAATGTTCTAATTTAGCAAGAGAGAGAGATTGTTTAAGCAAGTTGAAAAGATCATTTTGAGCATGTAGAATTCTATTATGTAATGAAAAATGTTTCTAATACAAGCATAACATGTAATGGAAAATATTTTAGGCAATGAAGATATCCTTTAACCATGTACAAATGCATAAACTTCAAAAACCATTCTAAACAATGCATAAAACAACTAAATCACTAAAACAAATCAAACCCTAACATGTTTACTACCAAAAATAACAAAGAATTTCACTTTTCAAAGAAAAGTGCCCTCATATCAAACTAAAGAGAGATGTGCATAATTTATACCAATAAATTATCCAAGCTGGGAAGAAAGAGAGGAAGAGGATCAAGCTGTGACCAAGAGCCAAAAGTTATGGAAGAGCTGAAGGAGAAGTTTCTAATATTTGGAAGAGCCAATGCAAGGAGCACAAGAGACTAGTACAATGGAGTCTTAAGGGAGTAGGGAGAAACCCACAAGCTTTAGAAACACTATGAATAACAATGTGAATCACCAAGAATAGCTACAGTAGAGTAAGACATCCCCTGTCATAATGAAATCTATTATGTTGAGCAAGAACCAAGAGAGATTAAAGGAAGTAGCCAAGATTTGAGTGTGATGATCAAGTGGTAAGATTAGAGTAAGAAATCTAGGAGAGAGTGAATGTAGAGGCTCAAATGAGTGAGTAAAAAGACATATAGCTCAACCCTAATCTACCAACAAGCAAAAACTATCTATTTTTAGCCATTTGGGCCCAAACAGGGAACCTTTGCACATATTTTGCCTAGGCCATGGCTTTTATGAAGGCAATGTGTGGCATAGGCCATGGGTTTATTCCTTAATCCATGGCTTGGGTCCAAAGGTCACCTAGGTTGGTCAATGAGTTCTTGAAAGGGCCTCGAGGGGTCCTTAGAGATCCTATCTAGCATGGCAAAGAGACAAGATAGACTTAAAATGTGTAAGGGATGAGAATACCATGCAAAAAAGGTCCAAGCAAGTGGAAAATGTCTCCAAGTAGGATAACTAGGGTCGGTAGTCTACACATGAGTGGATATGTAATCATAAGGAGTTAGGTCATATGAATTATGATTATAGTATCTTTAGATGAAATTACTATCAATTGGTCTATTTTTGCTCCTTGGCCACTAGATTGTCCTCTTTTATTCTATCTTTTATTTCCTCTTGTGAGACACTACTGGCCTATCTACCTATTATGTTAAGGTTCCACTATTGGAACCTTCTGCTATTGGTGGAACTCCCTTCTACTTTAGCTCTCTTAGATTCTCACTAATGCTCACTATTTATTTTGCCACGTTGACCCTTTTTTTCCTAAGCTAATTGATTGTTCTATTTATTACATTGGTGGTTCTATCCATTAATGAGGACTCAAGGATGGACCACCTTACTATTGGAAGGGGTTAAGCAAAGATTTTTTTATCATATTAGACCTTGTCTACTAGGGATTCATCATCTATCAAGTCCTCGAGGATTGGTGCCATGTTAAAATCCTTGATTTGATTTAGGGTTATCCTAGAATAATCATTTAGTCTTACTTCTTATTCATCTTGCAGGTCCTCCTAGTAGTCTTCATAATAGGGAACATGGGAATATGTTGAGAATCTAAATGCATTAGTATTGTTTCCATTTACATTATAAAATGGCCTTGCCTCCAAAACCCTCAAGGTCATCTGAGTCATTTTAGTTTTTGCACACTTGGATTTGGATAAGGGAGGGCATGTATACCTACCTATACTAAAGGGGAAATGGATTCCCACCTTGTGTTTACTTGATAACAACTTTTGAGTCTCTACAAACTGCCTCACAAGTTCCATTAAAGCTCTTTTATCACTTACATACCTCAAGAGGGTGTAAGGACAATCGCTAAATCCCCATACTTTGATATATGAGTATGTGGGTAATTGAATGAAATAATATCCCCAGTTTGTGATCTCTAAAGTAACAACATCAGAGAATTTATTCTTTTCCATCTCTTTATCAAACATGACTATGATACAGTATATAAATGCGTCATTTACCCTTCTAAAGTGCTACCTACTTGCCTCAAGAGTGAGGTTAGGGTAATAATTGAAAACCTTTTTTACTTGGTCAATTATTGTATTCTATCTTAGGAAGGCTCTCCCCTTTGCTAATAGACATACTAGATAAGAAGTCATATAAAACTTCCCTATATTCTAGATTTCCATCAAATGTGTATGGATGGAGTCACTTATTAGTTGTGCCTAGTAGATGTACTACTTATTTTGATGGATTACCCATATGTATTGGTACATACAGTCTTGAAAGTTCTTTGCATCAGGGTTTCCTATGATCTATGCAAGAGTATGATTAAATCCCCACTTTATCCTTAAAATCTATCCTTGCTAGTGTTTCGGCCAATCTTGTGGATGTAGGCTTAGAGACTTTTAGCTTATTCATTACCCTTAGACTTCCAATGTTATTGTCCTGATATAACTTCTTTGATGATTTAGGAGTTATATCAAGATAACTCTTATATTCAGGTATTAAGAACACTAAGTCTATGAAGTCAGGGTCTAGGTTCAGAATCCTTTTCCCCTTGTCATTTAATACTCATCTCTTTTTAGAATCATAGTGCTTTGCTAATGTGAGCACCATCTTAGGGATCTACACTAATAGGGGGAAAGTTGTTGCTTGAGGCAGTCCACAATCGTAAATGCTTTGAATCCAATCATTTTTGAATTCAACATTCACTTTAGTCTAGAATTCACCTAAGCCAATGTGACCTAGGTGTATGTATATGATCTCTTTCATGTTGGATTCTAAGCTAAGTGGGACACTGGGTCCCTTGGATTTGAATTTCATCTCTTTTCTAAACATGGATTTTGGAGAATTTGCTAGGGGAAAATCAACTATAGAGTTGGTAGGATTTGAGGGTGCAAAAAATAGGTAAAAGTTCCAACAGAGATTAGGGTTACTATTGTAAGGAAAATATTTGGCATAGATGGTGGTTGTAAAACTCACTTTCAATGTCTGATAGAAACTTTGATGGGTTTTAGGCTTATATAGTCAAGTAAGATATCTAGCGGGCTTTGGATTTAGTTAATGCACTAGGTTTATCTATGGAGTTATCAGGTTGCAGATGCAGGAGTAAATCCCATGAGTTTTGGAATTATGATAGCAAGTGAAAAGTCTATGGGGACTATGTAGGGAGTCTTACTTGGAATATATTACTGGTTTGTATGAATTTTGAAAAAAACCTAGGTTTTTAATGACTAGAAAATGCTTACAAAATGACTTGATAGTGATTCTTTGAAATGACACTAAATGAAATGAAAAACCCTAGAACTGATGCCAAGCAAGAAAAATTTCTAAAAATGCTATCAGATGGAAAAAATAATGGCATGAAGCTATATTTTAACAACAAAAAATGATTGATCTAAAGAATGCAAGGATGATAGAGGAATATTGGGCAGGGAGGGTCAATGGCATTGTATCTTGGTTACATGGATCGAATGCATGGTAGCATGGATTGATGTCAGTAGGAGGGTTGTAACTTGGTCACAGAGATCAAATCTCAAATTTCACAAATAAATAATGATATAAACCTCTACATTAAATGCATCTATAAATAAATAATGATATAAACCTCTACATTATAAATAATGATATAAACCTATACAAATATTTAATGATATAAACCTCTACATTATATAACCTCTACATTAAATTCATCTAAGTAGGTGGTTGATGGGAGGTTAAAACATCCATAGTCTGTGAGCAACTTTGTAATCTTGAAAATTTAGCGATTTGCACTTTGACCTGCGCTCTCTGCAAGATAGCTTGGATCTTTGAAATTGGGGAAGTGGAACTCAAGGTGTAATTTGAAATATAGGAAGGGTAATTGGTAAGAAGTGGGACTCAAGTTGTAATTTGTAACTTTTTAAGTTGTAAATTGCAATTGAAGTTCTAGTTTCCAGTTGGAGTGATGCATGGGAAGTGGAGGTTGGAGAGCAATTTGCAAGTTATCAAGTTGTAAATTACATTCCAATCTCTGGTTTCCATAGGGTATGTGTTTGGCAAGAAGTAGAACTCCATTTGAAATTTGTAACTTTGCAAGTTGTAAATTACGAGTGGGGTTCAAGTTTCTAATGGGCATGAGTTGTGCAAGAAGTGGAGGTTGGGAAGTAATTTACAAGTTTGCAAGTTAAAAATTGCATTCCAATCTTTAGTTTCTGCCAGCTATGAGTAAAGTGGGAAGCAAAGGTCTGGATGCAATTTGTAAGTTTTTAAATTGCACCTAGATATATATTTTCCACTGGGCTTTGGGAAATGAATGTCTTGGGTCATTTAAAGCAATTTTACAAAACTTTAATGGGTCTCCTTCAGGGTAGTTAACATTTTGACATTTTATAAAAAATTAATGGGTATGCTAATAGTTTCTTTCTAGTAGCCTTCTAGTTCATTGTGCATGGAGTCATTTTAAGTTTAACACACTTTAACTGGTGAAGAACAAAATTGGGATTTACCTAAATAAGAATGAAATAGGGGAAAAAAAAATAAAGGAAACAAAAATTCCTAATGAGTTGACCTATACAAAATCACTTATTGGAAAAAATAACTAACCCTAATATATACAAAATTTTTGAAACAAATTCCAATCTCAAAAGCAAGATTTGAGGCATATCGCATTGAATGGGATAAATAGTTATGATCCATCGAGCTTGGATAGTTAGAATGCATTTATTACTTTTCACTGAGTTAACTCTTTCAACATCCCATTTGAAAAACCATGTCTCCTTCATTAAAGCTCTTGTCAGATGATTTTTTGTCAAAATTTATCTTTGTTTGAGCCTAATTTTCTTTTAGAACTTTCTATGATTGGTTCCTGACTTCTTCAAGTTCTATGAGTTCTGCTAATCATACTATCATTTCATCATTATCAATCAAATCCAATTGGTGATTGGGTTCTAGAGATGGTAACTCAATTGATAATAGAACTCTAGCTTCCCTTCTATATACCAACATAAATGGAGAATTACCAATGGCTCTCTTGGGAGTGATCCCATCAACCCACAGTGTTGATTTTAACTTCATGTGCCATGTCTTTTGGTTATCTTCCATTATCCTTTTGAAAATCCTTATGATATTTTTGTTGATAGACTCGACCAAGACATTACCATTTGGGTAATAATTGGAAGAAGTACTCAAGTATAAAATGTGATTTACAACCCATTCACTTACTTGAGTGCCCATAAAAGCTTTGGCATTGCCTAAGATAATGGTGTAAGGAATACCAAACCTTGTGACTATGCCATCCATGAATTCCAAGATAGATGCCTCCATGGCATATTTCAATGTAACTACTTCAATTCATCTGGTGAAATAGTTAGTTGCTAAAAACACCTATTTGTGGCCTACACTTGATAGTGGATTGATCATGACAATGAAATCTAATCCCCATTAAGAAAATGGTTGGTCATCTTAGATTGGTTTGAGAGGGATAACTACCAACCTTTATTTTTATGTGAAGTAAACACACTCCTTGCAGTTCTTTACCCATTGATGGGCATATTTGAATATGTCAAGCCAATAATAACCCCCTCTCATTATTTTGATGGTCATGGTTCTTGCAGATAAATGTCCACCTAGTGGACCATCATGAAACTCCTCAAGTACCTTAGGGACTTGATCATGCTCAATACATCTTAGCATGACTCCATTCATATTTTTTTTAAACAATATTCCATCAAAAAGAACATAAGGATTGGATTGGATTCTGAAATACCTTTTCTTGGATTATTATAAATCATATGGGTACTCATTAGTTTGCAGGAAGATAGTCATGTCATAGATCTATCTGTTGAATAGAGGTGGATTGGTTGGATGGAATGTAATTTGAGCATATATTGCATCATATACTACTTTAATAATCTTAATATTAGAAGCCAACTATTCACATAAGCCCTTTCCTCTCACAAGATTTGTAATTTTGATTTTCACATCATATTCCATGACTTTTATGATCCATCCTAATCTTTTTTATTTATTTCTTGGCTCAACAAGAACTCTTTGACACTTTGGTGACTAACCATTAGATGAATTTTATTATTGGAGAGCATATGCCTAAACTTATTGAGAGCTTTGATCACAACATATACTTGTTTATCCATGAAACTATTTTTCTTCATAATCCTTCAAGGATTGACTAAAGAAAGATATTGGCTATCTCAGATTTTCTTTATTATGTTGGGTTAGAATAGCTGAGATGCTATCTTCCCTTCCAAAAGCATAGAGAATGAAATATTTTCATAGTTGGGGTTGACCAGGGTAAGAGCTTGAGAAATAACCTACTTGATGGTTTTAAAACTGTATTTTCCTTCTTGTATCTAGTTGAAAATGATACCCTTTTTAAGCATTGCAGTAAGGGGGGCTTGGTCATAGAGGTAAAATTTGGGACAAATCTTCTTACAAAGTTGATCTTTCCTAGGAAACTTTGTAATCCCTTTTTAAGGCTTGTAAGTGCTAATTCATATATAACACCTATTCTCTCTAGGTCTATTGCAAGCCCCTCTTTTTAAATAATGTGTCCTAGTAGTTTCCCTTCATGAACTATGAAAATACACTTTTTGGATTGAGAGAAACTCTAAATTCTCTACACCTTTTAAAAAAAAAATTTAAGGCGATCTAGGTGTGCATCAACATGTTTTGAATAAGATAGTGATGTCATCTAGGTATACCAAAATCATCTCATTTATCAAACCTCTAAAATCCATATCCATAACTCTTTGAAATGTAGCACCAACATTAGTTATGATAAAAGGCATTTTTTAGTATGCATACATGCCCCATTTCATAGTAAAAGTAGTCTTGAACTAGTTTGATTCCTGCACTAGGATTTGGTTATATCTAGAATAACCGTCTAGAAGGAAACATCTTTCAGATCTTGATATAGTTTGAAAAATTTTCTCCATGAGTGGAAGGGGATAATGATATTTTAGGGATGCTTTTTTAAGGTCCCTAAAATCTACACAAACCTTGATTTTCCATTCTTTTTCCTTATAGGGACCAAGTTAGCAACCCAAGATGAATGGTTGATAGGGAAAATGATATTAGCCTCTATCAATTTGGATAGATCACTCTTCATCAAGGGTTCTATTTTTGGCTTGATTGGTCTTTGTTTCTATCTAACAAGCTTGGTATTGGGTCAAGCTCTATTGTGTGTTGGGATAAACTACGGTTAAACCCCCTTAGATCTTGATAACTCCAAGTGAATTTATAATCAAATTCTTGACACAACTCAATAAAATCCTATTTTTTAGAATCATTACATACCTTTCCAATCGTCAATGTTTTTCCCTCTAAAATTACTATTTTCTCGTAGCCTTCTTCATTGACCGTGATGTTCTTCTTTTCACCATTCAGCTAATCATCTGAATTGGAGATACTCTCTAAAGTAATAAGGCCCATGGGTAATTTATTTGTATTAAATTATTTTTTTTGATCTCTGTATTGATCTTGGAGTTTTGATTGGTTTCTATTAGAGAATTCAGTTGCTTCTCGAAGAAAATTCATAATTTGTTAATCATTGTCAAAGATTTGTTAGTTGGTTGTGTTATCAAGAACATATGGCTTTACTATCAATTTTACATGCTGGCTATTTTTCTTCTATATTTTTTTAGGTAGGTTATATTGAGAGCCTACTGAGGCCATGAAATCAACATCTTTGTTTTGTGCTCTTGGTACCACTTGAATGTTTAAAGTGATAAAGTCTTCTAGCAGGTCCCAAACCTTATGTTTGTAAGATCTCAACAAGTCATTCTTGGTTATTCTTTTGGATCTTACTTGGTGAATAATAAACTCACTATCACCAAATACTTGTAGTGATTTTATCTCTCTTTCTTTGTCCAATTTGAGACCTTGAATCAATGCTTCATATTCATCCATATTATTAGTGTAGTTAAACTGAAGTTTAAAAGAATAGAAATAACTCTCCTTTTGTGGAGAGATCAAAATAATACCTACACCTGCACTATTCTTGATTCTCAATCCATCAAAGAATAGTTACAATATTATTTGAAGATATTCAATTGGTTTTATAAGATTTAAGATGATTTCATCATTTTCATGAATGTAATATGTACCCAACCCAGTTTCCTGTATATAATCATAAAGATCAAATTGGAGAGTTGATCCCTATTCATACAGATGAGTGTTTGGAATCTCTTCTATGGGTGTTTAAATTTCATTTTCAAGCTCCTCTTCCTGATCTTACAATGTGCAATTCATATCCACAATAATAGGAGTGTATGGCTCAATATGGTCTTTAGCTATTGGCTCAAATTTTATTGTTAATCTGGTTTCATATCTTGTCCTAAGCAACATGTGAGACCAGTCAACAGATATATACCCTATGATTTTTAAAGTGAAGTATTTTGAAAGGAAAATGGAAAAATAAAGGGGGAAATCAATAACTGAGATATCTTGGAAAATTGACAAGCTTGGACATGTGTGGATGGTAAGATTTAAACCTTTTATAGTCTCGACTGTTTGAACAATAGTCCCATCCAATTGAACCACACCTTTCGAGACAGGTGTATACTTAATACCAAGATTATTAGCTATTTTTTTGGGCATAACAAAAGTGTTATCCCCTGAGTCTACCATGCAATTATGAACAAGATGTTCCCAACTATAAGCAAAAGGTAGAAAGGGGGAGGCTTACCATTTTTGCTCAATTTGGTGTTAGTTTATGGTTGACATAAATTGATTGTAGCATTAGGTCCCTTTGCCAAAAATTTGTCTATTATTTGGAAGTTTTTCAAAGCTTCCTAAAGCAAATCTCTTTGTGCTAGAATTGGTAGTGCTTCCCACATACTAACATTCAAATTAGTTTTCTTCATTTGTTTAAAAATACTGAAAGGAATGTTACCAAACTTTGTTGTTACCTTTGTGGGAGTTATGTATTCTTTCACATGATTCAAGGTCAACACTTTTGATTTTCATTGGCCCATGGGCATAAAGGGTGGCCTCTTTACTGTGTTTCCTTTTGCATATTCTTATACAACTTTAGAAGTTGTAACTTGTTCCACCTTGGGGGGTCGATCACTTTATATTTCCCTTTTCTTTGAACGTGTATTTTCTACCACCGAACCACCACCATTAAATAATTCCTCCTCCTGATTTACACCAAAAAAGTCCTCCTCTTGCCATTTTAAAAGAGTAACCTCATTCTAAGTAGGTTCTTATGTACCTTTTTTCTAGGAAGTGGCTTCTTCTTATTGTTTTTGAATGTTTGATATTATTTGCACCATCAAGTCTTGATTGATGACACCATTAGGATAAGTATTCTAATTATGTCGCTAACCATAAAGATAACACCACTCGTACTCCTAAGCCAAGTTATTCTAAATAGGCACAATAGCTTTGGAATTACCTAGTGTAGGTAGAGCATGAATGTTTAGAAGTTTTGCTTGCATATTTTGACTTTGTGGCTGTGAATTTCCTTGGTATGGTTGTTTATTGGGTTGGTATGTTTAGTTAGCTTGCTAATAAGGCCTGTAGTTTTGGGATTGCTATCTTTTCATTGCTACCAACTCATTACCAAAACTCTTAAGCAATGACTTAACCTTATATAAATCATCAATAGGAGTGGGAGTTAAAGCTAGTACTTTGCTTGTAGTGGGAATTAGAGTAATTATAGGTTATGTAGGAGGTATTTCTAGAAATAGAGGCATTGGTGGCCTTGGGGAATTTTTTCCATCTTGAATCAAGAAATTTTTTGTTCTTATTATAATTTCATAGGTGTTGGGGAGTGTGGTACAACCCATTGACTAAATCATAACAGTTATATCATTATTTAAAGATCTTAAGTAATATAAGAAAGCATTATTTGGGGTTGGATTGACCAATACTAGAATTTTATTCCATGTATTTTGAAATTAAAAATTTAAATCACTCATGAACTCATGAGGAGCCCATTGAATAGTAGTTAATTAATCAATCATGGAGAGGTGATCACTCTCATCTTTAAATTATGTGTATAGTGTAGTCCCTAAGTCATCCCAACATGGATGGAATTGGGAGGTAGGCTTATGTACCATTGTAAGGCTTTACCCTTAAAAGAGGAGACTAGAAGTCTAATTGTAACATTATCTTGTACTGCATTATGAATTGAATAAAGATTAGCAATGTATTTTATATGTTTCATATGAGTGGTGGAAGTTTCACCATTATAATATAGAAGGATTTTTAAATTTGAGGTAGGTATATCATCGTACTGGGCCAACTAAAGTTGGCTGCCTCCATTGAAGGCTTCAAAATTTTGATTTCTCATAGCTATAATGAGAGGTATGAAACTCCTAGGGATATTTGAAGGAGATGTAAATATATTTTTAGGAGATGCTCTAGTGTATGGTATAATTGATCTATTCCAAAAAATCAACTTTCATACCTTTAGTATATGATCTTATTTGTTTCTTTGGCATACGTAAACCTTCATTTCTTGAATATGTAAGTTAGTAGAGTCACAAGGTGCATTTGAAATGTGTAAAAGGCTCATATAATGCTTGATGAGAATATCACCAATATCTTAGTATTAATTTTTGGGTCCCATCAAGCATGCCAAAAATTGTTATCACATAGATTTTGTACTTGTCTTGATGTTGTAACATGCTGTGCAAAAATCTAAGATAATGAGATCATCTCTAAGATGTAAGACCTTGGTGAATTTAGGTAAACCTCTAGAGAATTCTGGTTTCCTTTCACTAAATTTGGTGTAATTGATAAACTACTAGCTCATGTGGAAATTTCGCTTCTTAGTGATCTTGCTTCTAAACTAGGGTTTGACTATGAGAAAAGAGTTTTAGAAATGAAATTACAAAATTGGAAATGGTGATTACACCAAATATTTTAAATGGATTTTAATTATTTCTTTGAGTGAACACAATATAATAATAAATATATTGAAATTTATTGGAGCACAAACTCATGCAAATGTGAAACCAAAGGTATTATTGGGGGTTTCTCATATAAGGGACATGATTCTTTATTTTTAATCAAACAATCTTTTAAAAGGGTAAAATAATACCATAAATGAAAATTTGTGACTAAAATAATAATAAAATCATTCACAAATTTGGTAAATAACCTTGCATACACAAAGATAACACATACAAGAAATATTAATCTTCACTCTTTTCTTATTCTCCAAGTTACAACATGTAGATAACTTATTCAAAATGTAGAATAAATTCTCCAACAACAAAAACATAAATGGGCTATGCCATAGTACCCATATTTATACAAAAAACTCTCTTATAAGAGATGTAGTTAGCAAAAAATTCACACCCAGTTTAAGAGTATGAAAAATCTGAAAACTCCATGCAAAGGGGGCATGATCTTTAGCTGAAATGGTATCCTTGGATTGGTAAACAATTGGAAAAAGATCATGCAACTACTGGGCATTACAATTTTTTTTGGAGGTGTAGAATAAAATTGTATAATCTTCATGCAACAACTTCATTTTATTCAGTTGAGCCGTTGTAGATTTTTAATGCTATGAGGTGTCAAAAGTGAAACTCATACTCAAGACAATAAATAGCTTTAGATAACTTTAGGTTAATTTCTGCAAAACCTAACTTGTAATTTTCAATTGGGACTTTTACAACTTTTAAGTTTTCATGATCCCACATTTTCATATATATGTTGTTATTAATTTATTACTTTGATGCTAAACTAATTTAGATGTTGTTTAGTTGGATTATATGGTACTTGTTACAACAGTGTCAGCTACGTACTTATTTTATGATTAATTATGATGTGGACATAGTATTATTTTGTTGTTAATGATTTTATGATCTATATGGATTATTGGATTATGACATAATGCATTTTCCCCATATTAGTGATTGCAGGTTGTTTATGAGTTAGGCAAGTTTATGGATGTTGTAATCCTAGAATAATGTTTCTGATCACATCTATATGATCGATAGGTATACTATTATTTGATTGTCCTTTAGAAAATTCAATTTGGTCATTATTTTTTGGCTATGGTCTTTGTGTATGTATTGACTATTGTACCTTACCATTTCTGTTATAGGTTGTTACTTGTCATCTTATGTTGTCATCCACCACCTTTCCCCATACTCACAACTTCACTCCTTATTCTACTATGTTTTTTCCTTGTAAGTCCCTACTGACTCATTTATTAGACCTATCTAATTTACCTAGACCTAACCCTTGAGAACCTTTGTTATCCCCATGCCACCCTAACCCCCCCTTCAACCTTACACTATTACTTAAGGCTTATGGCATTTGATTTAAACAACTATAAAGTTATTGTTTGAATTAAACATAGGGTGATGTTATTAACACATCGATTTGGGTTGATGGTTTACATGGCGCACGAGTGAGTAGAAAAGGGAAGAGGAAAGAGGCCCTGGTGAATGCAATCAGTTAACAAGTGTAAGCTTTGCCGCTTGCCCGACAGTATTCAGTACTGACCACACTGAGGGACAGGCCCTAAAGTGATGGATGAGAATGTGGGTGGCAGTGCATTCCAATTTTTGTCCTTGCACCGAACATCCAATGGACCATGGACTAAACGACCACTGTCTGAAAGGATTATGTCCAGGTTGTTCCACCCCCATAAGGTACATCCCACACCTATGGGCCGCTATAACTATCCAAGAAGACACTAGACATGTGGTAATCCTTATTTAATAAGGTAGGTGGTGAGGGTTACAATGTTATCCATTGGCTATGTTGATCTTGGATTAACCTTCATTAATCTATTCTCCTATTGGATATAGCATATTTAATTAGCGAGCTTTCCAAACTTGCCATTAATGGGAAGTTGGCGAGATCTCCTTGGGATACACCAAGTTTCTCTCTCCTACCAAAAAAATGAATGAGAGTTGATGGAGTATGTGAAAATGGATAGAATGGGATGGGGAAGGTGGACAACATAAGAATATGGGATTTTTTAGGTGTAAACAGTGAACTTGTTTGTTTGGTTTTAATGTAGGTTGGTTAGTTAGAAACATCATGATAGTTTTGGATGAACCCTTGAGCTTGTTATTCCTCTTGTCTTTTTTTGCATGGTTTTTCAAGTAAGTTTGTATTTTGATTTATGGTTATTTGTTTTTATTGGGTTGCTATAATGATAAAAAAATAAAAATAAAATAAAAGCTGCACATGTAGTCGGAAGTCCTTGTACCTCTAGATGCATGTACAGACCTATTAAAGTAATATAACAATGTGTTTATTTCACATAAACTTGAAATAAACTATATATATATATATATATTCAAACCATACAACATTCATCGACTTGTCCAGATCATAATGACGTGACTGCATAATGATAATAAATGGGTTTCATGATATATATATATATATATATATATATATATATATATATATATATATATATATATATATATATATCATGAAACCCATTTATTATCATTATGCAGTCACGTCATTATGATCTGGACAAGTCGATGAATGTTGTATGGTTTGAATATCTTTCTCTTGGTCATCACTTTACCATTTGGACTAGGTTCTCATGCGTGACTATGTTTTGTTTCTTATATCTTGGTATGGTGTAAAGTTATAGATCCATGTTATTAACCCTTTTAACTATGTGTTATTTTATTTTTAAATATTGAGTTTAATTAAAGAAAAGTCCTTTGGGTTCTTAGGTACATATATGCATGAATGTCTGGGTTTAGATATTGGTTAAGATGCAACCCAGGATTGATGGAATCAATTGTATATGATGGGTGGATTCATTTTATTTGAAACTAACTGCATTATTTTTGATAATATCTATTTTCACTCCCTACCTACATTTGTGAATCCAACTTGTATTCATTAACCTAGGTTGTGTTGATTTGTATGCAGTTATATTATTTCTCTGAATGATACTTATCCAAGTGGTGAATATTTCTATCATTTGAAGGAATTGATATTTTGTTTAGTCTACAAAAGGAAATCTTATCCTTGTCTTATTTAATCTCTGGGATTATCTCTTTCAACTATGAAATGTTGTTATATTGATCCTTGTTTTTTTGTATATGGTTTTTAGAAGTCTTGAATTAATGGATTCATGGGTTTTCATTTCAATTTAAAGTCTATTATATATTTATATTTATATATATATATATATATATATATATATACATGAAAATATATCCATATATATACTCTTTTATAGTTTCATTTGCTCTATATTTTAATGACTATGCTCCTTGTGAATTCTAGGTTATTCCTTCTGAGCTACAATTGGTATGACATTTAGACCTAGTTTCTTTTCTGACTTTAAAGAATTCAATTCATTATGGATTTATTGATGGTAAATAGGTTATTAAGTTTTGAATATAATATACATACATGTATGTATTTATGTTCAAATAGAATGTTTATATGTCTGGGAGGTTGTGTTCAAACAATTGTGTTCAAATTGCCTTATCCAACTATTTAATATATATATATATATAGAGAGAGAGAGAGAGAGATGTAAACATGTATCTAGATATGCTTATGTGGCTATGCATTTAAGTATGTCTGGACTGTTCACTTGAACCTTTTGGTTTTCCCAGCCTAGGGTCTTTGACTTAAGTATGTGATATTCAAATGATGTTTGTTCATAATTTTATCCTTATGATTTTTAAGGGATTGTGTTGAACTTAATGGTTATTTTATGTTATATTGTAATTATTAAAAATATGACTTTGACATATTTAAGTTGGCTGAGTCAAATTGATATTTATTATTTCTATTATAATTAAGTTATGGTTATGTCATTTTCTTTCTTGTTGGAATCCATTCCTGGACTAAACTAGAATATTTAATGTATACCTTAAGGGTTCATATGTTTAACGACTGATCGAGATATTGGATGGGGTCCAAGTGAGATGAATTCAAAAGATATATAACAGATTAATATTTAATATATTTTATATCATTTGCTTGTTTAATTTAACCATCCTCACCCTTAACCTATACTTTGATGGTTTAAGTATTCTCATCTTGCCTAGGAATGAATAGACATTGTCATATGTGTTTTTTGTGGTCATGTCTTGGTCTAGAGTTTGATGTGCTCAGAATACACTACCTGTTCCTAGTTACTGCAACCACCAACCTACTGATAGTTAGGGTGGTAAGGGCCATCAATGGGGGCTCATAGGGCTAGTGGGGCAGGTTTGTCCTAATTAGCTTGTTCATGATCGACTTCTATAATGTCACATGAAAGATGGTAACAAATGTGTTTATTAATGTGATTAGATTTAATTATTAATGTTGAATTGATTATCATAATGATATTGTTGGATACAAACAACCATTATGATTAGAAGCTATAAATGAATTATCAAAGGGTAAATTAAATAAGGTTGAAGATTTATACAAGTACCTTGAATTGCATTGTTTAATCTTATTCCTTATAATTTTAGTGTATAGGAATCATTTGATCATGTTCTAACTTATATGATATAAATATGAGTTTAGATGACATATTGTTTATTACTATACTAACTCTCACAATTCTAATAATTTGGTATGAAAATGAATTGGTACTACTTGGACTTGTGTTAAAATTAAATACCTCTAATTATGTTCTTTCTAGGTTTTGAGGAGAATCACTTAGAATGTTACGATGGATCTATTTTTAAAAAATGATTCCATTCTAAAAATATATACATTAGGTTATTATGAGAATTAATATTTATTTCCAAATATTTCCTTATGAAATTATTAATAAATGAATGGTTAGAAATGGTTGGCTATAGCTATATACTTCAAAATGAATATGAATAAATAGAAGATTTTGATTGTTCCTAGATTACATGTGCATTTTAACTTACCATAGTCACTTGGATTTAGAATAAATAAAGTGGCATTATTTTTATAAGATAGATGGTTACTCTTATCCCTAATTACATAGCTGTGTTTGAAGCATCTAACCCTTACAACAATACATAAAGCTGGATTATATGAAAAATGAAATAAATACTTCATACACTACAGACCTATTGGTTGCATGTAAGGCATGTTTCAATTATTTATTATTATTTCTCCAATTTATTCATATAGTTATTAAAGTGGAATTAGTTCATGAACAAACATATCAATGGTAAAGGAATGAATAAATCATAAATGTAATGGTCATGCACAATACTCCTCATCTACCTAAAATAAATACATTATGTGAAACTAAAGTGTAAACCTTAAACAATGATTATTATCTTCATGTTAAATTAACATGAAAGTTATAGCTATGTTTCTTTCTTACCTTGAGCTAAACTTACTTAGCAGTTTGCCACGATTGCAAACAAAAGGTTTATAAGAGTTCCTTGAATAGAACATTTTATTTGGGTTCCACTCATCTTGAAACTTGAATAAACATGCTTGAGGGGTTGCTTAGGCTACCATTTTTTTTTGTAAAAGTTCCTTATGAGAAACCTTTTATTTGGGTTCCACTCATCTTGACACTTGAATGAATTCCATTACTTTAATTATTAAATTTTGCTTACAATTTTTGAATCTGATGGAAATGAATTATTAACACCTTGATATACATTTATGAAATGATGGATGGAATAAGGAATGATATTCATAATGGATGTCTGATTTTATTATTGATTGAATAGATTATAAGGCAACTCTAATTTAATAACTTGAAGGTATTACCCTCTATTATATAGCATTGGCTATGCCAATTAAGAATAATTAAATAGACTATAGATTGACATTAATAAGCATCCATGTTTGATATGAATGTTAAACATACAAGTGAAGTGATCTTAAAGGCTATAAGGTGTTGTAACCCAATTGATAACACTCAAAAATGATGTATTAAATCTATCTGCTCTTATGATTTATAATTTTTGATTGAAAGGTTATAAATTTGTAAGTATGGAATTAATTTTGGTTGTTGATTTTTGAATGCTTGCATATTATAGGGCTTGTATCTTGATTTGATTACTTGGGTGACCAAACTGTTAACTCAAGAAACTTAAGTCTAACCATCTTAGTTAAGCCCTTTATTTGACTTAGACATCTTCGAGCAGGATTGAAACCTACTGAGGAGAATGAGGCATTTACCTAGGGTTAAAGACATAGAAATGGTCCTATTTGGAAATAACAAGTGCCACTTATGGAACTTGGTATTTATCAATGTATGCATACACTGATATGCCCCAAATCCTATTATCCCTCTAAACAATAACCAACTTCACCATAGATCCTTTTATATGTACTTACCTCTTATGAATTGCCTCAGCTTCCCCTCCTTTGGTTTTAGTCACATTAATGCATAGTTCATTAAATGATTCATTACATTAGAAATTAGGTATAACATGTATCCAAAGTATACTCTGATAGATGATTCCAAATTTTTTTGGGGGGTTGTTTCATAAGTCACCCAATTTTGAAAAAACTAGAAATGTAATTTACAATATGATTTTTTGAAAGTTAAATAACCCAGACTTTGTCAAAAAGGAAAGTGCAATTTACAAGTTTGAATTTTACAACTTTCAATCTGTCAAAAAAACATGGAAATTATAAGTGGCTCTTTCTCAAAAAGAGCTGTCAAAATGTTAGTTACAATTTACAATATGTAATTTTACAATATTTTTTACAAGGAAGTACAATATACAAAATGTATTTGATGGAAAGAATTAATCTTCAACCAAAACCTCTGAAGACTCTTTATCCTTCTTTGCCTGTGTCTTCTCAATATATGCATCAAAACTCTCTAAGATATCTAAGATACGATCTTCATCTAGACCAAAATATTTGATTCGAGCAACATTTTAGGCAATGGTTCTACCCCAATTGGTGGCAGAGCTTCTGGGAGCCATAACTTTTGCACCATAGCTCCGTTTGACTCCCCATTTGAACCGTTAGAAAGACAAGAATGAAGAGAACATGATGAAATAGAATGGAGCTATGTTTGATGGTTTTTTCCCCATAACTTACAATGAAAGTGTCCTAAATTTCTTTAAAAAGGTAATTAGACATCTCTTCTCAGAGATAGGCATATGTTTGGATCTGCAAATTTGATCAATAAAACATCTCTTCTCAGAGATAGAATTATTACAATTATGTTATTATTATTTTTTGAATTATCTTTCAATCAAAGCTCTCAAGTTTTGGATCAAGAGTATAGGTGACTTATTTCACATTTTGAAATTGTGTCAGAGAGTTCCCTTCATGCAACCCTGTATGCTTGAGTTTCTTTCACGATTTGATCTAGTGTATTATAGTACCTAATAAAATATTAAATGGAGATCAAGCTAAATGTTGTGTCTCATGCTGACTCTCCTTCAACCACTCCTTTGAATTTATCTTGAATTTATTGTACTGAAAGGATCTAGTCTTGATGATATGTTTCTTGACATGATAATTTATTAAGCAAGTCCTTAATGTTAAAGATCATATTTGTGACCTTGTCATGTGTAGCCTTAACTTTATTAATACTCTTTGTGAGTATTATTATTCTAAACTGAGCTACTCTATCCAATTACTCATGCTCTACATCATTTTTCAATATCTTTTCTACAATGAGGATATCAATTTCAATTGTGTTCATAGCTATTAGCTTAGGATAAAATAGGTTCAACCTTTCTATTTCTTATTGATATTTGCTTATTTTTTCTCTCAAAGTTTTTCGTCCATCCTTCAGGGCTTTATAGTAATCCATTACTAATTCAAAAACTATGTTTCCCTTTGAAATGAGCTCCTCTGTCCAGTCCTTTGTAGCCCTTCCCATGCTCCCAATCTTTGTTACTACATCAAGTGTTTCTCTATTTATAATCTGAGTAATAGATTGTGTTGGTTGGGTAGTGGGTTCAATGAACTATTTTAGTGCACTCATCAAATATTCAACTTTATTCTTCAATTCATCCTTAGTGACATTGTCACTATCCATTTTCTCAAAAAGAGAGTTAATGTTGGATTGAATATCATGGTTCAATCCCTCTCTTGTAGGATGACCAAGGTAAATGTTTGATATCTGGTAATCCCCACCACTAGATCTTCTTTCTATTTGTCTGGTGGGTGGACTAAAATCTCTAATTACTTCTCCCCTATTAAATCATATAGTATTCTTGATATGGTTTTGGGAGTTGTCTTAGATTTCTTAAATTCCTCTATAAGGCCAAAATCTAGTATGCTCAGGGACACCATCTGCTTTTGTCTCTTCTCCATTGATTGCACTAGACAATTTGGAGTGGCATCCTATTGTCTTAGCACTACCAAATATGAATCTACAACTGAAGTTGATGCATTGGTGGTTACAATGACAAGTGTTGAGTTTATTATTATTATGGATGCTAAATCTTTGGCTTATGCTTTGCAAATCTCTTCCCCATCTGTGGGTTGAGTGGACACATTTGTATCAATGATTTGATCTATATCTACCTCTTTTATGGGGGTTAGGGTAACTATGAAAATGGAAAAAATGGGTGCAGTGGAAATGGATGTGCTTACTAGGGGTGTGGGATATGGAATTAATACTAATGGATGGGTAGGCATAGGGATTTGAAAAAGGGGAACCTGTGGGAGTGTGGAATCTAGAGCTATGAATGAATCAAGAAAAGTTGTGGGCACACTCAGGGTTGGGAAAAATGAAGCAATAGTTTTCCCAGTGGTTGGGATGGCTAGTAAGATTGTAGTCATGATGACTAAATCCATAGCTATATACTATTTTTTGGTGTTAGTGATTAATGGGTTGGTAGTAGTGATTAGAAATGAGATGGAAGGGATTATAGAAGAGGAAAGTGAAATTTTGGAATAGGGAGGAATTGTGGAAGAGGGGAGATGAAGTGAAACCTGAGTGTCCAATTGAGTTGATTAAACTATTGGCAATGGAGTTACTGGCACAAATGAGCTAGTGGTAATAAGGAGGAAATTACTTGAGGTGATGGTGGAATGGAGATAGGGGAAGGAGGTGTTGTAGCTGATGGAATAATAGAGATAAGAGGAGAAATTATGATAGAGATAGGAGTATAAATTATGACAGAGATCAAAGTAGAAGTTATTGGTGCTGAAATTACTATTAGCTGATTTGTTACTACTCCTTGGCCACTAGATTGCTTTCTTTTAGCCTTTATCTTTTGTTACCCCTTATGAGACACTACTTACCTATCTTCCTAGTATGTGAGGGTTCTACCACTAGAACCTTTTGTTATTGGTGGCACTTCCTTCTCCATGATCTCTCTTAGGTTCTCACTGATGCTCACTATTTCTTTGGTCACCTTAACCCCTTTTTTCCTAAGTTAATTGATTGTTCTATTTATTACATTAGTGGTTTTATCCATTAATAAGGACTCAGGAATGGACCACCGTACTACTATAAGGGGTTGAGTAAAGATATTATTATCATAGTAGACCTTGTCTACTAGGGATTCATCATCTACCAAGTCCTCGAGGACTAATGCCATGTTAAAATCCTTGATCTAATCTAGGGTTATCTTAAAGTAATCCTTCAATATTACTTATTATTCATCTTATATGTCTTTCCATTAGTCTTCATAATAGGTAACATGGCAATATGTTAAGATCCCTAATGCACTAGTAATTTTGCCATTTACATCATAGAATGTCTTTACCTCCAAATCCTTCAAGGTCATCTGAGTCATTTTAACATCTGCACACTTGGCTTTGGATAAAGAAGGGCATGTATACCTCCATATACTAATGGGTAAATGGATTCCTACCTTGTGTTTATTTGATAAAAAATTATGAGTATCTACAAGTTACCTTACAAGCTATATTAAATCCCATTTATCACTTACATACCTTGAGAGTGTGTAAGGACAATTGTTGAATCCCCCTAAATTGATGTGTGTGTATGTGGGGAATTGAATGAAATAAGATCACCAATTTGTGATCTATGAAGTAATAACATCAAATAATCTCTTCTTTTACATCTCTTTATCAAACATGAATATGATGCATTATATAAATGAATCATTTACTCTTCTAAAGTGCTACCTACTTACCTCGATAGTGAGGTTAGGGTAATAATTGAAAATTTTGTTTACTTAGTTAGCTATTGTATTCAATCCTAAGAAGGCTCTCCCCTTTGTTAATATATACTAGATAAGAATTCATATATAACTTAACTATATTTTAGACTTCCATCAACTACTTGTGGATTATGCCCAATGAATGTATTGCTTGTTTTGATGGATTACCCATATGTATTGGTACATCTTGTCTTGAAAGATCTTTGCATTAGGGTTTCTAGTGACTCTATGCAAGATTATGATTAAATCCCCCACTTCATCCTTAAAATATATCCTTACTAGTATTGTGAATATTCTTGTGGATGTAGGCCTAGAGACTTTTAACCATTGATTATTCATTACCCTTAGACATCCAGTGTTATTGTCTTGATAGAAATTCTTTGATGATTTAGGAGTTATATCAAGATAACTCTCATATTCAAGTATCAAGAACACTGAGTCTATGACGTTGGGATCTAGATTTATAATCCTTTCCCCCTTGTTGTTTAATACTTCTCTCTTTTCATAATCATAGTGCTTTGCCAATGTGAGCACCAGCTCAAGGCTCTGCATTGATAGGGGGAAAGTTTCTATTTGAGGTAGTCCACAATTGTAAATGCTCTAAATCTAGTCATTTTTGAATTCAACATTCACTCTATTATAGAAATCATGTAGGTCAATATGACCTAGGTATGTGTCTATGATTTCATTCATTTTATATTCCAAGATGATTGGGACACTAGGTCCCTTGGATTTGAATTTCATCTCTTTTCCAGCCATGGATTCTAAAGAATTTGTTAGGGGAAAACTAACTGCAAAGTTGGTACGATTGAGGGTGTAAAACATAGGTGAAAGATCTGATAGAGATTAGGGTCACTATTATAGGGAAAAAATTTGACAAATATGGTGGTTTAAAAACACACTTTCAATGTTTGATGGAAAATCTAGTGTGTTTTAGGCTTGTAAAAATATGTAAGATCCTCGACGGGATTTAGAGTTGCTTAGTGCAATAGGTTTATC
The DNA here is from genome assembly GCA_037957365.1 of Torreya grandis. Classification (NCBI taxonomy): domain Eukaryota; kingdom Viridiplantae; phylum Streptophyta; class Pinopsida; order Cupressales; family Taxaceae; genus Torreya; species Torreya grandis. Next base: position 880,081 of record JARHVA010004324.1, on the reverse strand, counting down.
CGTAGAGTTATTGGGTTGCAGATGTAGGTGTAAATCCCATGAGTTTTAGAATTGTGATAGTAAGTGAAAAGTTTGCAAGGACTATGTAGGGAATTTTACTTGGAATATACTACTGGTTTGTATGAATTTTGAAAAAAACCTAGGTTTTTAATGACTAGAAAATGATTAGAAATGACTCGATATCGATTCTTTGAAATGACACTAAGAAAACAAAATGAAAAACCCTAGAGCTGATGCCATGGAAAGAAAAAATGCTAAAAATGCTACCAAATGGAAAAAATAATGGCATAAAGCTAGATTTTAGTAGAAAAAAATGATTGATCTAAAGGATGCAAGGATGATTGAGAAATACCAGGTAGGGAAGGTCAATGGCATCATGGCTTGGTTGCGTAAATCGAATGCATGAAACATGGATCAAGGTCATTAGTAGGGTCTTAGCTTGGTCACAAAGCTTGAATCTCAAATTTTTCAAATAAACAATGATTTAAAATTAACCCCTTTTCATTTATATAACCTCCATAATAAATACATCTAAGTCAATGGTTGGCAGAATGCTAAAAAATCTAGAGTTTATGAGCAACTTTTCAATTTTGAAAACTTGTGATTTGCACTTTGACCTCTGCTATCTATAGGATAGCCTGGTTCTTTGAAATGGGGAAGTAGAACTTGAGGCATAATGTTCAACTTTGCAAGTTGAAAATTGAAACTAGAGTTCTGGTTTTTGTAGGAAGGGTAATCAGTAGGAAGCAGGACTTGAGTTATAATTTACAACTTTACAAGTTGTAAATTACAATTGGAGTTATAATTTTTTATTGGATTGATGCATGGGAAGTAGAGGTTGGAGATGAATTTACAAGTTTAAAAGTTGTAAATTCCATTCCAATATCTAGTTTTTGTGGGTATGTGTTTGGTGGGAAGCATAACTCCATTTGCAATTTACAACTTTACAAGTTGCAAATTATGAGCAAGGTTTTGATTTATAATGGACATGAGTTGTGTGGGAAGTAGAGGTTGAGAAGTAATTTGTAAGTTTAAAAGTTGTAAATTACATTCCAATCTTTGATTTCTACTAGCTATGAGTAAAGTGGGAAGCAAAGGTTTGGATGTAATTTGTAAGTTTGTAAATTGCCCCTAGATCTCTAGGTTTTATCAAGCTTTGGGAAATGAGTGTCCTAGGTTATTTTAAGGCAGTTTTACAAAAACTTAATGGGTCTCCTTTAGGGTACTTGACATATAGACATTTTTGGGACAAAAATATCAACACTAGCCTCTGTTTCCCACTTTATTTTAACATCTTGTTTCAACATGGAATTCAATGTTTTGAAAATCTCTAAAAATTTAGAAATGAATTTCCTTACAAAGTTTATCTTTCTAAATAAATGCTTCAATTATATCTTACTATTAGGAGGCATAAATTTATAAATGGCCTAGACTCATTTTGGATCAATGGAGATCCCATCCTTAGTGATGACATGGCCTAAAAAAATTCTCTTCAATGACTTTAAAGATGATCTTCTTTAGATTAAGGGAGACTCCATATCTTGTACATCTATCAAATAATCTTTGTAGATGATCTTAATGATTAGTTTTATATTTATAATACACTATCAATTCATCCATATAGATAATGACGCATTTACCCACACGTCACTGAAAGGTGAAGTACATCACTCCATGGAAGGTTGATCATGCATTGATTAGGCCAAAAGTCATCCTTTTGTATGCAAAAGTTCCCTACTTGGTGGTAAAGGTAGTCTTAATTTCATCTTGTAATTCTAATAGAAACTAATTATAGCCTAAGAATCCATCCAAGAAGGACATCATCTTAGACCCACTAACCATATTAATTACCTTGTATAGGGATGGAAATTGATAGTTATCCATTTCTAATGCTTCATTAAGTTTCTTAAAGTCAACATAATTTTTAATTTATCCACTCTTATTTTAAATGGTGTTGTCATTTATATTTGTACCCATTTATGAGATTCCTATCTCTCCTCATCTAAGTGGCATAATGGAAACATCTCACTTGCTATGGGTAAATAATTTGGTGAGATGAATCTCTAGAAGGGTTAGTTCCCTTGATGCACTCTTTGAAGTAAATTTTTACCTATCAAATTTGGATAAAAAGGGTTAAAAAAATAATAAAAATAAAAGTTCATGCACCAATGTTAAATTTACTCCTATTGATTTAACTTATCCTACTTCTTTACCCAAAATTCACAGCACAAGACAGATTGTTACATCAATGTTTCATATGTTAGGTTCAAAAGGTATTTTGATACTTAGGAGGTTAATGAATGATTAATTGGGAGAATACAATCATGAACCACTTCTAAAACACTTATAAACTTAAAAGAGAACACTAAAAAAGACCTGTAATAATCACTCTTTTGCACACTTGGTGAACAATTAAGGATAACATGCTAGAAAAGATCATCTTTTACTAAACAAAACCAAAAAGATTGTAATAAAACTCAATTTTAAATAATGTAATTAGTAAAATTCACTTATTTTATTACTTCAAGATACATTCAAGTATAAAATTAGCTAAGGTTTCACCATCAACCAATGGAGGCTACCCAAAAGAGCCAAAAGAGTCAATATTTATAGCCTTTGGGAGAAGAACAAGACAAGGGAAGTCCAAAGGTCACTTGGACACTTGTAAAGCTAAGAAAAGAGGTTAAAAATTCATTATAAATATGTGTGAAATAAACCATGTAATATTAGGAAGTCCAAGTGTCCATACAAGTTATGAAACTTATGAAAAATGGCATGAAACTCCTTGTTCTAGCTCAGAAAAATGTGTTCATGATTTGGAACTATTTAAACATCCCAAAACTAAATATGGATAGGTATGATGATTGGGATTATATTAAAGTATTTTATACATGCCTTTCCATGCATTTTTTATAGTCCTATTCATTTCAAAACTCCTGGAAGGAAGCCATCGCTACCTATACTCTTAAAAACTCCTATTTCAGTCACCCCTCACACTTGTCTTCAAAATTGGATTAATTTTTACATTAAAATACATGATATTGAGATAATGAAACTTTTAAATAATTTTCATGGCATTATAATAGTCAGGTACACCTTAAAAAGGCTCACACTTCAAGTTTTCACCCTTCTCACCATTGTATTCACTATGCCAGTTTTGACTGGCTAAGATGAGAGCTATTGTTTGAATAATTATAATATTTTTAAAAGTATAATATGACCATAATGAGTTATATTAAGTTCATATATTCCTCCCAAACTTTATTGTATCTTCAGACCTCTTCTAGAACCTACAAAACACAAAAAATGGCTAAAAGTACCTTATTTTGCACCTTGTTCATACAATTCCATATAGATAAAAAGTATGGGATGGAGCCTAAGTGAGAATTTTACAAGTTAAAATCACTTTTATGGTAAAAATATTTCATATTTATAGCTTTCCAAGATTGTTTTCTCCATCGGATCTTGACTAAGGGTTTAGTAGGGTTTTAGGTAGTTTTTAGTCTTAAGCTTTGTTCATAAAGCCCTGACATTGGAAATTAAAAAAAATTACAAAAAAATGATTTTAGGAGACAATAATAACCCCTCAAAAATTATTTTTTGTCCATGCATAGTTTCAGAGGAGATATGAACACTTGAAAACACCCTATCGAGCTTGTTCCACCTTTCTTACATGCTTGGACTATCTTTGAGTTAAAATTAGCTTTCCCATATGTATATTTGCATTAAAAAAATATTATAAATGTATAATTACACCTCATTAAAATTTCAAAATCATCTTAATATCTCATCAAGAGCTATAAATGAGGTTGGACCCCCAATTGGTTTTAAGTCCCTTCAAGGCCTAACGGGTTTATCCTGCACCTAGCTCGCTTTGGCTACTTGGAATGATATTTCATGGTTGGTTTGGAATTTTATGCATGTTCACACCTCATTAAATCTTAAAATTTTACCACACGACTTTCCTATCACTTCTTTTCAACTTTTCCTTCCATTCACCAACTAAGCCTAAAAGAAGCTTGTCTAGTTTGACCGTGTACAAGGGTATTTTAGTCATTTTGAGAGGTTTGAGCTTGAAATAGTGTTTCATATGATATAATTTCCTTAAATACACTTCATAATATGTTTCCTAAGTTTAAAAAATCTTATTATCAAACCCTTTTCCCATTTTGACCCCATTAGCTTGTTTTGCCGAAACTTGATTTTTCTTGACTAGCTGACCTCTTAAATAAAATAGTGAGGTATAGCCCTCTTGCCCAAAAAAAGGAGAATATTTTAGGAGTTTTATTAGGTCATAAAGAGGCTATATATTATTGGGAAAGATAATAATCATTTATTTAGGCACCTAACCAACTCAAAATTCCCAAAAAAGGCCTCCAAAAGACTATTTTCTTGCATTTTTTCCTTCTTCTAGAGAATGGCTCCTCAAGGCTAACTCCAATACTCTTAGGCTTTCCAAAAAAATTTAATAATATAAAATTCATGATAATTAATATTTAAATTCACCTAAAATAACTCTTCTCTCTTAGACTCTTCATTTTTACCCATTGAGCAACATAGGTTTCTTGAAACAACTATACAAATTGATAACTTTGGTTAGGAGGAAGAGTGGGTGGTCATCTTGAAATGATTACTAGAGATTTTGGAATCACTTTATTGATCAATCATGAACCATTTTTAAGTCACTATCAAACCCTCTCTTAATTAGACTCACCTCTTACCTTACCTTCACCAAGACTATACCCTATTATAGGTGCATACAGGGTTTCAAGATGTCTGCTAGACTTATTTTACATTGTTTAGAGCTCATGGATGTGATCATGATCCTCATGGAGGTGATAATATATAATTAATTTGATTCTTGTATGTGTGTTTGAGCTTCAACTGAGCTTTGTCATGGTGTTAAGATACCCTCCATGAACCCCCTTAAGTCACAAAGTACATGTTTGAACTTTCACTCAACTTTAAAGTCTTAAGACACCACTTGGGCATTAATTTTGGGTCACTATTTTATACCCTGATGTAGGTGCCTATTTTCCATTAAAGGGACACCTGTAGGTGTCCATGAGCTTGTATAACTATACATCAACAACTATATATGACCTTTATTCCATTTTGCATACCATTCAACTAATGGAAACATCCTAGCCAACATGAGAGCGCATTGGTTTGCTCCTTATGATATCAACTATCATTCAAAACTCCAAACCTATAGATAAGAATGCAGGCTTTCATTATTTTTAAGGGCACTTTGAATCTTTCAACTCCCACCTTCCATCACTCCTCTTGACTTCATTTTTTGTAGAGGTATTTTCCATATTAGAGGTTACAAGATTCACCTCTTTAGGTGATTTTAAACCCTTATCAAACATGTTATAATAAGTCTAAAAAACCCCCTAGACCTCTATTTTCACTTTTTGGAGAAATTTTCACATAATTTAGTCTCTTGTCTCTTCAACATGATTACACCTATTTTTGTATACATGATGTTTCAAATAGGTTTTCCTTAGGTTAGGATACATGTTAGGATTTTAAGAGGGATATTAACATGCTCTGAACCATCCATTCAAAGACCTTCACAATTTTGAGGTACCACCTGTAGGTGGTCATCAACATACACAAGTAATAAGGGAGAATGTGAATAATGTACATGATTTTAACCTTTCATGAGTTGTGAGCCATTATAAACACTCCAAATGTAATCTTCATGCTTTGAAAGGCTTGAAACCTCTTCACTACGATCCTCAATCTAGTATGACATCAACAAAGGCTCCTGTAGGTGATTATTGGATTTATGTATGTAGTGAGTATGGAATAGAGCAACAAAGATGGATAAAATGTATCATGGGTAGCTAAAACTCATTTTCAACCTCTAAAATACATGATTTCCATTAAAGATACTTTACGAAAAGTTGTAAAATATTCACTCCAACATGAAATCTCTTGAGAACATCTAAAACAAAGTAGGCAGGCTTTCATGGTTGTTTAGTATGATGAATGAACCTAAAACCACACTTGTCTCTTCTTTAAAAATATAATTAACTCTCTCCAATTTGAACAAACTAAAATACATTGAGTACAATGCCATGAATATGCCAAACCAACTCCATACATGTGACTACAAGTGGAGAGGAGTGGAGAGTGACAATGGAGAATGATAAGATGGGAATTTGTCCAAAGCATGATATGGTGGAACCAAAACATGGAAGGAGGTGAATATATGGCCTTGAAACATATGTAACACAATATCCCATATACATGATACCTTTACAAGAAACCAACAATCTTCAAACAAGATCAATTGACTAAAATTTCACAATGGTGACACCTTCCTTTAACATGAGATAACTTTCAGATAAAAACACCATAGAACATGAAAATAAGTATGGAGATCATCTAAGAAGGTATAATAAAATCCTATGGAGTCAACATCACCAATTGGTTCATATGGATTTGACCAAAATGGAGCAAAACCTATAGGGTATATGAAATAACTAGCAAAAAAGTAAAATCAACTTCATGAGGATGGTTCATAAAGAATAATTAATCAATCCTTTAAATATTTATATGTAAATTAAGGTATCTAAGTTTACTATCACCTCCTAAAATTATTTTATTTGAAACCTCTTTAGTTGTCTATACCAAGTACAAACCTGATGGTCACTTCTGTATGTCTAGAAATACAAAGAAGTAGAACAGTTTTGGATTAAAAATGAAACTTATAGAGAAAATAAAATATTTATATGAGTTTTATGAAGATTAATATATGTTCCATCACCTTATCCCATGTGTCGCCTTCCCCCATGGGTCGTACAAGTGCCGAATGTGCCCTTTTTCAATTGGTTTTTTGTTTTTTAGTTAAACAACCTAAAATATTTTGATGTAACTGACATAATTAATAGGTAAAATGACATATTTAACATTTTAAATTAAAAAATGACACTTGGGAACCATGCCACTTGCATTTATGACCCATAAAAGTGCATTAAATGACCCAAAATGATAAACAAATTTATGAAAACATGACTAAGGCTAAAAATACATTATATAACATCAATTGAACCATAATATAGCATATTTAAAAGTATTATACCTGTAAACATCTAATAATACCCAATTTTTTTAACTATAGGGGTCCAAATTTGACCTAAAAGTCAAATTTGGTCAATAAAATGGTGACTCATAGGGGTAGTATGACTGCTATACTAAGGACCACTAGCCTTATCAATCTATGGACTAAGGTGTCAATGAAATATTGAATAAAAATAGCAATAAATTGCCTAAAATACACATAAAACAATGACAACACACCAAGCAAACACAAAGTAAAGCAAGACACCAATAAGACTCACACAAGTGCATAAACACCTAGGGAAAACAAGGAAAACAACAACTATGTACAATGAGAGAGGATAACCTTAGTAAGAATGTTTAAGATATATCCCATTGACTGGGATATGAATATCCTCTCCATCAAAATTTGAGATTTGGAAAGCATTGTGTTGCTTGCATTGGGTGATAACATAAGGGGCACTCCACAAAGCATCAAACTTTGTGTGTTTTCCAAGCTTATCCCTATCTTCATCCCACTTTAGAACAATTTTCCCCTATTGGAAACTTCTTGGCATGGATTTCTTATCAAAGTATCTCTTTGTTTGATCTTGATGAGCCCTCATAGTTTGCATAGCTTGATCTCTTATCTCTTCAAGCTCCATCAACTCACACAACATGACTTCCATACTTTCATTTTACATCAACTCCAGCTGATAAGTGAGATATAAGGCTGGTAGCTCAAGTGAAATAGTTAGTATAGCTTCTCTCCCATAAACAAGTGTATATGGTGAGTTTCCAATTGCTCTCTTGGGAGTGATTCTATCAGCCAAAAGAGCTGTCTTCAACTTGGAATGCCAAGTTCTTTGATCCTCCTCCATTATCCTTTTGATAATCCTGATTAGATTCTTATTGGTGGACTCATCTAGTCCATTCCTTTGTGGATAATAGTTGGAGGAAGTACTAAGATAAATGCCATGTTTCAAATCCCACTCACTTATCTTCATTCCAAGGAAAGCTAATGCATTATCTAAAATTATAGTTGAAAGAGCCCCAAACCTTATCACTATGCTTTATTAGAAGTCTAAAACTAAACTTTCATTTGCTTCTTTGAAAGCTACAACCTCTACTCATCTTGTAAAGTAATCTATATCAGTTAACACCCACTTTTGGCTAGCACTAGAAGGTGGGTTAATTAGGCCTATAAAATCTAGACCCCATTGCATAAAAGGTTGGTCCACTTGTATTGGATGAAGAGGCAAGGATGTAAGATTTTTTTACCATAAAATAGATAATATTTTTTACATTTTCTTACCTAATCATGGGTGTCTTTGAACAAACTAGGCCAAAAATATCTAGCTCTCATAATCTTAGCAGTTGTTATTCTTGGAGCAAAGTGACCACCAACTGGTCCATCATGAAACTCAAACAATATTTTATCAACCTAATCTGATTCAAACACATCTCAATAACACACTTGAGAAGTTCTTTATAAATAACACTCCATCAATAAGTTCATAAGGAATAGATTGTAACCTAAAGTACCTTATTTTAGCTTTATCTAGACTTTATGAACACTCATCGGTTTGAAGAAAATGAATCATTTATTATGTCCAACTCCTCATTGATGAAGATGTAGCTATCATAGGATCATCATGAATTGATAAAAAAATCCTCTTTTTGTTCCTTGAATTTGAATCAAGGCTCTCACATAATCCTTTCCCTTTCACTAACTTGGTTGTTTTAATTTCTACATCATACTCCATCACTTTTGTAATCCAACCAGCCCTTTTTTCATTCAAATCTCTGATCAAAAGGAAGTCTTTGACACTAGGATGAGGTACCAATATATGAATATTTTTATTAGATAACATATTCCTAGATTTATTTAGACTTTTAACAAATGAAAGTACTTACTTCTCTACATAGGTGTATCTTACCTCATAACCTTCCAAACCTTGACTAAAGAAGGCAATAGGCTGCTCCAAGTTTTCTTCATTTGATTGAGTGAGCATGGTAGAGATTACTTCTTCATTTACAAAGGCATACAAGTTTAATTCCTTTGAGAAATTAGGACTTGAAAGAGTTGGAGCTTGAGCAATAGCTTGTTTAATCTCTTCAAAACTCTCCTTCCTCCTTATTGTCCAAGTAAACACTTCATCTTTCCTTAACATAGAGGTTAGAGGCTTGACTAAGTTAGAAAAATAAATAATAAACCTCCTTATGAAACTTATTTTTACAAATAAACTTTTCAAACCTTTATTGTGTTTGGTTAAAGCCAATGCCAAGATTGCACTCACCCTTTCAAGATCTATGGATAAGTCCTTATTTGAGACAATGTGTCCTAAAAGTTTGTCTTTATGGATGACAAACACACACTTCTTTGGGTTAAGAGAGATTCCAAAATCTCTACATCTCTCAAAAATCTTCCTAAGGTGAGTCAAATGATCCTTTGCATCCTTAGAAAAAAAACATTGATATCATCAAGATACACCAACACTATATCATTTATTAGTCCTTGAAAATCCATATCCATTGCACGTTAAAATGTTACACCAACAGTAGACAAACTAAAATGAATTTTATTATAAGCATATGTACCCAATTTAGTAGTAAAGGTTTTCTTATATTGGTCACTTTCCTTTACCAAAATCTAATTATACCCAAAATATCCATCAAGGAGAGAAAACCTTTCACTACTTGCCACAACTTGCAAAATCTACTCAATGGAAGGAAGAGGATAATGGTCCTTCAAGGAAACTCTATTCAAGTCCCTAAAATCAACACATGACCTGATTTCCCCATCTGGGACTAAGTTTGCTAACCAAGATGAATGCTTAATAGGAAAAATGATCTTAGACAATCAACTTAGTAAGCTCCTTCCACATGAGAGGCTCAATCTAAGGATTAATTGGCCTTTGTCTTTACTTGATAAGATTAGCATTTTCAACTATCTATAAATTATTTTGGGTGAATTTTGGATCAAATCCCTTTAAATCACTATATTCCCATGCAAAGACATCATAAAATTCGTTGCATAACTCAATGAAATCATGTTTCTCTTCAATAGTACATACCTTCCCAGGAGCAAGAAAATTATCCTTGAAGATTTTTAATTTATCATAATTTTCTTGCTTAGTATACATGATTACCTTTTATTTATTCAACTGATCATCATCATTGAAGATACTCTCAAGTGTGATTAAACCTTTAGGGAGCTTGTTTGACTTCAATTGTAAAATATACCCTCCATATTGTTGTTGTAGTTTGGACTAATTATTTGAGGAAAACTTAGCCTCTTATTGTATAAAAAGATTTATTTTTTAGTCACTATCAAACACTTTCCAATCAGTGACATTATTAGGTATAGAGGGTCTTACAATCACCTTGAGATGAGGTTGGTTCTTGTCTTCTCTTATCCCCTTTGGAACATCAAACTGAGCTGCAATTGCTACCAACCTATCAACATATTTATTGTCTTCTCTTGGTATAAATTAGATGTTGTAGGCTTGGAAATATTCCAAAATATCCCACACTCTATGCTTATAAGACTTAAGCAAATATTTCTTAGTCATATTTTGGCCTCTTACTTGGTTCACAACTAACTCACTATTACCATACACTTATAACTCTTTCACACCTCTTTTCCTAGCCCACTCAAGGCCATGAATGAGGGCCTCATATTTTTACACATTATAAGCAAATGTGAAGTGAAATATCAAATTAGAGTAGTACCTTTCCTTGGATGGAGAATCTAACATTGCTCCACCACCTACTCCAATCTTGATTTTTGATCCATCAAAGAAAAGATGCCATAAACCATCCATGTTTTCACTTGGATTCATCAAATTTGGCATGAAAGAATCCTTATCATGAATTCAATACACTCCAAGACCATCTTCCTCTATGAATTTGTAAGGATCATGCTCATAGTGCTCAGATCCCCATTCATCTAAATACAAATCAAAAACTCCTTCAAGGGAAGAAGTTGGGGATTGATCTATGTGAAGTTCCTCTTCATCAATTATAACATAATTGATATTTGAAACTTTAGGCATGTAGGGATATAAATGATTATGATGAATATGATCTGAATCAATGTTCACCTTAGTACCATACTTTATCCTAAAAACCATATAGGACCAATTAGCTACCAAGTATCCACCTATCTTAGTTGTAAACTCTCTTGATAAACAAAGAGCAAAGTATGGGGTAAATCTACGACAACCACATCTTGAGGGATGGAAAAGGTAGTGCAAGAATGTAAAATCAAATTAAAATCCTTGACTACTCCCAAAGTCTTTGCTAGTGATCCATCCAACTGTAGGACTTTTTTATCCTTTGGTTCATATTTGAGGCCTAGTTTATCTATTATAGACTGGGAATAACTGAAGTACTAGCCCTAATATCTATGATACAATTGTGAATTAAGAAATCAAAAATGATCAAAGACAGGTAAAAAAGGAGGATTATTATCATTTTTCTTCACCTGGCCATCAATAGGTTGAGTTATATTTACCAAGACAACATTTTCATTCTTAGCTGATCTAACTTGATTACCTAGTCCTTGAAATACCTTTTGAAGCATATCTTTTTGTCCCAATATTGTTAATGAATCCCATAATGAAATATTCATGTGTAACTTCTTCATCTGAGCCACAACTTTGATAGAAGGATTTCTCAACTTAAGAGGCTCTTTGGAAGCACTAGTACCTTGTGGTGTAGATTATGAAGGTGGATGTGTAGGAGTTGGCCTTGCATTCTAAAAATTCTAATTTTCTTAAAACTTAGGAGCTGATTTAGATCCACCCACCATTGAAGATGATGTATTATTTAAAATAGGTCCTTGATTAGCCCCTTGTGTCTCTTCAACATCCCTCTTCTTAGACTTAGTGTTAGAGGATACACTAACATTCACATTACTTGAATTTTCCAAATGATTGATGGCACAAAACTCTCCCTCAAAATGATTTATAATAGTAGAATCAGATTGTGTTTGTCCATTTTCCATTCCATTTTGAATTGGAACCTCAAAATTGGAAACTTGAGATACTTGATTACCTTGCATTGTCATGGCTTGATTATGCATTTCATTAGCATATGCAACTTGGTCTTGATTTTGGTCATAGGAAGGATAACATGGTTGTTCTTGAATAATTGTTTTTTAAGTGGGAAAAATATCTTTAAAATATGATGGGGCATTATCATTGTAACTTTGGTAAGGTCGAGCTTGAGTGATTTGACCTTGTCCATGAGCATTAACTTGAAAAGGAGACCTATTTTCTTATCCAGAATGATTATAGGGCTGATAAGGTCTATAACTTTGATCTTGTCAAATTTTGAGGGCAAATAATTCATTAGTGAGACTTTGAATCATACTCATTACTTAATAAATCTCATTAGTAGGGATAAGGGAAAACTTCTCTTGACTACTAGGCAATGGAGCCAAGGTAGGTAATGCAACTTGACTAGGAGGTTGTAAATCAGGGAACAATGGCATTGGTGGTGTAGGATCAACCTTCCCTAATTGAAAAAAAAAATCCCAACATTGATAGCTATCTCATAGGTATCATGTAGTGTATTCCCACCAATGGATTAAATCATCATGGATACATCACTATTCAATGCTTTTAAATAGTACAAGAAGGCATAATTTGTAGTAGGTCTCATAAGGTTCAGGATCCTATCCCATGTCTTTTGAATTCTAGTGTTAAAATCTTGCATAAACTCTTGAAGATCCCTTTTGATAGTGGTCAATTTCTCATTTAGTGATATATAATCACTTCTCTCCAAATCTCTTAGTCAATAGATCTCCTAGTTCATCCCATGAAGCAATGGAATTGTTAGGTAGAGTCCCATACCAATCTAAAGATTTCCCTTTGAAAGACAATGCCAATAACATAATGGATAAAATCTCTTGAGTGATATTATGGATATTAAATAATTTTTATATGTTTATAATGTGTTGAATGGGAGTGGGAGGACCTTCTCCACTAAAAGATGGAATACTCTTAAGGGTTACTCTAAGAATTTGGTCATATTGGGCAAGATTCAAAGGAGATGATCCGATGAAGGGTAAAAAAGGTTGTCTCCTAGCCATATTGGAATATAGGCTATGGGTATTAGGTGTTGAACTCAATAATAACTTGGAATTCTTAAACACCAACTCCCTTGAATAAGGATGAGTATTCATAAATCAGAATCTATTGATAGAATACATAGGCAATTGCACAAAATCAAAGGGTATACCTTTAGCAATAGACCTAGTGGTCACTTTTGGCATGGAAATTAAGGACTGATAATCAAACAAAGACCAAAACCATATGTTCTTGTAGCTACAAATATGCCAAGACCAACACCAATCTTGGACAATATTTTAGGACTTAAAGTCCCACCAGGCATGCAAAAAATTGTTGTCACTTGGATTTGAACCCATTAAGGAGATTCCTATCTCTTCTCATCCAAGTGGCACAATGGAAACATCTCACTTATTGTGGGTAAACAATTTGGTGAGATAAATCTCTAGAAGGGCTAGTTACCTTGATGCACTCTTTGAAGTAATTTCTTACCTATCAACTTTGGATGAAAAGGGTTATGAAAACAATTAAGAAAAAAAAGGTGATGCACAAATGTTGAATTTCCTATTATTTCCTAAACTTATACTACTTAGAGCAAAACAAAGCTTTCTTCACACCAAACTATAACACAAGACATATTTTTACATGAATGTTTCATATGCTAGGTTCAAAAGGTATTTTGATACTTGGGATGGTAATGAATGATTCCTTTGGAGAATATAATCATTAACCACTTCTAAATCACTTATACACTTAAAAGAGAGCCTATAACAATCACTCTTCTATACACTTGGTGAACAATCAAGAATAACATACTAGAAAAGATCATCTTTTACTAGACAAGACCAACAAGATTTTAATAACACTCAATTATAAAAAATGTAAGTCCTAATTCACTTGTTTTATTGATTCAAGAGATATTCAAGTACAAAATTGGTGAAGGTTTCACCATCAACCAACTAGGGCTACCCAAAAGAGCCAAAAGAGTCAATATTTATAACCTTTGGGAGAAGAGCAAGACAAGGGAAGTCCAAAGGTCACTTGGACACTTTTTAAGTTGAATAAATAGGTTAAAAATGCATGAGAAATATGTGTGAAATGAACCATGCAATGTCAGGAAGTCTAAGTGTCCATACAAGTCATGAAACTTATGAAAAATGGCTTGAAACTCCTTGTTCTAGCTCAAAAAACTATCTTCATGATTTGGACCTATTTTAACATCCCACAACTGACTAGGGATAGGTATAATACTTGGGATGAGAGGGAATGATTTTATACATGCCTTTCAATGAATTTGTTGTAGTCCTACTCATTTGAAAACTCTTGGAAGGAAGCCATCACTATTTGTAGTTTAAAAAACTCTTCTTTCAGTCACCCCTCACACTTAGCTTAAAAATTTTAGTTTTCCATGAAAATCCATTAGAAGGAGTGAATGACATTTTTAAAGATTCTCCATGGCCTCAAACTACTTAGGTACACCTTAAAAAGGATCATACTTAATTTTTTCACCCTTCTCACCATTGTGTTCACTATGCCAGTTTTGACTAGCTGAGATGAGAGCTATTGTTTTAACACTTATAATTTTTTTCAAATTTTAATATGACCATAAGGAGTTATATTAATTCCATATATTCCTCTCAAACTTTATTGCATCTTCAAACCTCTTCTAGAACCTAAAAAACACACAAAATGGTCAAAAGTATCCTATTTTGCACCCCATCCATACAATGATATACAACTAAAAATTATGGGATGAATATTGAGTGATTAATTTAAAATTTCCAATCACTTTCATGGTCAAACTATGTCATATGGGTAGCTCTCCAAGCTTGTTTTCTCCATCGGGTCTTGATTGAGGGTTTAATAGGGTTTTAGGTAGTTTTTAGTCTTAAGATTTGTTCATAAAGATATGATGTTATAACTACTAAAAAATGACACAAACATGATGTTAGTATACCCTAATAACCCATCCAAATTTATTTGGTATCCATGCATAGTTTTTGAGGAGATATGAACACTTGAAAACATCTTATCAAGCTTGTTCCACCTTTCCTGCATGCTTAGACTGTCTTTGAGATAAAATTATATTTCCCATAGGTATATTTGCATAAAAAAATCTTATAAATGTCTAATTCCCTCCTTAACATGTCCCAATCATATGAATATCTCATCAAGAGCTATAAATGAGGTTGGACCCCCAATTGGTTTTAGGTCCCTTCAAGGCCTAATCGGTTTAGACTACACCCAGCTAGATTTGGCTACTTGGAATGATATTTCATGGTTTTTTGGTGTATTATTAATTTTCACACTTAATTATATCTTAAAATTTCACCACACAACTTTCCTATCACTCCTTTTCACCTTTTCCTTCCATTCACCAACTAGGCCTAAAGGAAGATTGTCTAGTTGGACTGTGGGCAAGGGTATTTTAGTCATTTTGAGAGTTTTTATCTATATATAGTGTTTCATATAATATAATTTCCTTATATACACCTCATAATATGTTTCCTAATGTTCTCAAATCTTCCTATCAAACCCTTTGCTCATTTTGACCCCATTAGCTTGTTTTGCCAAACCTTGATTTTTCTTGACTAGCTGACCTATGAGACAAAATAGTGAGGTATAGACCTCTTAACAAAGGAAAAGTGAAGATTTTATGAGTTTTATTAGTTAATAATGAGGATATATACCATTATTCAAGGTTATAATCATTTATTTAAGAATGTAACCAACTCAAAATGCCCAAAAAAGGCCTCCAAATGACTATTTTCCTACATTTTTTCCTTCTTCCCAATAATGGCTCCTCAAGGCTAACTCCAAGACTCTTAGGCTTTCCCAAAAATTTTAATCATCTCAAATTCATTCTAATTAATCTTTAAATTTACCTACAACAACTCTTCTCTCTTATACTCTTCATTTCTACCCATTGAGCAACATAGGTTTCTTAGAGCAACTGTATGGAATGATAATTTTGGTTAGGAGGAAGAGTGGGTGGTCATGTTTAAGGGATTATTTGAGATTTTGGAAGAACTTTATTGATCAATATTGAACCATTTTAAATTTACTAACAAACCTCTCTTGATAATACTCACTTCTTACCTTACTTTCACCAAGATTACACCCTATTGTAGGTGCATATAGGGTTTCAAGAGGTCTGTTAGACTTATTTTACATTGTTTATATCTTATGGAGGTGATCATATGCCATTACATCATGTTGAATCTACCTATTACCTTAATATTCACTTTGAAAGCTACAAATTATGTTTTCTCCAAATGACTGAGACACCCTACCTTTGATTCTTGTAGGTGTGTGTGAGCTTCAACTGATCTTGGTCATGGTGTGAAGAGAACCTCCATGAACACCCTTAGGTCAAAAATATAGGTCTGAAATTGAAATTAACTTGAAAGTATTAAGACACCACTTGGTCATCAATTTTGGGTCATTATTTTATACCCTATCGTAGGTGCTTATTTTCCATTAAAGGGACACCTATAGGTGTCCATGAGTTTGGAGAACTATACATCAACAATTATTGATGAAATTTATGCCATTTTTCATACCATTAAAATAATGTAAACATCCTATCCAACATGAGAGTTAATTGGTTTGCTCCTTATGATATCAACTATCACTCAAAACTCCAAACCTGTAGATAAGAAGGCAGACTTTCAATGTTTTTAATGGCCACTTTGAGGCTTTCAACTCCCACCTTCCATCACTCCTTTTGTATTCATTTTTATAGAGGTATTTTCCATACCAAAGGTTAAAATATTCACCTCTTTAGGTGATTTTAAATTCTTATCAAACATGTTATAATAGGTATACAAAAACCCCCTAAACCTCTATTTTCTCTTGTCTCTTTAACATGATTACACCTCTTTTGTTGTACATGATTTTTAAAATAGGTCTGCCTTGGGCTGGTATACATGTTAGGATTTAAATAGGGATCTTAACATGATCTAAACCATCCATTCAGTTACCTTCACAAATTTGAGGTACCACCGGTAGATGGTCATTAGCATACACATGTAGCAAGGGAGAATGTGAATAATGTACATGCTTTTAACCTTTCATAAGTTATGAGCCATTATCAACACTTCAAATGTATTCTTAATGATTAATAAGTCTTTAAAACTCTTCACTAATATCCTCAACCTAGTATGATTTCAACAAAGGCTCCTATAGGTGATCATTGGTTGTATATAGGTAGTAAGTGTGGAATAGAGAAACAAAGATGGATAAAAGGTCTCATGGGCAGCTAAAACTCATTGTCAACCTATCCAATACATGATTTCCATAAAATATACTTTAATACAGGTTTTAAAACATTCATTCCAATGTGAAATCTATTGAGAACATCTGAAACAAATCAGATAAGTTTTCATGGTTGTTTGGTATGATGAATGAACCTACAACCACACTTGCCTCTTCCTTAACAATCCAATGAACTTTATCCAATTCCTCATGGTTTGAACAAACTAAATACCTTGATTAAAACTCCATGAATATGCCAAATCATCTCCATACATGTTACGCAAGTGGGGAGGAGTGGAGAGTTGATAATGGAGAATGACAAGATGGGAATTTTCCCAAAGCATGATATTGTGGAACCAAAACATGGAAGGAGGTGAATATATGGCCTTGAGACCTATGGAACACCATATCCCATCTACATAAGTTCTCTATAGGAAACCAAAATTATGAAAACAAGAAGAATTGCCTGAAACTTCATGGTGGTGACACCTTCCTACAGCATGAGAAAAATTTCCCATTAAAACACCATCTAACATGAAACTAAGTATGAAGATCATCTGAGAAGGTATCAAAAATTATATAGAGTCAACATCACCAACTAGTTTATATGGATTTGATCAAAATGGAGCAAAAACTATAGGGTGCATGAAATAACTAGTAAAAAGTACAGTCAACTTCATGATGATGGTTCAAAAATCAAAATTGATCAATCCTTACACTCTTAATGTGGAAATTAATGTCTATGAGTGTAATATCACCTTCCAAAACCATTTTCTCTGAAACCTCTTTAGTTGTTTGTACCAAGTACAAGCCTAATGTTCACTTCTGTATGTCTAGAAATACAAAGAAGAAGTAGAATAGTTTTGGATTAAAAATGTCACTTACAAATAAAATAAAATGTTGAGATGAGTTTTATTAAGATTAATATATGTTTTATAACCTTCTCCCACATGTCACCTTCCCCAATTGTCCATACAAGTGCCAAATGCTCCCTTTTTAGTTGGTTTCTTGAGTTTTAGTTTAAAAACCTACAATATTTTGATGTAACTGACATCTTTGATAGTTAAAATAATATATTTAATTTTTTAAAGGAAAAAAGGACACCTAGGCACCTTGAGAACTGTGTCACTTGCATTTATGACCCCTAAAAGCCCACTAAATGACCCAAAATGACAAATAAACTTATGAAAACATGACTAAGGCAAAAAATACATTAGATAACATTAATTTAACCATAATATAGCCTATGAAAAATTATTATACCCCAAAACATCTTTAAAAACCAAGTTTTTTACCTATAGGGGTCCAAATTTGACCTAAAAGTCAAATTTGGTCAACAACTGGTACTAGTTTGGCTACCCAAGTAGAATGCTTGATTGGAAAGACAACCTTAGCATCTAGTAGTTTATGTAGTTCTATTTTTATTAGAGGTTCCAGTATTATATTTACTAGCCTACGTCTCTACCTAAAATTTATTTGCTCTAGCTTTAATAGAATGGTATTCATGATGAATCTGGGATTGAAGAGTTCAAATATTCATATATCCATATGATCACATATTTTTACTATATCATCAATATTTTCAACCTTTGTTTCTCATTTTTAGTGCAACTCAGACCAATATTCATATATTGAGGATACTGGTTAGTGCCTAGATTCTCCTTGATGAAATCAAACTTAGTTACTTTAAGATGCTTCTATTTTTGATCTTGTAGATCTACATCAAAAGCTTGATCTAGGGAAACCATCCCCAGATGGATGCAATTCTCCTTTAGCTACTGGACACCATCCTCTCCTAGATCTTTAATATGCATGGACTCAATATCTTTCTCATCTATCAACTGAGATTCGAAGGTTACATAATTACTCATGAATTAGACCATATGTTAATCATCCTCAAACACTTGGAATTTGTCCACATTATCTTGGATAGAGAAAAAAGGAACCAACTCCACAAAGAGTTCTTGCATCTTAGTTTCTTGGAGTGGTTCCTTATTGGCAAATAAATCTAATGTTGAATCTATTTTATAGTTTTTTTCCCTTGAGATATCCCTAATGTTAAATGATTCAAAGGATTTAATCAAATTCCATGCTTAGTGTTTATACTTATTCAATTAGGTGAGTTTGTATTGATACTTCTTTCTGATTTAGTTAACAACCAGCTCTAAATCACCTAAGATTTGAAACTTATTGGAGTTATGCTTCAACATGAATTGTAGATCAAGGATTAAAGATTCATACTTAGATTTATTATTATTGTAGGAGAATTGCAATATGTAGGTAGTGAGGTTTTGCTTCCCACCTGGATTGATTAGGACTATGCCAACACTTATTTTGATCTAGATCCATCAAAATTAAGGGTCCATAACTGAAAAGGACCTTCAAATTATTACTTATGAATCTATTGCTTAATAGTGAATGTGTACATTCTAGCATGTGGGGATGCAAAGTAAAACCTTCTCATTCTTGGAATTGTGCTTGGTGATTAGGTACTTTATCTTCAGTTCTCTATCGACTAAAATATGGTTGGATACTCCTTTCCAAGGTATCCAAGTGTGTGATAAATCTATGGCCATGTTCATTTTCAATTTTTTTGACCAATCACAACTTACCAGCATATCATAAGCTTTTAGAATGTCAACAACCAAAATATCTATGTATTTTTGTACATGTGGCTCAAATGTAAGCTATATGGGAACATTAGTCAAATCTCCAACACATGGGATAGAAGACCTATCCGAATATAGGACTAACCTTTTTAATTTATCTAGGGTCAACCCTAGTTTATTGTACACATTTGTAGGCATCACATTGGCTAAGGCAGTTGAGTCAATTAGGCAATTATGCACATTTTTTTTAACATTGTAATAGCTAAAAAAATGTGGTACCTTGGGCTTATCATTATATACCATCCTGTTTGCATGTGCAACTCTTGACTTGTTGGTAGATGACCTTCTAGTTAAGGCTATAATAAATAACTCTCTTTTCTCGATGATCTAGGCTATCTCATGAAGGTTGATGTTTGATTTAATCTTCTTCATGTCCTCAACAATATTGTACCATTTTTTTTGTGTGGAGCTGCACTCTATAAATGATCATCCCTTTTAGGAGGATATGAATTATTTTTGGACCTAGAATCTAGAAGAATGGTAGCACTTTTGTTTGGGGGTTTTGAAGTAGTAATAGTCTGCTTGTTCTTCAAGTTGTGATTATTTCTTTGGAACTAATGGAAGGTGTGAAGTTCATAAATATTATCCACTAGTTCATTCTCATCCTCTATTAGGAATGGTAAGTAATAGGTATCAAAGACCATTGTTGTACTAGGATGCACTAGAGTAGTAGAGTAAGATGTTAAGGTGTGAAGCCACTATTCATAGGTCACTATTCATGTGCACTATTCATAGTCACCATTCATGGTGATGTAACACACAAGTGATGTGGCATGTGGTATTCAAGTGTTTCATGGTGGTGAAGTCTATAGGTTATGTGGCATACTAGTGATGTGGCATGTAAGTGATGTGGTAGGTTGGTGATGTGGTGTAGGCCCATGGAGGGTCTTAAGTGTGATCAAGATGATGTGACAATTATAGGGTGTATCAATCCACTAAAGGACATGGGTTTTATCCTTGGTGAGTCATGTGGTTTTACCATGTGCAAAATACAAGTGGTCATGTATGGGTTCAATTTCTAAAGGGACCCATCCTTTTGGACTCTTGTGTTCACATGTGAATATGAAGACAAGCATGCACTATTGCATATTGGCCTCACATGTGTGAGTAGGGTGTAGTCTTTGCAATCACATGGGGTAAATTGGATCTTTTATAAGTTATGAATCTACTTTATTGACCCTTTTTAGATAAAGATAAGAAGAACACTATTGAGTGTTTGGACTCACTTCTGGAAATTGGGTGCATATTCTGTAACCACATGGAAGTGGCATATATTTTTGTTTGGTGGAGGATATTTTTTGAATACTTTAGTACATAGTGACAAAAAACTTTGGATCACATGATACTCCACCCAAATTGTGGCACATTTTTGGAGTAGCCATGAATTTTTCTCCCTCTCTCTTCTCTCTCTCATTGTTGTAAAATGCTATAAAACATTGTGTTTTCCTTTGTAATTATTATCCTTAGATGGATCACTCTTAGATACTTGAAAGCTAAGAGATTTTGTGTTATTAGGTTTGATATTGGAAGGATTTTAAGCTTATCTCACTTATATGCTTGGGTTATAAGCATCAGATGCATGGTTAGAGGTTAGATCCTAGGAGGCTGTTATGCTTGGCTCACCTAGATGCATGGTTTAGATCCTTGAAGTAGAAACCTAGAGGATCTTATATTAGTTAATGTTATAGATGTTAGCATCATGAAAAAGCTACATGTCTAAGCTTATAGGTTATATCATGGAAGGATTGGTTATAATATTTGTTCACTTGAGTGTTTAGATGTTAGCATCAAAGGAGTTGTTGTGGAGATATGTAGAAGAGAGTTACAGATGAATATGAAGTCTAGATGCTACCTTTGCATCATGGTTTTTACCTTACTAGCTTTTTAACATTTGCATTTACATATTATAAAACATGATATCTCCTATGTGTTGTGTTTTAATGTATCTTGTGTTAATTTTTTAATTATTTTACTTACACATTTAGGATTTTTTGGTTTCCTAACAAGTGATATAAGAGGTTTGGTTTAGAAGCTGACATGTTGGTACCAAGAGCCATGCTATAGATCTTTAAAAAAATTATTTTTGTCACTTAACTTTTCACCCTATGAGGATATGACAAGGCTCTCCTTATCTAAGTGGCACAATGGAATCACCTCTAGGCTTATGGGAAGCCTAAGGAATGAGGTGAGTCTCTAAATAGGGCTAGCTCCTTTGATGTACCACTTAGGATTGAGCCTAATACTAACTTGAGGGGAGAAATGAAGAAATATAACTAAAAACAAACTAATATAAGGGAGTTTATACACCAAATTTATTGATGAATTCCAACCATATTCATATTAAACTTGAAATCAAGGACAAACTAAGACCTACACTTCTCTAATCTATGTCTTCTTGCATCAATGTTACATTATGAGGTTATGGAAGAATGTCTTAGGATAGGAGGACTATATAAAAGTCATTTAATGTAACTAATGAAAATATAAACTCACTTAAACATGGAAATATCTTGGAATGCTTCACATGCCCTGTAAGAGGAGGTTGCAAATAGGTTAAAGAATGAGACACAATGCTAAGGAATCCATAGTCTTCACTAAGCAAATTCAACATTAAATTAAATAACACTATGAAAAATAATGGAAGAGGTAAAACTTAATAATTTTATTGATCAAAAGGTATAAAAATGAGTAGGGCTTCACCATACTCAGGTGGAACATCCTATATAATGCCAACATGGATAACTCTTATAGAGTTTGAGAGAGAGAGAGAAGAGAAGTCCAAGGGTCACAAGGACACTTGTAAAGATGATAAAATAATTTATACATGTATAAAAATAAGTTATGGGTCTAAAAATTCAAGTTAATGAAGTAAAAATGTCAATTCAAGTCATCAAAGTTATGCAAAGTGGCATAAAACTCTTCCTTTTGCACAGAAACACTACCTTCATGACTGGTCTTGTTTAAACATCCTATAAATAATTATGAGTAGTAAAAATTATTTTAATGGAAGAGGATACTCTCATACAAGCATATACATGTATTTTTTGCATGCTTTATCCTCTGTAAACCTCTAAAAGTGAGTCATCATCATCTATTGTCTAGAAAACTACTTTTTTATGTACCCTACACACTTGGCCTCCAAAATGTATTAAATTTTACATGAAAATATATAAAATTTAGTGGGTGACATTTTTAAATACCCTCCATGGCCTTGGAATCATCAGGGGCACCTTAAAATTCCATCCACTTAAAGTTTTCACACTTCTCCCTAGCTTGTGCAATATGCCAATTTTGACTAGCTGAGTTGAAACACTTGGTTAGGGAACTTATAAGTTTATTCATGGAGTTAAATGAATATTTTTAGCTATATTAAGTCTTAATATTTCACCCAAACCTATTTTCATCTCTTGAATCTTCTTTTATCCTACACAACACAAAAAATAGTGAGAAACATCTTGTTTTTTCCCCCATCCATACAATTCCATACAACCAAAAAGGTGTGGAGAATCCTAGGTGATTCCTTTCCAAGTTAAAAAATGTTTCATGATCTAATTATTCCCCTATACTATCTTTCCAACTCAATCTACCCAAACTAGTCTTTAACAAGGGTTTGCAAGGGTTTTAGGGTAGTTTTGGGTCTTAAGCATTGTTCATAAAAGTTCCACGTCCAAATTTAAAAAAAAATCCAAAAAATTGATCTTATTGGACCCTAATAATTACCCTCAACTTATTTTTTCACCATGCATAACCTCATGGAAGATATGAGTAACCAAACTTGCCTCATCGAACTTGTTCTTTCCAATTTGCATGAGTCTAAGTTAGTTTTAGACCAAAAAAGGTTTATCCTTGGTTTAATCTAAACAAAATAGATTATAAACTTTTGTATCAAACCCAATAATCTTTTATAATTCATATTAATTCTCATAGCATGCTAGGATTGTGAGTGACTCCTCGTTTGGCCACTAGGTCTAGACTATGCCTAGTAGGTCTGAGTGCAATTTAAGCCCAAAATAGCCTTTGATGTTCCTTTTTCTCATCCCTATAGATTTAAACCTTATATAATGAAATATTTTACATGTTAAAATTCAATATAAATCACATTTAAATCCAAAAGTGAAAGTGGCCCCCTTGAACTACTCTAGGCATCACCATGTCTCAATAAGCTTGATTATAACTCTAGGAGTCTAAACCACCCTATTTGATTTCTCTATCCTATGAGGTGTTTCCTATGGATTTGTATGTATTTTAAAACTTAAAAATCCCTCTTTAAAGTTTTACTTGGCTTTTGGTTCACCTTTTTACCTATTTCCTCCAAAAAATGTAGGTTTGTGCATGGAGAAAGTGTTCCATATATGAGACAAAACATGGGGTGATTCCCCTATTTTATAAAAATAATTGAAAGATTTAGGAGCTTCCTCAACTCATATTCATTACATGAACCAATTTTTAACCCTTGGTAAGGCTTTTATACCCTCCAACCTCTTCCATTTCTAAAATAGACTTCTCAAGACACTATTTGCAGGGTTCTTTGCATTTTAGACTAAGTTTGCTTGTTTGAAAACCCTGTAGGTATATACTTACTTGATATACATTATAAAAAAGGTAAATTTTACTTGTGTATATCATGATATATTTACCCCCATATTTATTAAATACCTTGACCTTTCATACCCTTCACATTCTTGAACCTCTCAATACTGAGTTTTCTCATTGACTGTGTTGTACTGTTTTGGGGTGAACCTGTAGGTTGTTTTCATGAGACAAGCTTGAAAATGGTGGATATGACCTTAATTAAACATACATGACCATTTTAAACTTATTATATCCACTATACACCTTGAGCTTAGTCTAAACACCCTTTGAATCACTTTTCCTAAGCTCATTATCCTTTTGACTAAGAAACCTTGATTTTAACCCTGCCTGTATGTAGAGTTGACTTGTTGGAAACTTATAAGTGGTCTGAGATGATCATTTAAAATTATATATAACTATAAAAATATGTCTCTATACTTTATTAAAAAAAATCATACCTCTAAATGACTTGGTTCAACTTGTTATCACTAGTCAGTTAGTTGACTGTATTCCTACTTGGGAATACCCCTGCCTGTGTCATTTGCATGGATTAGGTCTAGGTCATAGTGCTTAGGTCCTCTTACTAATTTACACAATCCATATATATATATGAATCATATTAATGGCATATCTACTTCAATAAAAACAAACACTTTGTTTTTTTCCCTTCTTTGCCCCTCTCTACCCCTACTAGTTGTAGGTATGTATTTCCATAACGTATAGATTGTGGGTGCATAGAAAGGTATAAAAAACACATTTCAATCTATACTTGATGCTCCTCTAAGGTAAAAAATGACCCTTAAACCATTTTTAATTTTCAACAATAGGGGTAAGGCCTAGTCTACAACCTTTATTAGGAGAAGGTTCCTTTTAGGGTTAAGCCTGTAGATATTACTGAAGTAATTTAGTGTTTTATAGGAAACTTTAGGATCTTTTGACACTATCTTCCCCTATTTTTTTGTCTTATAAATTTTTAAAATTCATTGTGCATGATAAAAACTACTAATTATGGTCATTTAAATGTCCCAAGGCCTTATGACTTCTCTTCTTATGACATCAATAAAATCATTAGGTTCTCTGCTTTCACAGTTTAAGGATTTGATCCAAAACTCAGCTACCATCCTTGGAAATGTTTCTCATAGTTTGTTTACCATATTATCACCTCATATAGGTTTTTCATGGTCTCTTAAATATTCAAGGTCTCCAATTAAGGTTCTACCACATACTTTAACACCCTATTTAGTACCTCAATCCCCTGTTTCATCACTTGTAGGTGATCATTTATCAGTATACATGCAGAGAATGTAACTATGAATAGTATTTAGGAAAATTGGATCTAAATGGGCTGAGTACCCATCTTAAGACATTAAAATACATTACACACACATCCAATGGCTTAAAACCACTAAAAAATAATCTATCATAGCATGACATCATCAAAAGATCCCTATGTGTGTAAATGGACTCTATATAGCAGCAAGTGTGGAATGGAGCAACAATAATTTGATAAAAGGCCACTTGGACAACTCAAACCTATTTTTATCCTTATAAAATCATTATTTTTTCCAAATACCTCTTGAAACAAGCCCCAAAACATCCTTTCATTGTGGAAAACATTTGCAAACACCTGGAACAAGGCAGGTAACAAGTTGAATGACTAGTCTAGCATAGCGTAGACATGGGTTCCTTGTCAAACTAGGGGTTTGTGAGACCAAAAATTGTAAGGAGGTGACCTTCATGGAATTTCAACATGTAATACATAATTTTCCTTTCAAAATAAGCCTCTATATGTAATCCTAACCTCTATAAATGGATAATTCACTGAAATTGGTCATGGTGGTTCCCTCTTGAAAAGTGAGATATTAGACTTATCAAATAAACTTTAAAGATGAAAATAATAATGAAAAAAATTAGAGGAGGAATTAAACATTCTTTAGAACCAAGCTTAGCTAGTGGATTGTATGGATTTTCCCAAACAAGACCAAAACATGAAGGGTGCATAGATTCATAAGCAGTTTTGGAAGGTCAACTTCAAATAGAGGATTCATAAATAAAAATAAATCATTGTCAAACTTCTTGATATGAAAATGTATCTCCCTAATTATACTGCCACCTCCAAAAATTGTTTGATTTGAAACCCTTTCACTTCATTCTACCAAAAAGAGTGAAAAAGTAGTAGAATGGTTTTGGCCCAATTTTGAAAATTCTAGATCAATTCAAGCATGTATATGATTTTGGAGAAGCTTAAGAAACATTTATTGACCTTTACCATATGGCACACTTCCCAAAGACATCATAAAAGTGCCAAAATCACTCTTTTCTTTAAGAAAACTACATTTTCTTCTACATAACTTGCTACATTTAGTTACCAACAGTGGATTAAGACTTATAGAGACATGTCACATGAAATCACCTTTTGAAACTTGTACATTTACCAAGGAACCCATACAAAGCACTAAATACACCATTTTTTAACCCTTAAAGTGACCCAAAATGATAAATGGACCTAAAAACTAATTAACCAGGGATAATATAACATAAATTGACATCAAATGACCTATGAAACACCTCATGACAAGATATATACCCCCTTATAGGATTAAAAATCAATTTTTTTACTTGGGGTGTCCTAATTTGACATAAAAGTCAAATTTGGTCAACAAATTGGTGACTCATAAGGGTAGTATGCCTGCTATACTAACTAGACCATTAGCCTTATCAATCCATTAGGCTTGTTGAGTCATATAAGGACTAAGAAAACAAGAAAAATTTTACCATTGACCACAAACCTCTGATTAAGATAAGACACTAATGACTACCTCAACCACACAAAGTAAAGGACACACCAAAGAAAACAAACAATAAGACACATACACACATTTGCTCTAAGCACTTAGGAGAAACAATGAATAACTACTATGTACAACTATTCATACCTTCCTCCTAGATTAAAGGGGAAGTTTGAAGAATCATCTTCTTCATGAGATGGAACATGGTACAAAGCATGCTTCTCCTTAGATTGAACACTTATAGGATCAAACCTATTTCTTGGTATTTTAATAGCCATGCTCTCAAGCATACCATCTTCAAATAGGTCTCCAATGTAGACATATTCCTCTTGCATCCAAACATCTTCAACCTTGTCATGTAGATTCTTATTTTAATCTCAAATGATGATTGAGCAAGGCATACCTTCTTATCTTCCATGGTGCTCTCAACAAGATAGGCTTCTCCTCAGCTACAAGCTCTTCTAGCTCATCAAGGAGATTTGCAAACACTATCTAATATTTATCATTGTATTCCATGGAAACCTCTAATTTCACTTTGACATATGTTTGACCTTAAACTTGGAAAAGTTCTTCAAGTTCTTGAAGTAACTCCATTTGTATCTACCAATCATCCTTGTCCTCTTTATCATCTAGAACCACTACTTTTTCCATTTTCTCTTCTTGATGTATGATGTCATCAAGATAGTGTTCTTCAAGCTTCATTACATCATCAAGTGGATTCATGATAGCTAGTTCTTGACCAGTAGAAAGAGATCCATATTTATGTTTGATTACACACTCAAGCTCATATTCATTAGATGAAACTTTAACCAAATAATTAGTTGGTTTATCATTAGCTATGCAATCTTTTAGAGAATATGAAACTTCAACCAAATCATAAAATTACTTACATATGGCATTGAAATTATGAAATATATCTTCTTCCTCATGATCATCTTCAAGAGCTCCTTATTTTACCTTGGTCTCATGAAAGTCTCCTAGGACTGCCACTTCTTGAGGGATGAATTGACCTTCATTATTGATAGCACATTTCACTTCATGTTTATGATGATCATCTACAACCTTTGGATCAGATGTAGAGTCTTCATCAAGTGCTACAAGATCTTCCATCTCTTTCTTTATGGTGATGCCAAGACTAGGCATTTTGAAATCATGTGATCTAGCCCAATGAGGCTGCCAAGGAGGTAGGTTTTCTTCAAACAAGTTATCTCTTTCTTTGTTAACTCGTTGATCCTCCTTAGGTTCCCATACCATAGGTCCATCAAGGTAAAGAGTGATAGGGTAAGGACAAGATGAGATATTTGGTGGAGGTGGTACATAGAAATCAAAATTAGATTAAGGGTGAAATGTAGGGGGGTTCTCCATAGACACACATCCCTTCAAACCTAGAGACATTAAATACTAGATTTCCCTTTTATTCACCAAGGGTAGTCCCTGCGGTGATATATTCTTCATAATCACTCATGAGAGCTTCTTGATCAGCCATGAATTGGATTTTCTCTTCTTTACTTTCTTCTCTCAAGATAGGTTCCTCTTTGAGAAGAAATGAAGTGGAGGCTTGATGGATAGGCTAATGGATTTGAGGTGATGAAGCTAGAATATGAGATGTAATGGAAGGTGAAGGGAATTGAGATGGAGTGTGGAATTAAGGATAAGGTTTATGAATGGATTTAGGAAAGAGGAAGGCACTAGTGAGCTCATATGGAAGTGAATCCTTAGGTTGATTAGGTGGAGAAGTATCAACATGACCAGGAGCTATAATTTGCCAATGATATCTTTGTGTACACTCCATGGGAACCTATTATTTCATATGAAAATACTGATAGGCATACTCTTGAGGCTGATAGGCATCATGTAATTAATAATGTGGCTCATATTGAGGCTGATAGAAGGGTGTTTTTTGGTAGCCATTCTCATAAGATTGTCCAACAACATAGTGCCCATATGAAGAGGGAAATGAAGGACTATATGACTGTTATGGCTCATGAGGCTGATGGACATTTATATAGGTATGAAAAGGATCACATTTTTTTTTATTAAATTCATATTGAGTTTGGTAAGGATCATAACAATGTTGACCAAGGACTTGTTCATATCAAGAGGGAATAGCACAAGCTTGTAATGTCTCACCAACTTGTAGGGAACAAAACTCAACACCAAAGTCATCCATGAAACCTTAATTTTGAATAAATGACATAATAAATAGTTATAAATAATATTGAAAATGAATACTTAGGTTACTTAACTAGTTGATATAACTTTGGAGTCACCATTGATGCTTTGAAAGATGCCTCCAAAGGCTGATTATTGAGAGACAACACCAAAAATCTCTCAACCTCTTGGAATAAGAGTCCCATCAATCATGACAAAAACCATTTTCACTTGTATTTTTACCCTATTAGGAGATTAAAATTCTCTCCTCATCCAATTGGAATAATGGAATAACCTCTAGGCTTATGGGCAGCCTAAGGAATGAGGTGAGTCTCTAGATAAGGCTAGCTCCCTTGATGTACCACTTGGGGGGGAAAGGGAGAAATATAAATAAAAACAAACTAACATAAGGGATGTTATACACCAAATTGACTGATGGCTTCCAACCATATGCATATTACACTTAAAATCAAGGAGAAACTAAGACCTACACTTCTCCAATCTATGCCTTCTTGCATAAATGTTAGATTATGGTCTTATGGAAGAATGTCTTAGGCTAGGAGGAATATAAAAGAGGACTTGAATGAAATTTATGAAAACAAAAACTCACTTAAACATTGAAATATCCTAGAACACTTCACATGCCCTATAAGAAGAAGTTGCAAATAGGTGAAAGAATGAGACACAATGCTAAGGAATCCATAGTCTTCACTAAGTAAATTCAACGTTAAAGTAAAGCACACTATGAATAGTCATGGAAGAGTAAAAAAATTATTAAATTTATTGATAAAAATGTATACAAATGATCATGGATTCACCATACTCAGGTGGAGCATCCTATATAATGTCAAAATGGCTAACTCTTATAGAGATTGATAGAGAGAGAGAAGAAGAGAAGTCCAAGGGTCACAAGGACACTTGTCAAGATGATAAAATAAGTTATCCATGAATTATAATAAGGTATGGGTATAAACATGTAAGGTAATGAAGTAAAAATTTCAATTAAAATCATCAAAGTTATGCAAAATCACACAAAACTCCTCCTTTTGCACATAAAATTTACCTTCATGATTCGGCTTGTTTGAACATCCCATAACTAATGAAAAGTATTAAATATGATTTTAATGGAATATTAGACTCTCATAAATGCCTCTATATTTAGTTTTTTTCATTCCTAATCTTTAGTAAACCTCTGAAAGTGAGTCATCATCATCTATTGTCTAAAAAATGGCTCTTCTATGCACCCTACACATTTGGCCTCCAAAATGCATTCAATTTTTGATGAAAATACATAAAATGTATTGGGTTACATGTTTAAAGACCCTCCATGTCCTTATAATCATTAGAGGCACATTAAATGGCCATCCACTTGAAGTTTTCACACTTCTCCCTAGCTTGTGTAATATGCCAGTTTTGACTGGTTGAGTTGAAACACCTAATTGGGGAACTTTGAAGTTGATTAATATAATTAAATGAATATGGGTAGTTATATTAAGTCTCAATATTTCATCCAAACCTATTTTCATCTCTTGAATCTTCTTGTAGCCTACACAACACATAAAATAGTGATAGAAATTCTTTTTCTATCCCCATCCATACAATTCCATACAACCAAAAATGTGTGGAGCATCCTGGGTGAGTATTATCAAAGGTATAAAATCTTTCATGATATAACTATTCCCCTATATTATCTTTCCAACTCAATATTCCCAAACTGGTCCTTAACAAGGGTTTGTAAGGGTTTTAGGGCCATTTTGGGTCTTAAGCATTGTTCATAAAATTTACACATCAAACTTGTAGAAAAATTCCTCAAAATTTATCTTAATGGACCCTTATAACCACCCTAAACTTATTTTTCCACCATTCATAACCTCATGGAAGATATGAGTAACCAAACTTGCCTCATCGAGCTTATTCTTTCCAATTTGCATGAGTTTGAGTTAGTTTTGGAATAAAAAGGTTTCTACTTGGTTTAATTTGCACACAAATAGATTTTAAACTTCTTTAAAAAACCAAATAACATGATCCAATTTATATTAATGCTCATATCATGATAGGATTGTGAGTGACTCCTCGTTTGGCCACTAGGTCTAGACCATGCCTAGTAGGTCTAAGTGCAACTTAAGCCTAAAATGGCCTTTTATGGTCCTTTTTCACATCCATATAGATTTAAAAATTATATAATGACCTCTTTTACATGTTAAAATTCAATATAAATCACATTTTAATCCAAAATTGGAAGTGACCCACTTGAATTGTTCTAGGCATCACCATGCCTCAATATGATTGACTGTAACTCTAGGAGTCTAGACCACCATGTTAGCTTTCTCTCTCCAATGAGGTGTTTCCCATGGATTTATATGTATGTTTAAACTTTAAAATCTCTATTTAAAGGTTTCCTTGGCTTTTGGTTCACCTTTTTATCTATTTCCTCCCCAGAAATGTAGGTTTGTGTATGGGGAAAGTGTTCCCATGTCTGAGATAAAACATGGGGTACTTCCCCTATTTTATAAAACTATTTGACAGATTTAGGATCTTAATAAACTAATTTTCATGCCATTCAAAAATTTTTAACCCTTTTTAAGGCTTATATACCCTCCAACATCCTCTATTTCTAAAACATACTTCTCAAGACACTACCTACAGGGTTCTTTACATTTTGGACTGAGTTTGCTTATTTGAAAACACTGTAGGTATATATTTTCTTGATATACAATGTAAAAAATGTACATTTTCCTTGTGTATATCATGATATAGTGACCCCAATCTTTATTCAATACCTTAACATTTCATACCCTTCACATTCTTGAACCTCTCAATACTGAGTTTTCTCATTGACTATGATGACCTATTTTGGGGTGAAAATGTAGGTTATTTTTCATGAGAAAAGATTGAAAATGGTGGATATGACATTAATGAAACGTAAATGACCATATTACATTTATTTCATCCACCATACATCTTGATCTTAGTCTAAACACCCTTTGAATCACTCTTCCTCAACTCACTATCCTTTTGACTAAAAAACCTTGATTTTAACCCTGCCTGTATGTAGAGTTGACTAGTTGGAACCTTAGAAGTGGTGTTTGATGGTCCATTAAACATATATATAATTTTAAAAATATTTTTATATACTTTATTCAACATTTTCATACCTCTAAATGACTTGATCCAACTTGTTATCACTAGTCAGTTAGTTGACTGTATTCCTACTTGGGAATACCCCTGCCTATGTCATTTGCATGGATTAGGTCTACATCACAGTGATTAGGTCCTCTTACCACTCTACACAATACATTTTTAGATATATAGATTCATCTAAATTATATTCATGTCATATCTACTTCAATAAAAACAAACACTTTGTTCTCTACCCTTCTCTGCCCCTCTCTACCCCTGCTAGCTATAGGTATGTATTTCCATAATGTACAGACTATGGGTGCATAGGAAGTCTAAAACACACCTTGTCATCTATTTTTGATGCTCCTATAAGGTAAAAAATTCTCCTTAAACCATTTTTAATGTTAAAAAATAGGGTTAAGGCCTAGTCTGCAACCTTTAGTTTGAGAAGGTTCCTTTTCGGGTTAAGCCTATAGATATTACTGAAGTAATTTAGTGTTTTGTAAGCAACTATAAGATCTTTTGGCACTATCTTCCCCTAGTTTTTTGTCTTATAAACTTTGAAAATTCATTATCCATGATAAATACTACCAATTATGCTTATTTATATGTCCCAAGGCCTTATGAATTCTCTTCGTATGACATCAATAAAATCATTGGGTGCTTTGTTTTCATAGTTTAAGGATTTGATCCCAAAACTCAGCTACCATCCTTGGAAATGTTTCTCATAGTTATTTTTTCCATATTATCATCTCATACAGGTTTTTCATGGTATCTTAAATATGCAAGGTCTACAATCAAGGTTCGACCACATACTTTAACACCCTATTTAGTACCTCAATCCCCTGTTTCATCCCTTGTAGGTGATCATTTATTAGTATACATACAAAGAATGTAACTATGAATAGTGAGTATGATAATTATATTTAAATGGCTTGAGTACCCATCTTAAAACATTAAAATAAATTACATACATATCCAATGGATTGAATCCACTATAAAAGACTCTATCATAGCATGACACCATCAAAAGATCCATATATGTGTAAATGGATTGTATATAACAACAAGTGTGAAATGGAGCAACAATAAGTTGATAAAATGCCACATGGGCAACTCAAACCTATTTTTATCCTTCCAAACACATGATTGGTACCAAACACCTCTTGAAATAAGTCCTAAAACATCCTTTCAATGTGGAAAACATTTGCAAACACCTAGAACAAGGCAGGCATCAAGGTGAATGACTGGTCTAGCATAACATAGACATGGGTTCCTTATCAAACTATGAGGTTGTGAGACAAAAAATTGTAATTAGGTGACCCTAATGGTATTATAAGATGGAATACATCATTTCCATTTTATAAAAATCCTCTTTATGTAATCCAAACCTTTGCAGATGGAGAATTGACTGAAACTACTCATGGCGGTTCCCTCTTGCAAAGTGAGCTATTATACTTATCAAATAAAATTGAAAGATGAAAATAATCATGAAAAACATTATAGGAGGAATCTATAATTCTTTGAAACCAAACTTAGCAAGTGGATTGTACATATTTTCCCAAACAAGACCAAAACCTGAAGGGTGCATAGATTGATAGGCAGTTTTGGAAGGTAAACTTCAAATGGATGATTCATAAATCAAAGTGAATAATTCTCAAACTTATTGATATGAAAATGGATATCCCTAATAATAATACCACCTCCCTAAATTTTTTGACCTAAAACCTTTTGTGCTAGTCGTACCAAGTAAAAACCTTAGTGTCACTTCAATCTACCAAGAAGAGTGAAAAAGTAGTAGAATGGTTTAAGTCCAATTTTTACACTTAAAAATCATTCAATAATGTATATTAGTGTGGGTAATATAAATAGACACTTCCTAACCTTTCCCACATGGCACACTTCCCAAGGGATCCATACAAGTGCCAAACTCACTCTTTTCTTCAAGAAAATTACCTTTTATTCTACATAACCTACTAATTTTAGTTACCAACAATGGATTAAGACTTATAGGGATACATGTCACATGAAATAACCTTTTAAAACTTGTACGTTTCCCAAATAACCCATACAAATCATTAAATACACCATTTTTTACCCTTAAAGTGACCCAAAATGATAAATGGACCTAAAAACTAATTGACCAAGGCTAATATAACATCAATTGACATCAAATGACCTATGAAATACCTAATGAAAAGATATATACCCCCTTTTAGGCCTAAAAATCAATTTTTTTATGAGGGGTGTCCTAATTTGACCTAAAAGTCAAATTTGGTCAACAAGTATCATAGCCATGGTTTTTGGTTGGTTTGTGCAATTGGGAGCTACAAGTGGAGAGACCAAGATATAAACAGAAAAAGAAAAAACAAGTTTTTATGGTAGTTATTTCTCACTATAGGAGATGAAAATGGAGAATGGAGGAGAATTTGAACAAACTTTACCAGATGGATGATCACCAACATTGTGTTCTTATTATAGAAGCAACTATACAGCTTGTGGTGGAGCACGCTAGTCTCCATTGGTGTATATGGAGGGTGATGACAAGGCATATACCATATTGGTTCTTGGTTGGTAAAAAGGTATAGGTTGTGGGATCCTACTACCACAATGTGTTGGTCAAGATGTTTTTAAATTCCATGTAGAGGAAGAGGTATAAGAAACCTAAATCTATACCTATTAAATTAGTTTAGGATGGATAGAGAAGAACAAAATACCTAAGGTTCCATGAAAGGAAAAGGCCATTATTGGATCAATTAAAAACTCAAAGATGTATTGACCAAAGTCCTTGGTGGTTGTGGTGTAGCAAAAGTGATTAGTTAGGAGGGATATGGTGTAGCTGATGTGAGTATCTAGATAGACCAATACATGGAGTAACTCTGCACATGAGTTGGTTTGACATCTGGTAGAGTAGGATGCAGTTTGACTATGAGCTTGAAAACTTAGTAGGTGAAGTGATGCACTAAGTAGTGTGATGACTTTCCAAGAACTATGGACATGTACCATGTGGATTATGGTGGGTAGTGATATGATACATATGAAGGAGTCATGTTTTGACTTATATAGGTTCCTCTCTCTTGTCATTAACTATTATCAAGAGTGTAGTGTGCACTTGTTGTTCAAGGTTGGATCAGTTATTTTCTTACATGGTGATCTCATGATGAGATGGAGTAGCCAGAGGGATATGATGATGAGGTCAAGATTTGATTTTTTGTAGATTTAATTACTATACAGGCTAAAGTAGACATGAAAATGGAGTACAGTGGTACCTTCATGGAGAGCTAAGGTTTAACACATGTTGTCTTTATGGATTGATAGCATGTTAGTTATAGGCCCCAATATAATGAATATCAATGGTTTGATGGCTCATGTGAATAGGACAAGATGAAGGTAGTAGTAGTAAACCAAGGATGGAGATGCAAAGGAACATGAAAGCAAAAATGTCAAGTATCCCACTTCTTGCGGTTGTAAGTTATCTTCCAGAGTATCCTAGATTAGAAGAGAAGAAGACATGGATGTCTTATGTATTGCATTCATTAAGAGTAATATAGCCTTATGTAGACCATGTTTTCTACTAGAATGAATACTTCCAAGTAGTGGGAGTAGTGAGTGGTTCATGGATTAATCCTAAAGAAGGATGGGTTTGTGGTGAAGAGGGAGTCACTTTAAATGCTATAAATCTACTTTGGAGAAGTAGATGTTGAAAAAACTAGTAAGGGTAGATAAGTTTTAGTAGTCCATAACACTTCTACTAGGCTTTTGTGTGAACGTCAATGGGTATTAATGATAATTGGTTGGTAGAATACATAGGTGTGGTAAATCCTATGTATATTGATTTCAAGTGGGAGATTGTTACAGTGTGAAGCCACTATTCATAGATCACTATTCATGGTGATATAACATGCAAGTGATGTGGCATGTGGTATGTAGGTGTTGCATGGTGTTTTGGTTTTTAGGTGATGTAGATGATGTGGAATGTTGGTGATGTGGCATGTAAGTGATGTGGTAATAAGGTGATGTGGTGTAGGTCCATGGAGGGTCTCAAGTGTGATCAGGGTGATGTGACAAGTGTAGGGTGTAACACTCCATTATAGGACATGGGTTTTATCTTTGGTGAGTCATATGGGTTTGTCATGTTGTGTAGAAGATAAGTGGTCATGTATGGGTTAAATTTATAAAAGGACCCTTGATTCACATGTGTGGAAAAGTTAAAAGGTGATTGTAACACCTTTTTGACTCTTATGTTCACATGTGAAGATGAAGACAAGAATGCACTATTACAGATTGGCCTCACATGTGAGTGGATTGAAATTCTTAGACTCAAATGGGGTGTCTTGGATCTTGTTTAAATTATGTTAGGATCTTAGAGTACAATTGATTACTTTTGTATAAGCAACTAAACACGAAATTGAAACCAGAAGTAATAAGTAACTAGAAATCAGAAACAACAAATAATAAGAGATACAAGAAATAACCAATCTATATTAAACTCTTATAAAAAGAAATAAAATGAAAAAATCTCTCTCTCCTCACACCTCGCAGATGTACAATAATTCTCCCTCAAGAGTTCTCTCTCTCTCTCAATCAATTATAATCAACTCAATTACTAAATTGTACATGCTATGAGGATCTAACCCTACTACATAGTATACTACAACACTAGGGTTCATGAGCCATGCATTCGCCACCCTTAGATCCACCTCTTAATCAAAGGCTCAAATCTATTCTTCTAAAAATAGCAATTTTGGAAACGGATAGAAGTTGATGTCAGTCTGAAGATGACCGATGCCGGTCGACCCCTAATCGATGTCAGTCGACCCCTAACTGATGTCGATTGGTTCTGACCGATGCTGATTACTGTGTAAGCCCAGAAACCTCCACATTAGCTCATTAGTGAATTTTTTAGCTCCATAACTCAACAATCTCCCACTTGGAGATAAATAGCTACACCTGTACCTATACAGTAACATCCTCTAAACATCTCTAACTTGTTTCTCCCTCTTCAAGTTCAATCTTGAAGACCAACAAAATTTGAATGAAAATTCAACTTCTCCTTTGTTACCAACTTTGTTAACATATCAGTAGGGTTCTTATCCATATGGATCTTTTTTAGCTTCAATTGTCCATCCTCCAATCCATGTCTAATGAAGTGGTACCTAAGCTGTATATGTTTGGTTCTTGAATGACAAGCTGAATTCTTTGCCAAATGAATTACACTTTGACTATCACTATATAATCTATAACTCTCTTGCTCCTTTCCCAACTCTTCCATGAACCGAGTCATCCAAATCATTTCCTTGCTAGTCTCTGTGACTGCAATGTATTATGCCTCTATAGTAGACAAGGCAACAACCTTCTACAACTTTGAAATCTAGCTAACCATCATTCCACCAACAGTGAACACATATCCTGTGGTGCTTCTCCTACCATCCAAGTCACCTACCATATCCGAATCTACATACCCATGTAGAGAAGTGTTTGACCCTCCATAGCATAAATGCCTACTGTTGGTCCCCCTTAGATATCTGAGAATCCACTAAACTACTTTCTAGTGTTCCTTTCCTGGATTGGCCATAAACTTGCTGACAACTCCCACTACTTGGAAAATATTTGGTCTAGTACATACCATTGCATACATCAAGCTCCCAACTATTGAAGCATATGGAACTCTACTCATGTACTCAACCTCATCATGTGATTTAGGACACTATTCTTTGCTCAACTTGAAGTGTCCAACCATAGGTGTGCTTATCGGTTTTGCATCCTGCATATTGAACCTCTCCAACACCTTATTCAGATAATCCTCTTGAGACAAAATCAAACTATGATTTTTCCTGTCTCTCTTAATACTCATGCCAAGGATTTTATTTGTTGCTCCTAAATCCTTCATGGCAAATGTGTGAGCTAATTTTACCTTAAGTTCAGTAATTTCTTACATGTGTGAACCTGCAACAAGCATATCATCTACATACAGTAACAAGATAATATAACTACCATTATGCAATTTGTTAAAATAAACACAATGGTTAGATTGACATTTACTAAAGCCATGCTCTGTCATAAACCTATCAAACCTCAAATACCATTGTCTTGGAGCTTGCTTAAGACCATATAATCTTTTCTTGAACCTGCACACAAGTTTCTCCTTACCTTTGACCTCAAAACCTTTTGGCTGATCCATATATATCTCTTCATCCAAATCTCCATGAAGAAATGCTATCTTAACATCAAGCTGCTCAAGATGCAAATCCTCAATAGAAACTAAAGACAATACAGTCTGAATAGAAGTCATCTTTACTATAAGAGAAAAAATTTCACCAAATTCAATACCTAGTTTATGTGCAAATACCTTTACTACCAACCTGGCCTTATGTCTCATTTGTCCATTCTCTCCTTCCTTTAACTTGTATACCCATTTATTTTTAGTGCTTTCTTTTTGGCTGGTAACTCAACCAAATCCCACGTATGGTTCTCTTCCAAGGAATCAATTTCCTTATTCATGCCATGCTCCCACTGTTTCTTGGATTCTACCTGCATTGCCTCATCAAAACTTTTTGGTTCTCCACCATCAGTGAGCAACAAGTATTATAAAGAAGTGGAATAATGAATTGGAGGTTTACTTACTCTTTCAAACCTCTTTATGGGTGTTTGAGACTCATTTATAGCTTGTTGTCTGCCAAAAATTTTTTTTGATAGTGATCGATCCCGATCATCTCTGATCGATGTCAGTATGCACCTGATCGATGTCGATTCCTCTTGATCGACTTTGATTTCCACCTGACTGACGTCGGTCTCTATGTTTTTTTGTGAGTGATGATTTTTACCTGTGAGCTCATTTTGGATCATAACCTCTTCCAAATCAAGATTGCCCTACTCAGAATTATTCAGCCTCTTGAGCTGATCACTATACATCACCTTCTCATTGAAACCCACATCACGGCTTCTTATAATTTTGTTAGTTTCTAAATTCCACAACTAGAATCTAAAATCTCCAAAACCATAACCAATGAAAGTGCACCGCATAGATTTAACATCCAGCTTCTTTCTATTTTCTTTATCAATGTGCACAAAAGCTTCAAAACCAAAAACTCTGAGAAATGAAAGATCTATCTTTTTACCTATCTAAGCCTCTTCTAGAATTCCACCATCCAGTGCAGTAAAAGGTCCTCTGTTAATCAGGTAAATTGTAGTATCTATAGCTTCTACCCAAAACTATAAAGGCAAACCAGCATGTAACCTCATACTCCATGCACGCTCCATTATTGTTCTATTCATCCTTTCAGCAACTCCATTTTACTAAGGTGTCCTTGGAACCATCATTTCCCTATGTATTCCACTCATAGAATAGTAATTGTTGAATTTATTACTGCAATACTCACCACCATTATCAGATCTAAGGCACTTCAATCTCAAACCTGTTTCATTCTCAACCAAAGCTTTCCATTTCTTAAATGTGTTAAAAATAGCAAATTTCCTCTTTATGCAATAAATCCATACCTTTCTTGTAGCATCATCAATGAAATAAACATAATACTATGATCCTCTAATAGAAGCTACCTGAGCTAGTCCCCACACGTCTGTGTGAACAAGCTCTAACTTGTGCTTCTTCTTTGTTGACCCAGTTTTGAGAAACCTCACTTTCTTCTGTTTCTGAAAAATACAATGCTCACAAAAATCTAGATCTATGCTTTTCAAATCTAAAAGCTTACCTGTTGACTTAAGAACTTTCATTCCCTTCTCACTCATGTAACCAAGCCTACAGTGCCACAACTTTGCATCTACATCTAAAGTAGATAAAACAAAAGGAGAATAATCAGTAATACAAGTAGATAGATAAAGTGTGCCTACTCTCTTACCTTTTGCTAATACAAGTGCACCCTTGGAAACTTTCCAAGATTCAGCTGTGAGAGTTACTGTGCAACCCTCATCACCCAACTTTCTTGTAGAAATTAGATTCCTCTTCAGGATGGGTACATGCATGACATCCTTCAACACCCATGTGTTGCCATTCTGCAATTTCAGCTGCACTTTTCTTTTGCCAACAATTTTACAAGGCTCATCATCCCCTAAATAAACTTTTCCAAAATCTCCATGGACATAATCATTAAAAAATTCTCTATTTGGGGTTGCATGGAAAGAGGCACCAAAATCTAAAACCCATGATTCTACTTTATTATTCAAAAAATATATAAGAGCATCCTGTGCAACAATACCTCCAACTTTTGCTTCTTTATTACCTTCATGCTGATTTTCTTTGTTATCCTTCAACCAACAATCTTTCTTTACATGCCCTTTCTTTCCACAATTCCAGTAGGTTATTCTTCCATTTCTAGATTTGGATCTACTTCCCATCTTTGACCTTGATTTCCCTTGCTTGCCCTTCTCTCTTTGCCTTCCCCTACTTTCAACACCTAAAGCATTACCTGATATTTTCCCTGTGCTTTTCCTGCGAATTTCTTCATCAAAGATTACACTAACAACATCATCAACTTTCAAGATATTTGAAGCAGATGCAGTATTACTAATTGCCATTACCAAACTATGCCAACTTTCAGGTAAAGAGCATAAGATTAAGAGAGCCTTAATTTCATCATCAAAAACTATTTTGACTGAATTTAACTTATTTACTATTGTATAGAAATCATTAAGATGACTAGATACAGATCCACTTTCCTACATTTGCAAATTAAATAATTGCTTCATAAGATATACCTTATTCAAAGCTGAGGGTTTTTCATATAAATCTGCCAAAGTATCCATTAACTCTACCGTTGTCTTTGCCTGTGATAAGTTGAAAAACACAAAAGTTGTCAGGCTCAACCTTATAGATCCAAGAGCCTTTCTATCAAGAAGATTCCATTCTTCATCTTCCATATCTGTGGGCTTCCTTAAAACCCCACCCAACGGTAAATACAGATCTTTCTGATACAAATAATCTTCAATCTGCATCCTCCTTAATTGATAATTCTTGCCATTGAATTTCTCTATTCTAAGTTTAGTTTCTTCTACCATTGTTGTGCTCCCACTCAATCAGAAACCCTTGTGAGTGAATTTTGTAATCAACAAATACTAACACTGCTCTGATACCAGTTGTTAGGATCTTAGAGTACAATTGATTACTTTTGTATAAGCAACTAAACATGAAATTGAAACCAGAAGTAATAATTAACTAGAAATCAGAAACAACATATAATAGGAGATACAAGAAACAACCAATCTTTATTAAACTCTTCCAAAAGGAAATACAATGAAGAAATCTGTCTCTCCTCACACCTCACAGATGTACAATAATTCTCCCTAAAGAGTTCTCTCTCTCTCTCTCTCAATCAATTACAATCAACTCAATTACTGAATTGTACATGCTATGAGGATCTAACCCTACTATATAGTATACTACAACACTAGGGTTCATGAGTCATGCATTCGCCACCCTTAGATCCACTTCTTAATTAAAGGCTCAAATCTGTTCTTCTAAAAATAGCAATTCTAGAAAAGCACAGAAATCGGTGTCAATTTGAACATGATCGATGTCGGTTGACCCCTAACCGATGTCAGTTGGTTCTAACCGATGCCGGTTACTATGTAAGCCCAGCAACCTCCACATTAGCTCATTAGTGAAGCTTTTAGCTCCACAACTCAACAAATTAGGAATCTACTTTGTTGACCCTTTTGAGATAAAGATAAGAAGAACACTATTAAGTGTTTGGACTCACTTTTGGAAGTGGCATGTGTTCTTGTCTGGTGGAGGATCATTTTTGAAGAATTTTTCACATGGTGACAAAAAACTTTAAATCACATGATAATCCACCTAAAGTGTGTGCATTTTTGGAGTAGCCATGAAATTTTCTCCTTCCATCTCTCTTCTCTCTCTCATTGTCATAAAATACTATAAAACATTGTGTTCTCCTTTATAATTGAGATCCTTGAATGAGTCACTCTTGGATCCTTGTAAGCCAAGAGATTGCATGTTATTAGGTTAGATCTTAGAATTCTTATAAGCTTAGCTCACCTAGATGCTTTCATTTTAAGCATCAGATGCATGGTTAGAGGTTAGAGCCTGGGAGGTTATTATTCTTGGCTCACCTAGATGCATGGTTTAGACCCTTGAAGTATAATCTTGGAGACTTGTTAGCTTGGATTTATTGATGCTATGGATGTTAACATCATGAAATATTTAAATGTTTCATATTTTAGGTTAGATCATGGAAGGATTGGTTGTAACCTTTACTCACCTGAGTTTTTATATGTTAGCACTAAAGGTGTTATTATGGAGCTATGTATAAGAGAGTTTCTAATGAATATGAAGTCTAGATGGTGCCTTTGCCCCATGTTTTTTCCCTTGCTAGTTTTACAGGGTTTCTACATATATCTTGTCTAATGTGTTCTTTCCTATTTATTATATTTTATTATAACTTGTGTTAATTTTTACATTTATTTTACTTACACATGCAGGATGTTTTGGTTTCCTAAAAAGTGGTATCAGATCTTTTGTTTAGAAGCTAACATGTTTGTACCAAGAGCCATGTTGTAGATCCTAATAATTGGTATAATAGCAATGGTTGTGATTAGTTTGTGCAAGTGGGAGCTACAGGTAGAGAGACCAAGATTATATATATATATATATATATATATATATATATATATATATATATATATATGTATATATGTATGTATGTATGTATGTATGTATGTATGTATATAAGTTTTTATTGTAGGTATTATTCTCTGTGGGAGATGCAGATGGATAATGGAAAAGAAGATGAATAAGCTTTATAAGATGGATCAAGACCAAAATAGTGTTCTTGTTGTAGAATCAATTATACAACTTGTAGTGGATCATGCTAGTAGCCATTGGTGTAGATGGAGGGTCATGATAAGACATGTACCTTGTTGTTTCACAACTGGTGAAGGGGTCTAATTTGTGGGATCCTACTACCATAATGTGTTGGTTGAGATGTTGTGAAATTCCATGTAGAGGATGAGATACAAGAAACCTAAATTTGTACTTATTGAAGTAGTTCAAGATGGATGGAGAAGAACAAGAGATCTGAGGTTCCATGGAATGAAAAGGTTGATGTTAGATCAATCCAAAACTCAGAGATGCATTGAGTGAAGTCTTTGATGGTTGTGGTATATCATAAGTGATTATTTAAGAGGGTTATAGTGTATCTGATGTGAGTATCTAGGTATACCAATGCATGGAATAACTCTACACATGATTTGGTTAGACATGTGGTAGATCAGGATGCAATTCAATTGTGGGATTAAAAAAACACTAGATATAGTGATGCATTGAGAAGTGTGATGACTTCCTAATAATTGTGGATGGGTAACATGGTGATCTTGGTGGGTAGAAAAATGCTACATCTGGAGGAGTCATGTTTTGACTTCTATGGATTCTTC
The DNA here is from genome assembly GCA_037957365.1 of Torreya grandis. Taxonomy (NCBI): domain Eukaryota; kingdom Viridiplantae; phylum Streptophyta; class Pinopsida; order Cupressales; family Taxaceae; genus Torreya; species Torreya grandis. The sequence goes on along the minus strand of JARHVA010004324.1, from coordinate 835,993 downwards.
TCTCCTTTTATTTACTACTATCAAGTATGTAGTGTGCACTTAATGTTGTTCAAGGTTGGATTAGCTAGTTTCCTACATGGTAGTCTCATGATGAGATGGAGTAGCCATAGGGATATGATGATGAGGTAAAGAGTTGTTGGTTTAAAAATTTGAAGATTTATAGGATAAATCATATGTGAAAATGAAGCACAATAGTACCTTCATTAAGAGCCAAGGTTTAGCACATATTACTACTATGGATTGATGACATGTTGGTTGTCAGCCCCAATAGGATGAAGATTAATGGTTTGATGACTTGGGTGACTAGGATGAGATGAAGGTGGTAGTAGCAAACCAAGGATGGAGATGTAGAGGGACATGAAAGTAAGGAAGTCAAGTATCCCACTTCTTGTAGTTGTAAGTTTTCTTTCAAAGTGTCTGATTAGAAGAGGAGGAGGAGACATGGATGTCTTATGCATTGCATTCATTAGGAATAGGAAAGCCTCATGCATGTCATGGTGTGCACTAGACCAAATACTTCCAAGTAGTGGGAGTAGTGAGCAATTCATATTAGAATCTTGAAGAAGAATTGGTCTATGGTGAAGTGGGAGTCACTTTTGTTGCTACAAATATACAATGGAGAAGTAGATGTTGACAAATCTAGTCAGGGCAAAGAAGTTTTAGTAATGCATAAAAATTCTAATGGGATTTTATGTGAGCATCAGTGGGCATTAATTAAATTTGGATGGAATTTGGTTGGCATAATACATAGGTGTGGTAAATCCTATGTATATTGACTTCATGTCAGATATTATTAGGGCGTGAAGCCAGTATTCACATGTCTCTATTCAAGACCACTATTCATATTCACTATTCATGTGATGTAAAATCTGGTATGCAGGTGTTACATGGTGATGTGGTATACAAGTGATGTAGATGATGTGGTAGGAAGGTGATATGGCATAGGCCCATGGAGAGTCTCAAATGTGATTAGGGTGATGTGATAAGTGTGGGGTAATTCACTCCACTAGAGGACATGGATTTTGTCCTTGGTGAGTCACATGGGTTTATCATGTTGTTCAAAATATAAGTGGTCATGTATAGGTCAAATTTATAAATGGACCCATGATTCACATGTGTGGAAAATCAAAAGGTGATTGCAACACTTTTTGGACTCTTGTGTTTACATGTGAAGATGAAGACAAGAATTCACTATTTCAAATTAGCCTCACATGTGTGAGTGGGATGAAATTCTTGGAGTCACATGGGGTGACTTGGATCTTATCTAAAGTAAAAATATACTTGATTGACCCTTTTGAGATAAAGATAAGAAGAACACTATTGAGTGTTTGGACTCACTTGTGGAAGTGGGGTGTAGGTTTTCGAACCACATGGAGGTGGCACATGTTTTTCTCTAGTAGAGAACATTATTTCAAGACTTTTGCACATGGTGACAAAAAAAATTATCACATGATACTCCACCCAAAGTATGGTGCATTTTTGGAGTAGCCATGAAGTAGTCTTCCCCTATCTCTCTTCTCTCTCTCATTATTGTAAAATGCTATAAATCATTGTGTTCTCCTTTGTAATTGATATCCTTAGATGGATCACTCTTGGATCCTTATAAACTAAGATCTTGAATGTTAGTAAGTTAGATCTTGAAAGGATTGTAAGATTATCTCACCTAGATTCTTGGGTTGTAAGAATCAGATGCATGGCTAAAGGTTAGAGCCTAGGAGGTTATTGTGCTTGGCTCACCTAGATGCATGGTTTGGATTCTTGAGGTAGAAGCTTAGAGGCTTGTTATCTTTGTTTTATTGATGCTATAGATGTTAGCATCATGAAAGAGCTTCATGTTTAATCTTCTAGATTAGAGCATGGAAGGATTGGTTGTAATCTTTGTTCACCTGAGTGCTTAGATGTTAACATTGAAGGAGTTGTTGTGGAGTTGTGTAGAAGAAGTTACTAATGAATATGAAGTTTGGATGCTGCATTTGCCCCATGTTTTTACCCTTGATAGTTTTATAGGGTTTTTATGTATATATTTTGTAATGTTTTCTCTCTTGTGTGTTGTGTTTTACTATAGCTTATGTCAATTTATACATTTATTTTACTTTCACATGTAGGATGTTTTGGTTTCCTAATAATTGATATTAGATCTTTGGTTTAGAAGCTGGCATGTTGGTACCAGGAGCCATGTTGTAGATCTTAACAATTGGTATCATAGACATGGTTGTTATCTAGTTTGTGTAAGTGGGAGCTACAAGTGGATAGACCAAGATATAAAAAATAAATAAAAATAGTTTTTATGCCAGGTAATTCTCTTTGTGGGAGATACATATGGAGAATGGAGGAGAAGCTAAACTTTTACCAGATGGATGAGTACCAACATAGTTTTCTTATTGTAAAAGTAACTATAAATCTTGTGGTAGAGTACGCTAGTCTCCATTGGAGTAAATATAGGGTGATAACAAGGCATGTACCTTATTGGTTATTTTTTGGTGAAGGGGTACAAGTCATGGGATCCTACTACCACAATGTGTTAGCTAAGATGTGAAATTCCACATAGAGGAGGTACAAGAAACATAAATCTATACTTGTTGAAGTAGTTCAGGATGGATGGAGAAAAATAAGAGACCTAAGGTTTCATTGTAGGAGAAGGTTAGTGTTGGATCAATCCAAAACTTAGAAATACATTGAGTGAAGTGCTTGGTGGTTGTGGTGTAGTAAAAGTGAGTAGCTAGGAGGGATGTGGTGTAATTGATGTGAATAACTGGGTAGATCAATGCATGGAGTAACACTACACATGATTTGGTTTAACATGTGGTAGATTAGGATGTAATTTAATTGTGGGATTAAAAACTCAGTAGGTGTAATGATGCACTGAGTAGTGTGATGACTTCCCAAAAATTGTTGATGGGTACCATGCTGATCATGGTGTGTAACAGTATGCTACATATAAAGGATTAATATGTTGACTTTTATGGGTTCTTATCTCTTGTTGTTGACTAATATTAAGAGTGTGGTGTGCACTTGTTACTATTCAAGGTTGAAGCCACTAGTTTCTTACATGGTGATCACATGATGAGATTGACTAGCTATAGGGATATGATGATGAGGTAAAGAGTTATTGGTTTGCATATTTGAAGATTATATTGGCTGAAGTAGATGTGAATATGGAGTATAATGGTACCTTCATGGAGAGCCAAGGTTTAACACATTTTGATACTATGGATTGATGGCATGTTAGTTGTAGGTCCCAACATGATGAAGATCGATGGTTTGATGGCTCACATGACTAGAACGAGATGAAGGTGATAGTAGCAAACCAAGGATGGAGATGCACATGGACATAAAATCAAGGAATTCAAGTATCCCACTTTTTATAATTGTAAGGTGTCTTTCAAAGTGTCTTAGATTAGATGAGGAGAAGACATGGATGTCATGTCTATTACATTCATTGGGAGTAGGAAAGCCTTATGTATGCCATGGTGTACACTAGACCAAATACTTCTAATTAGTGGGAGTAGTGAGTGGTTCATGGTAGAATCTTGAAGAAGGATGGGTCTATGGTGAAGTGGGTGTGACTTTGGATGTTGAAAATATATTATGGAGAAGTAGGTGTTGACAAAGCTAGTCAGGCCAGTGAACTTTTAATAGTGCAAAAAAATTCTACTAGGATTTTGTGTGAGCAATAGTGGGCATTAATGATAGTTGGATGGCATTTGGTTGGTATAGTACATAGGTGTGGTAAATCCTATGTATATTGACTTTAAGTGGGAGATTGTTAGGGTGTGAAGCTAATATTCATGGGCACATTTCACAATCATTATTCATGGTGATGTGGCATGTGATATGAAGGTATTGTATGGTGGTGTGATTTTTAGGTGATGTAAATGGTGTGGCATGCTGGTGATGTGGCATGCAAATGATGTGTCAAGAAGTTTATGTGGCATAGGCCCATGGAGGGTTTGAAGTATGATTAGGATGATGTGATAAGTGTGGGGTGTAGTACTATACTAGAGGATATGGGTTTTGTCCTTCGTGAGTCACATGGGTTTGTCATGTTGTGAAAAATAGAAGTGGTTATTTATGGGTTAAATTTATAAAGGGACCCATGATTCACATGTGTGGGAAATTCAAAAGGTGATTGCAACACCTTTTAGACTCTTGTGTTCACATGTGAAGATGATGACAAGAATGCACTATTGCAGATTGGCCTCACATGTGTGAGCGGTGTGCAATTATTGGAATCTCATGGGGTGGCTTGAATCTTGTCAAAAGTAGGAATATACTTTTTTGACCCTTTTGAGATAAAGGCAATAATATCACTATTGAGTGTTTGGACTCATTTGTGGAAGTGGGGTACATGTTTTAGAGCCACATGGAGGTGGCACATGTTATTGCCTTGTGGAGGATCTTATTTAAAGACTTTTGCACATGGTGACAAATAAATTTAGATCACATGATACTCCACCCAAAGTGTGGCACATTTTTTCATTAGCCTTGAATTTTTCTTCATCTCTCTCTCTCTTCTCTCTCTCATTATTGTAAATTTCTATAAAACATTGTGTTCTCCTTTGTAATTTCTATCCTTGGATGGATCACTCTTGGATTCTTGAAAGCTAAGAGATTTCATGTTAGTAGGTTAGATCTTGGAAGGATTGTAAGCTTAGATCACCTAGATGTTTTGGTTGTAAACATCAGATGCATGGTTAGAGGTTAGAGCCTAGAAGGCTATTATGCTTGGCTCACCTAGATGCATGGTTTGGATCCTTGAGGTAAAATCTTGGAGGCTTATTATCTTGGCTTTGTTGATGCTATGGATGTTAGCATCATGAAAGAGTTGCATGCTCTAGCTTTTAGGTTAGAGAATAGAAGGCTTGGTTGTAAGCTTTTCTCACTTGAGTGATTAGATGTTAGCATTGAAGGATTTGTTGTGGAGTTGTGTAGAAGAGAGTTATTGATGAATATGAATGTTGGATGCTACCTTTTCTCCTTGGTTTTTCCCTTTCCATTTTTAGGGTTTCCACGTATATCTTGTGTAATGTGTTTTCTCCTATGTGTTGTGTTTTACTATAACTTATGTCAATTAATGCATTTATTTTACTTGCACATCTAGGATGTTTTGGTTTCCAAATAAATGATATCAAAGCTTTGGTTTAGAAGTTGACATGTTGGTATCAGGAGACATGTTGTATATCCAAACATAATATGTTTCTATTGGATTTTTAAAATATTCATGTTTATCCATTTCATTCTAAAATATCTCAAAGGGAGTGAATAACTCTATGTAGTCTAACTCACCATGTTGTGTTGTGTTATGAACTTGGCACCAGTTAGGAAGAGTTACTTCCATGATATTTATTTTTGGTACCTTATTAGGTGGATGTTGCTCTAGATTATTTATAGACTTATTGAAATTCATGTTATACCTTTGGAATCCAAATATCTAATTGGTATTTTGTCTACTAGTTTTCCCCATGTGATTCTACATGTTTAGAAACTCATTGCTTAATTTCTACACCATTTCTAGAATAGCTTGTAGTTCTATTTTTATGGAGATATAGGTAGTACCATGTGTAGTAGCAGTATTAACTACTATCAAAGACTGACTATGGATTTAGTGATTATAAATAGGGGTATAATTATTCAGGAAATTAAGGTGATGATTAGGTAGATCATGGGTCAAAATAAAATTGGTTATTTTTTTGGGCCATGGTATTTTGATTTGCATTTAAATTGGGTTGAAGGCCTGTAAAGACAAGACCATGGTTAAGTGGGTCCAATGATTGCAAATAGGGATTCAATTGTTTATCAATGTTGATAGCTTAAACATAATCCAAAGGTAGTGTATCAACACTAATAGCTCTGTAGAGAAAGATAATAGTTATGGGGTCTAAGGTGTTCTTATACATTTTAAGGAATAACACTTTAGTAGGTTGATAAGCAATTACAAGTTTGGTATACATATTTTAGAATATAGCATTGAAGGCCTAGATTGGGTCATTCAATTTTTTTCTCATGCTTTCAAAGTGTTGGTGACTTGCCCAAACTAGGCCAAAAAGGTGTTTTGAAATTCATCTCAAGATGTAATTGAACTTACTAGGATATTAATAAACCAGTGATACACAACATATTAAAATATAAAAAGAAAGAGTTTGCATGCCACATCTTCATGGGTTACATTAAATATTACCAAAGTAGTTTTAAAAGCCTTGATATGCTTTTCTATAGTCCTACCTCCAAAGGGAGAAAAGGAAGGAAGATACTTCTCAAATTTTATGGGTAGATCATGCACGTCTACAATGACATTGATAAAAAAAATAGTTAGCCAATTTTGGGCCATTGGACATAGAGTAAAATGTGGTTATTTTCTTGGAGAATATGATTGATCCTGAGGTCTCCTCTTGATAACTTTATTTTACCTAAATTTTTTATGTATTTCCAAAGGTGGGTATGGAAAGTTAGTGTATGAGGTATATATTGTTAATCCCCTAAGTATATCTAGTGCAACTCAAGTGATTAATTTTAAATAAATAAAGGTAGACATTCAAGCCCTCCTTTTAGAGCTATATAAATTCATGTTAATGTGAGTTTTATGCACACCATGGAACCTTAATAGGTAATTGGCTTGGGGAGGGGAAGGCCTCAACCTCCAAGTGAAGTTTAAAGTTACATCTCCAGAAATAAAATTATGTCAAAAACCATGTAAAGCATGCATGTACAAAAGTATTTTCTCATAATACAACTCCATATATATATATATATATATATATATATATATATATATATACACTAGGAGGTGGAATTTACATGCCCATTGATGTAGATAAAATTGTTGTTGTAATTTGAGTTACAACTTGAGATGGCACTATAATAATAGATACACCCACTAGAGTCATGAAAAAATTTGTTACTGTAGTTGTAGTAGTGAATATCAGAAGTGGCATGTTGCAAGTCCTATTTGTGTTTATACCATCATGAATTTCAGGGACTAAGACTTAGTTCCCTAAGGTGGTGCCAACTATGCCCCTAGTGCTTAAGTTGATTTCTTTGTTGCCTTTATTTGTAAATATAAGGCATGGTTGGGGTAGAAATCCATATCAATAATTTTAAAATATAGAGTGAGGATATTTTGAACAACCATGGGAACTTGTTCATAAAAATTTTATACATGTTCAATGTAACCCTAACCTCTACATAGAGTGTCTTTATGCCTATAATCCTATCCTTATAAAAATTCACTAATTACATGATCTCTTCATTAGTTCTAAAACCATTCCTTCAATTTTATCTCAGAAGCTATCAACTGCAACTCAAAGAAAGTTATCAAAAATGGGATTAGGAAATAAATATGCAAGAGGATTGTTTACATCAGTGCCCTTCATATCTTTAAAAATGGAGACAGCCTCCATTTCATAACTTGTAAATTTCAGCACTATGGTCTACATCTCTAGATGGCAAGTCAAGTAAGTTATCCCTCTTAATGGCCACATAATTTTGGGCCCATATAGCCTTTGGTGTTGTTATTAGGTTCAAATGGGAATATTTCTTATTCAATGTTTCTTGGATGATGAAATGAATCTTTCCATCCATATCTTTCATTTTATTTAAATAATTGAATTATATCCCCCCACTTAGGTTAGGATGTGGCCTTTGCAGATCTTATTAGCTAAATGATGTCATAAAAATTCTTAATTAGACCATGTACATTGTCTATGATTTATTTTGGATCTTTGATTGTGATCCTTTATTGGGACCCTTGCAAATATTGGACATAGCTTTTGAACATCTATTTCAATACTCCCCAAGTACCATCTATACAGTTATAAGGATCTTCCTTGTATCGATCTGAGTCTGAGGGATTTATTTTTCTCTTTTTTATTAGATAGAATATATCTTATCTTTGTTCCACATCGACCTATTCTCCTTTTAAAACCTTATTCTTCCTCTTAACCTTACTCAAGGTATTTATTTGTCTATCAAAATGGAACTTGACTTTTTGTTGATCAACAATCAGTAGGTCTTACCTTCCTACCTCTTCTTGTTGTAGTTTCTAGATCCATGAAGGAATGCTCAATGTAAATTTATATTCTACTTATCATATAACTAAAATATATAAGGAGATTATCCTATAGGGTGCATTATTGTAGGGGTAGATGTTCCCAATGTAGTGAAAAGAGGTATGGCCTTCCTCCATCCAGTGATTTACTTCTAAGTGGGTGTGTGAATGATGTACTTAGTCATCCTTATTTCCTTATGTACTAAAACCATAGGGGAATCTGTCTAGGTAGATTGGCCAATGGGCATTCCCAATTGTATAGATAATCTAGGGGGTGTAGCCTAGGTAGTAAAAATGAAAGTGGATAGTAGGCTTTCAAAATGTATGTTTGATGTTTTAGGAGATTGGGGACTAATTCCACTAAAGAATGAATATGTCATTAGGATGATAAGTATATTTTGAAAATAATTTGTAACTGATTTGTATGCAACCCTAGTAGTAACAACAATATTATGAAGGATCCTATAAAAGTGAATTATGGTTAGAAAAATTAACATTATAGCTCATTAAGGCTTATTCATTGGGATTAAAGAATTCAAAGAATTATTAACTCCTACTACATCAATTATAGTACCATTATTTGAAGAAGTAACCAAAGAATAGATAATTTGTGTACTTACCCCTTGGGAGGAAATAGTTAGGGCAATTATTATCACAATTGTTATAGTGGTAGCTTGAGATGGAGAGACTAGGGGTGTGGTTGATGATGGGCCCTAGTCTGAGGCTTGTAATTTTGAATCTGACTCACCTTCCAGGTCACCCTCTTTGTCTAAAAACAACTAAGTGGACACAAGCTAACTTTTCTTGATCAACCTCCTCAAATTTCCATAGTATCTCAATCCCTCTAGATTAAAGATCTTCTTTAGTCATCCAATAATCTTCTTATGTTATTTCTATGCATGATTCAATTTCCTCAGTATCTATCTTGGACAATTATTCTTCCTCAGTTGCTCATTTTTTATCCTCTTCTGCACTATCATATGTTTTCAATGGATATGATATTTTTTGACCTCTTCTTTTATATTTTTCCTTCCCTGACACTTTTGTAATTCTTTCCTTTATTTCTACCTTCTGGGGTGAGACTGAGGAGTATTAGGCCTTTTATTATAAGTGATTAGAGATTTAATAGTAGTGGGGGATAGCCTAATGGAAGGTGGTGTGGGAGATGAAGGCATTGCAATGATAACATGTGGTAATGACTAGTGGGGGAATTATGGGAGGTGAATATGGTCACCCAAGAAAATGGATCACTATCATTGGTGGTTTTGTCATAATAGGGGGTGATCCATGAGGATAAATAATGGAAACATGAGACAATAAAGTAGGAAGACTTACTTCTTATCATATAGTTAATGGAGGTAGTGGTAATATATAAAATAGCCTAGATATTATGGTAGGACTTGCAGGTCTCTCCACACTAGTTGGATGTTGAGGAGAAGTAGTAGCAACTAAATGTGTAGGGGTAGTCTCATCTATATCTTCAACATTTTCTTCCTTAGATGGGCCAACTTACTCTTGTATATATGTTTATGTCAGAGGACGATGCCTATGAATAGGTTTAGAAACCCATTTTTCCTTTTCAATCCTCTTAGCATATTCCTTTGTAATTTTGGGATCATATTGGATATTTTGTGCTATAATCATTGACAAGTTTACCATGTGCATCCTTATAAAAACCTCTATGTCATCCTTTGCAGTCATGAAAACACTATCGTGATTGTAAGATTGGTGTCCATAGTTGAATTTCACCTTCATTTCATACTTATTTATATGTCCCTTGATGCTTTTTCTAGGGTCCCAATGTCTAACTAGTGTTCATTTTAATCCATAGTGCACCTTGATCTTCCCCATAGACTGAAAGTGTTCCCACCTTGTGTAATGTATTCATCCAATACTAAAAGGGGTTGGGTGAATAACTACTTGATTAGCCCTTTGTAATTCAACATTGTCATTCAATTGAGCTATAATCTCTTATCAAATTTTTTAGAAAAAATTTGTGTTAAATAGAAAGGGTGTGCCTTGGTGCCCTTTATCCTGATTATAATGCACTCAGGATAGAACTAGTGGTTGTCCAATTTTTAGATCACCTTTTTTATGGGGTCTAATAACCTAGGCATGTTATTATCATATATGGCCTGGTATACCATAAGATAAAAGGTATATATCAACCTTTTCATTTTCTTCCTAAATGTGTGAACATGAAAGACATTGAACTCATCGTATATCTTGTTCTTTGTATATTCTATAGATGGTTGCTAACACTAGTAGAATTTGGAAAATAAATTACTACATGACTAAAAAAATTAGTCACAACAACTAAAAATGTCTAAATTCTACTAATTTTTTACAACTCGACTATAAATGAGTAAATAAATGACTAATTTGGTCATCGACTAAAAAATTATTTAATCATACAAATAAAAATGACTAAATAGTTACTCATGTAAATACAAATTAGATGAAACTTAAAAAAAATATTTCTAGCTGGAATGTATTCATTGAATATTTCCTCATTTTGTTAGTTGGTAATTATCCTAGCACTGAGGTATTTTGGGTTATAGTAATGACTTGCATGGGTGATAAAGCTTGTTTGGAGAGGACCTGGAGACTTTTGAAAAGGTGGGCAAGGAATTTGGAGTTTGCTTCAAAGAATTTGAAGTTAATGAGGCCCTCTATATTGAAACTATATTTGGGGATGCCCTCTATAGTGAATTTAGAGGTAATTCAAAACCTTCATTACATTAAACACAAAATCTATACCTTTATGATTGGCAACTTACAATAGTTACATAGGTAACTGAGTACCAAAACCATATAGGGAGTTTAGGGTTTAGGGGATTGTTTTTTCATTAGTATTGATTTAAAAAATTATTACAGATGGGGAGTTTATATTCATTCCATTCTATTACAAAAATTCTTAGTATTTATTAAAAAGTCATTTTGTTACAAAAAAACCCTACGGGTTTTATATTCGTTCCAAAAATTTCTCCCTAGGGAAGCTATAAATTCCTAGAGAGCTTTCCCAAGGTCTTGGTTTCCTTCTTATAGGGGTGAAAGAAGCTACAAGCTTCAGACCTTTCACATTCCAAAAAATGACTTTTCATAAACCCACCCCTTAATATGACCTATTACAACATATACTTTTTGACAAGTCTTAAAACACCACCAAATATATTTTGAATACATATTGGAAAGCATAAACACAAGAAAAAGACAAAACAAGAGGATGTCCAAGATTTGTTGGTGCCATGTTGATTCCATCTTGATGCTCATTACTCCTCTAAATATTTGGCCTACTTATTCTTCAGTTGTCAAATACTAATTCTCCCATTAGCACACTGTGAAATCACTAGGCCACTTATATTCTTGGATCTAGAGTAGGTTAGCCTGGTGATCTTTCCATCTTTGGTCTAGTAGCACTTTGACATCAATGATGAACTTTGCATATCCAACATCTAGAGAAATTACTCTATCTAAAATGACATTGAAACTGAGAATATTTATGTTTTGATCGTTTTTCAAGAAATCAATGACTTGAGAAACAGTTTGACCATATTCACTTTTACATGCATAAAAACCTTTGATCTTTTTATCCTCTATCAAAATGGAAGGAATAAATTGGTGTTTGAAGGTATCAAAACAATCAATATTTTCCTGCATTTTTTGCCTCTCACCATTCACATACTAAAATTCATCCAAGATCATTTTCACTATCTTCTCTTTTGGCTTGAGTGAGGCTGGAGCACCTAGATCTCTTTGTATAACTTTGCACAAGGTTAGAAATGTATGGTGTGTAGGTTTCCATTTCCTATATATTGGATCCAAAATAGAAAGATTGACCTTCAACTGATCAATGGCTTGAGACAAGGAAGAATAGAATTCATGCAAATCTCCCAAATTTTCAACAACCAATTTTATTTTATACTCCAAAATCTTCTCAAACACCTCAAGGATTTTCAATTTGGCCTCATCCTTTATCTTCTCATTTTGCTTTTTCAAATCTTCAATTTATTTATACAACTTTAACTTCAATGCATTCAATTGATCAACTAGGACTATACTATCACTAGTTATTTATGGCACAAGGTCTTAGTGTAGCATAATTTATTGGCTTTGAGAATCACCACCCTTCAACTTCTACTTTAGTTTGACATTTTCCAAATACAACCTATTCACTTCATAATCCATCTTAATTTGAGTTTTTTCATAGTTGAGCAATCTTTGCTCCATTTTCTTGACCACAACTTGTGTGAACATTATAGAGTGCATAGTAAGGGTGGTATCTTCAATCACTGATGTATCTTAAAATGTTTTCACCATATTTGTTCCCCTTAAATCCTAGACTACATCAAGCAATCTTGGCTTGTTGGTAATCTCCTGTCTGGCCCATATTGCTAGATTATCTATCTTTGGGTTAAACCCACAACCATTGACACCATCCTCATAATCAAACTCAGAAACCATCATGGGGTCATCTTGATTTCTCACTTGGTCCAACAAAAACATTTTCTTCAATTCAACGCCAAGGATGATCGGCATATTACTCTTCAAAACCATTTGTCTAACCTCATCAAGGCTGACATTTATTTCATCAATTTTTAAATCCTTGAAAGTTTGTGTCATAATTTGATCATGCTAAGATTCATCATCACCCATTTTATTTATTTCCACCTTTTATTCAAATCCGTTAATCTTCATTTGAGCCAAAAATCTTTAAATTCTAGGGTATTGATGAAATCACCATCCTTGATGAACCTCATAGAAGCCACAACCCTTTCATCTTCTTTTAGTTCAAGCTCACCTTATGCCTGTTCATCCATTCTTGCTTCTAGTTTGTGTGTTTCTATTTCTTGACTAACAAGGGGTTGATCAACTTATTTTTCCTCTCTCATATGCCTCAAAATATTGGCCACCTCCTCAAAGTCGCCAACTTCTTCAGTCATTTCATATGGAACTAGTGGAGAAACATCATCAACCTTTTGCCTTTTTATAGGTGGTGAACTATGAACAACTAGATCTTGCACTGACATTGCATCTAGACCAAGTTCTTGAATCATAACTCCTATTAGCTTTTTAACAGGGAGCTTGGTGGCCTTTGTAGACTGCTTCTCAGACTTGCCATTTATTTTTTCAAAATTATCAATTATCAAATCTATTATTTTCAAAGGGTCCTTCTCTTCAACAAAAAATCCTAAAAAATTAGGGTTTTATTTTCTTTTGTCATTCTCAATCTTCTTCAAAATTTCCCATTTTATTTTCCTATTATATACCTATTGAAAAGTGATAGTTTCTGATCACATCCTCATCAAAATTGATTTGATGGGATATCCCCATCCTGGTAAGGATGATTTGTCTAACAAAGTTTAAGTGGCCCTCTAAATCACAAACCCTTTATGTCCCTAATTTTAAAGAATATTTAGCCTTCAAATAGGCTTTCAACTCCTCCAAGGTTTCTACACCAATGTACCATTCACCAAACATAGTGCAATTTGGAAGAAATGTGGCATTTTTTGTTTTTTCATCACATCTTTCTCCATCCAAAGCATCTGCCACATGAATTCAAGAAAATCAATTCTATTTGGCACAAATTTTGGCAACACATGGGGTGGTTGAGTACACCCATATACTTTGATTATAGTATGGTCAAGCAAGAAATACCAATTAGAAAAGTTATGTTTGTGACCCTATTTTAGCCTATGAGCAAGAGGCTTCAACATTTCTCTGACCTCTTTGGTTAATCTAAGAAAAAGGATACCAAGGGAATTCATTATTATGACTGAGAACCCATCATGGAACACAAAATAGTTACTATTCTGACAATGAGTGTCCCATTTGTAACACCAGCACTGTGTAGGCAATCTCTGTCCCTTTTGATCAATCATGCTCAAGTCCATCCTTCTGAACTACTTCCTTTTATTCTGATACAAAATTAAATGACACAACAAAGAATAATATTTAAACTCCATAGGTGTCTCTTTCTCCCCTATTTTCAAAAATCCATCATGCAATTTCTACTCAAAAAAATGATTCAAAATCATACTCAACATTAACCTCTAGGTTCTATATTCGCACGGCCATTATCATCATGGCAACTGGAATTCTATCTTGGGCATCAATTCCTAGCACTTGACATAAAGCAAAATATGTCCTTTTAAAATACACAACAAAGTCATCAATTGGAAAAGGCTCAACTACAGTGGTTGGGATTGAAATTCTATTGTTGGCCCCTTTCCTCATGTACATGGACAATTCATCAGTCCTATGTATATTTCTCAGGCTAGTATATTCTTGTTCACTCTTCTTCAAGTCAACTTTTTTGAGGGATTACTTGTTGAGCATGAAGCAATCAATTATTGCATTTTTGTTCATAGCCACTAATGGTGACCCATTTGGAAACTTGATAGTTTTGATGGCTAGATGATAGTGTTGTGTCAATATCCTAATCAAATCCAAATCAATGAATACATTTGGCACCACAAGCTTAGCCAAATTCAAATTTTAGGGTTTTACAACTAGTCCCTATCCATCTTGATTTTCACAAAAATATCAAAAAAGGTTCCATCTTGAGATAGGGACTCTAGCATCCTAACACCCCTCTACTACATCCATGAATAGTTTCTTATACCCTTTGTCAACTAAATTTGGAAAAATGTCCAATAGTGACTATTGAAGGGGCTACTTCTTGGGAATATGGGGTTCAATGCTCTTACTTACAGACTCAAATTTCTAAGGTACCATAGTTTGAACTAAGGTTTCGATAGTCACTTGCTCTACCAAACTGATTGAAAATAATTCACAAACTAAATACCAAATTTTATGAAGAGAGTGATGAGGTAGACTTACCTGATTGGAAGATGGTCAAAGTGCACACATAGAGCTTGAGTTTGTCATCTACAATCACCATTGAATTTGATTGAATGATAAAATATAAAGAAATTCCAAATTTTATTCTACTATAGAGCTGATCATTTTGCCATTACTCTGGTTCATGCCATGAAATTTATAAATCCTAGCATTCAAGTCTTTCAAACACAGACCATTAATTTGGTCCAATCTAATGGTTGGGTGGCTACTTTAATCATGAGCATCAATGATAACCACTATGGGGTAGTGATATATTCATTTTAGCATTTAATACTTTACCACATTATTGCAAGACCTATTTACATCTATCACAAGACCATAAGAGCTTATAGATGGTTATACCACATCTTTCACCACTTACCACCACCTCATAAGCCTTGATACACATCATCATGGGATAGAAAGATATATGTTACCCCTTATACCTCATATCACATTACTACCAACCTTTAATCTAACCATTGTAGGACCTTCGGATCCTTTGGTATCCCTTCACTATTTATCATATCACCACAAGCATTGGATTTAACTATGGTAGGAGCGTGGGACATACTTTATATAACTATTATCACTTATCACTAGCTCTCAAGACCTTACTTAAACTATCATAGGGCTAAGATGTCTTAAAATTCTCCTAATAGGGTTCTTGAGTAGAGAATTTATTCATTACAATTCATATGTACCTTTTATAGTTAAATTTTTGACCTAGAGTGTCAAGGAAAATATATAAAAAATATAGAGTGTGAACTCTGAGAGTTAATATTTCTAGCTATGTATATTAAGGTTTGGGTGAGTAATGTCCATTGACTAACCCTTGAAAATAATGGGATTACTAGTAGTAGATATGATCCATGTAATGAAGGAGGTGTAAAATGGTTGTGCATATTCTATAAGTTACCATACTTTAAGGATATAACCATTAGACATATTGTTGACTTTATGCACACTGAGAAAAATATAGCCTATGCTATTATAGAAACTCTTTTTGGTGCTTTTGATACTATTTCATCATATGAAGACTTTTGATATCTAAAGATTCATTGAAATCTTTGGGTTGAAAAATGTGATGATGAAAAATATAGAAAACCTAGTGCTCCTTATGTCTGGACAAAGGAACAACATGCACAATTCTTACAGTTGATGTCTCAGACTCACTTTCCCACTGGATATGTAAGTAGTAGTATTAGAAGTAAAACTGACATTAATGGCTTAAGAGGCCTCAAGACCCATGACTATCATGTCATAATCAAGAATATTTTACCTATTGTGGCAAATATATCTAGTTTTTCAAAGGGGCCAAGATTAACAATTATAAGGTTGGGCCTAATATTAAAGAGAATGAATTTACATGTATTAGATCCTTCAAACTTTGATATTTTAACACATCACCACAAGACCTATTTACATCTATCATGGGACCATAGGAGCTTTTAGACAGTTATACCGCATCTTTCACCACTTATCACCACCTTGCAAGCCTTGATACATGTCATCACAAGATGTTGAGATACATGTTACCCCTTATACCTCATACTGTGCTACTACCAACCTTTGATCTGACCTTTGTGGGACCATGGGATCCTTTGGCATCCCTTCACTATTTACCTTATCACCACAAGCATTAGATTTAACTATGGCAAGAGTCTGAGATATACTTTATATAACTATTACTGCTTATCGCTAACCCACAAGACCTTTTTTGAATTATTGTAGGGTTGTGGTATGTGTTAAAATTCTCCTAATAGAGTTCTCAAGTAGATAATTCATTCATTGTGATTCATATGTACCTTCTATACTTAAATTTTTAACCTAGAGTGTCAAGGAAAATATATGAAAAATATAGAGTGTGGACTCTAGAGAGTTAATATATCTAACTATGTATATTAGGCTTTGGGTGACTAATGTCCATTGATTAACCCTTTAACAATGAGACATTATGTGATAGAGTAATAAAATTTATGAGAATATTGAAATAAAAAAATATGTGCCTCATATATTACGAATGGTAGGATGGTGAGATACATGTTACCCCTTATACCTCATACTATGTTATCACCAACCTTTGATCTAACCATCACAGGACCACGAGATCCTTTGGCATCCCTTCACTATTTACCATATCATTGCAAGCATTGGATTTAACTATGGTAGAAGTGTGGGACATACTTTATATAACTATTACCACTTACCCTTAGCCCACAAGACCTTCTCTAAACTGTCACAAGGCTGTATCTTTATATATCGTAACACCACAAGTGAAGTTCCTACATGCTATGGGGAAGCGGTAACTATCTTATCACTTCCTTTGGTTCCCACACACCTACCAAAGCTATTTGAATGTATTGCAGGGTTGTGGTAAGAGACAAAAAATACATCAATGATCAAAATACAAATGTCTTTCACATGGACATGATATGGGATGCTTATGAATGACCCCTGGAATAATTCTAAAATGAATACGGACTCCTAGGATGAATTTTATGAATTTTGAAAAAAATACCTCAAAGAAATGTGGTCTCATGGTGATGAAATGCCATGACAAGCAAATTGTTATGGATTGTCATGGAATTCCATCACCATGAGACCACATTTCTTTGAGGCAATTTTTAAACTAGTTCACTACCTTGTCTATGTTATTGCTTATTATTATGCTTTGATATATTTTTTCCAAGCATCCATAGCTTATTCAAAAACATCTATTTTAGGCTTTTATCCATAACAACAAGGCAGTGAACTATTTGATAAAATGCTTTGGTAGGCATGTACGAAAAATGTTGTAGCATAGAGAAGGTAGTGAACTATTTGAAAAAATGCCTCAAAGAAATGTGGTCTCATGGAATGCCATGACAAGCAAATGTAATTGGCAGCTGCTCCTAGTTATTAGTTATGTAATGTGAAGTAATTACATAATTGCTTAGGTTGACTTTGTAAAAACTATATTGTAATTAAAATTTTGTCATCTATCAGCATCTAGTTATTAGTTATACAATGTGAAGTAAAGCTTTGAGTTTGAAAGATGTGCAATGTAATATAATCAGTAATTTGAATATAAACTACAAAAATCTATTTTTTATAATTCATTAGTTAAAATCTCTATTTTATTTTCTCTCTATAACTTTATTTCTATGGAAATTCATTTCAATTAAAAAAATAGATTTTGTCTCTTAGTCTACAATTTTTTACATTTTTTTAAAAATCTGATTTTTTCCTGATATTTTCAAAAAATCTTGAAATTTTGGTTTGCCAATTTTTTCCTCAAAATATTTTTGTTGCTATGTGTATAAAATTATATATGGATCAACGTCAAAGGTTGACTATGGATCAATACCATGCATTTGATGAGAGAGTAGCCGATGAGAGGGACATGGACAAAAATTTATATCCATGTAATCACTGGCTTGGTGGAAAGATGAGAAAAAGAAATCTGATTTATCGACATATGATAAGATATGGGCATAGTGGTATAATCCCTTGGGATTAAAATTATTATGAAGATATGATACAATTGTAGAGTGTGAGAGATGAAGAGGCAACAAACATAGATGAAGTGGCACCAAACATAGATGAAGAGGCAGCAATGCTAGATGAAGGGTTTGAATTTGATAGAATGTTGAATGAGGGTTTAAATGATGATTGGGAAAAGTTGATGGAGGATGATTTAAATCCTGTGTACGCTAATTGTAATTTAAGTCAATTGACAACGATCCTTCAAATTATTAACTTACAAGTGCTGTTTGGTTGGACAAATGAGAGTGTAGATTAGTTATTGGCATTATTAAGTTTGTTGTTACCACCTGACTCTACATTGACAACAAAATGAAGTCAATGTAAAAATGAAATAACTAAGCTAGGATTAGGGTATGAAAACATCCACACATGTGTCAATGGTTGTGTATTATTTCACAAAAATCTTGCAAGTGAGAGTGAATGTCCAAAATGTCATGAAGCAAGGTATAGACAAGGGTTAAAATCAGCTATGGTTCCTATAAAGGTTCTTCACCACTTTCTAATAATCCCATGATTATTCTAAATGTATAGGTGTAGAGACATTACTAAACTTATGCAATAACATGCCCAAAATAAGATCACTAATGGAAAACAATAACATGTGCCTGATTCTAAGATGTGGATAGAATTTGATAATATATAGCCTAATTTTTATCAAGATCCTCATAATAAAAGGTTGGGTTTGGCTCTAGATGGGGTGAACCCATTCTCAGATCATAGTACTAAATGGTCAACTTGGCCAGTGTTTTTAATAAATTATAACTTGCCTCCATGGTTAGTAACTAAACCATTTTTATTAATGCTATCATTGATTATACCAAGAAAGAAAAGTGTGACTTCAAATACAATCGATGCTTATCTAGAGCAATAATATGATGAGTTAATGGAATTATGGAAAGGAATTGAAGCAATTCAATCTTTAAGGTATGGTCATTCAATCAAATTCACTTTAACAGCTTTCTTATTGTTTTTAATTCATGATCTTCCTGCATATGGCACATTGTCTGGTCTCAGTGTTCATGGATACCATGGATGTCTTGCTTGCAACTTTAAGGAATTTGTGAGTCCCTCAAGAAGTTTGTGTAAGTGTATTTATTGTGGACATTATATTTACCTTAAAATATATCATCCATATCATCGACAAAAAACATGTTTCAATGGTCAAAAAGAGAATCATGAAGGACCATTGCTAATAATGGGTGATTATATTATTGAGAATGGACAAAAAAAAATGTCGTTATTGAAAATGATGGGATTGTTGGTAGTATATATGATCCATGTAATGAAAGCAGTGTAAAATGGTTGTGCATATTCTATAAGTTACCATACTTTTAGGATATAGCCATTAGGCATACTATTGACTTTATGCATACTAAGAAAAATATAGCCTATGTTATTATAGAAACTCTTTTTGGTGATTTTGATACTATTTCATTGCATGAAGACTTTTGACAAATAAATATTCATTAAAATATTTGGGTTGAAAAATGTGATGATGAAAAATATATAAAAACTAGTGTTCCTTATGTCTGGACAAAGGAATAATGTGCACAATTCTTACAATTGATGTCTCAAACTTGCTTTCCCACTGGATATGTAACTAGTAGTATTAGAAGCCAAACTGACATTAATGGCTTAAGAGGCCTCAAGACCCATGACTGTTATGTCATAATTGAGAATATTTTACCTATTGTAGTAAATATATCAAGTTTGGCACAGGGCCTAAGATTGGCAATTATAAGGTTGGGCCTAATATTAAAGAGAATTAGTTTACATGTATTAGATCCTTTGAACTTCGATAGTTTGAGGGAGGAGGTTATTAAAGTCCTTTGTCTATTGGAATAGGAATTTCCACCAAAAATCTTTAAAATTTCTATGCATCTTTTGATACATCTACAATATAAACTAGAGCATTGTGGCCCAGTAAGAATGAGATGTTTATATCCTATAGAATGACATATGAAGGTTTTGAAAAAAATTGTTCATACTAGGGCAAAACTAGAAGGCAGCATGTATGAGGGATATTCAATGCAAGAGGTCATGGGATTTTGCATAGAATATATGAAAGATTTTAAAAATGTCAATCAACATATATGGGATGATGAAGAAGATGAGATAGTTGTAAGTGAAGTATTAGAAGGCAATGGATGTCACTTCAAGATATCACATCAAGAAAGAAGTATGATACATGCCTATACTCTTCAAAACACATGTTCATTCGATAAGTGGCATAGGTAAAAAAAATACACAATAATTTATTTACTCAATTGCATTTACACATTTATATTATTAATCTTACTATTTGTATGTTAATATTTTATGTATAAAATATGATTAAGATTTGGATGTAACATCAACCTCAAAAGCGTAGACATCATGATTTGATTGGAGGTGATTCTTTTCCAAAATTTGAAGAGATGATTGCTAA
Organism: Torreya grandis; assembly: GCA_037957365.1. Classification (NCBI taxonomy): domain Eukaryota; kingdom Viridiplantae; phylum Streptophyta; class Pinopsida; order Cupressales; family Taxaceae; genus Torreya; species Torreya grandis. The sequence continues at coordinate 815,150 of JARHVA010004324.1, read as the reverse complement.
TTCAATCCGTGATGCAAAAAAATAAGGTCAACATATAACAATAGAGGAAAGTGAGATTTCACAATCTCCACATTTATGGGCTATGTGTTTTAGTGGAATGTGGGCCTATGGTAGTCATTTAAGAGTGGAAGAAAAAGACAAAGGAAAGATAAATTATGATTGTGTTATTAGTGTTGAATTTCTTCATAAAAGTGAGAATAAATTTTATGTTGGATTCATCCAAGAAATTATTCAAGTGAATTTTGGTGAAAATAGTCCTATATTATTAAAATGTAAGTGGATTCGACCATCCACAGTACAATTTTATGAGTATAGATTTATATGCATAAATATAGGACAATTTTTATTAGAAATAGATGAATTGTATGTTTCCCCTCTTCAAATGAACCAATCATTTCTAATTAATGATGTATGAAGCCTAGGATGATCATATGTCATTCAAATAGAGTCTCATTCCAAATGAAAATTCATGGAAGTTGTCGATATAATTCCTAATGGGTAATATGTTAATTTACAAGAAACATTCAAAGAAGTGGATGAGATGATGATGGAGTGTTTGAAGAAGATATTTTTATTACCAATGAAGATATTGGGAGAGAGAATCTACTGCATGTCATTTATGAGGATGAGGAAGAAAATCAAGCAAATGCAGATAGGAGTGATCAAGATTCTTAAGTGTCAATATCTAGTTGAAACAAGGGATAGTCATATTGATAGTCTGATACCTGTAATTGTAAACATCTTCTTGGTTTTTGACTGTAAATTATTTTTAATCTATAACCTAAATTCTTTTTTAAGTTTCTATTTGCAATTATCAGTGGATTGGAAAGTCAATATTTATCAACTTATGAACTCAATAAATTTTTACCAATTTAAGTTGTTGATTTATATATTATTGTTTATTTGGACTTCAAGAAATGAGGAAAAGGACTGTAAGGCACAAATTAATCAATGATAGTGATCATAATGCTAAAATTTCATTGACAAATTATGTGTGTTTTCATAGATAAAAAGTGGCCAAGAATAATGAAAATATATCATGTCTTGGTTTGATAAACAGTCAAGTTGTAAATCCACTAAGTAGTATATTATTTGTTTAATAGTGTTTAATAAAATTTTATAGGCAAGAGCTTTATATATATAAGACATAATATGATATTTTTTTTGTTTTATAGGCAAGAAAAAGAGTGCAAAAAAATGTGGAGAAAAAACAAAAGGAAATAAAAGATACAATGTTGCCATCTCATAGAATCTAATACATTTGTGATTCAACAAATGTAGTTGGTGAAAACAATAGTTGTGATGATGTGCAGCTTGATATAGCATATGGTGATGTGCAACTTGATATAGAACATGGTGATGTGTATCCTAAAACAACACATCATAATGTGCATCTTGATATAGCACATGGTGATGTGCAACATCGTGATGATCTCTTAGCACAAAGTCTAAGAGAGATTATTGAAAAAACTTATATCAAAGGAACAACAGGTCTGTAGATGATTTATTCAACATTAAAGGATGTGTTTGAAGTGAAATATATGGAAACCAATATTAATCTACCTACTCATACCACACTTGATGTGGCCAAGTATCATGAAGTTTTAGTTAATGAAAGTCATGAAGAGAGACTGCTTGCATCTGTTGTGCCTCAAAGTGTACCTATTACATCTAGAACTTTTGATGGAACTAGTGGATCAACCAAAAATACTGGTAGTGGTTTAATAGAAGATGTATCTTCATTTGTGAAAAAATAAAGATCGAGTCAATATTTGTATAGATCTATGGAGAGGAATGCAAAATTAAGATAAGTAGAAGGCAAGAAGCCATTCTTGGTTGAGGTATCGAGAGATGGTGAGCCCATTGGGCCAAATGCTACAAAGTGGGCCTCCAAGTTGGGTGTAAGATGTAGGGCCCATTTGGATATTTTCAAATCAAGTTTTGAAAAGCAAGATCCACAAATTATGGAAAATTTTATACAAAAAATGGAAAATGCTTTTGAGACTACTGGTGGACAAATCTCTAGAAAATATTACAAGCAAAAGATGAGAATTTTGATGAACAATTTTTGATATAGTTTCAAAAAAATAATCATGGAGGGAAAATAGAGGTTAGACTCCACTCTATCTCCCAAACAATGGGAGTTAATGAAATAAAGTATGCATTTCAAAGAATATTTGGCAAAGAGTAACAAAGGCAAGAGAGCAAAAGATAATGTGAGGGCTGGGTATACATTTGGTCATAACAGGTTGTAGGCCAAAATAGACAAATTTATAGTAAGTGTATCATTTTTTGGTTCAATTTACATTGTGTTATTTATTTCAATATTTTTATTGAACTAACTAAATCTTGAAATTGATATTATATTTTAGGTGGAAAATAGTAATAGAGAAGCAGGTGTAGAAGATATTGTCAATTATATGGCAGCACTAGATTGACCTGGTAAATCTAAGAGTGGGATGAAGTGGAAATCTAGTTCGTCAATAGAGATTTCACAACCATATATTAAATGCCTAGTAGGAGCCTCTCTAGATCATGTCAACTCAGATGAAAGGTACCAACAGGTAAAGAGTTGCATATTCGGTCTCACTCAGTAAGTTTTTTAGTTGGTTGCCTCCGTTAACCCTATAATTTCTACATGGAATGAGCATAAATCCATGGATTCAGCTGAGGTAAGAGGCTCTATTGATCTCATTCATTATTTTTTGTAAATTCTATATAAAAATGCCTCTTAATATGTAGATTATTAAAATATGACCATAGGATAATCCAACCCAGTTTCTTTATTATTGTAGTGATCTAGAAAATGCTCTTGTGGACAAATTTATAGCTTGCATTCTTTACTTGACTATTGAATGCTTTGTATATTTTTTTTCATGATAGTTAAACCACATGCAGATAAATTTTATCAAAGTAGCAAGAAAATAAAAATGCCTTCATGATGTTAATAGAGCTATCGATATATATAGTGATCATGATGAACTGGACAAGAATGTGCAGCACAATCATCATAGTTGTGCTGAATTAGTTGAGGTAATATAATAGTTGTCATTTATATGTCCCAATGTTTTGTAATTATTCATACTTAAAATGTTTTATATCTCAATATAATATGTTTTTTTTTGTAGACATTTATTGATAAACTCTAAGAAGGGGATAAAGTTCAAGTATTGGATCCATTTGATGGTGCTGCTATGGGCATTGGGTAGATTCAGTCACTATCTATTGTACATGGAGTCAAATTAAAAGGAATAGGAGATGCAAATGTAAATATTTTAAAGGTCACAAGTAACATACCTCTTTCCTGTAAAGACAAAATAGATGGAGCTATTTGTCTGAAAGAGAAAGAAGGGACCTTCACATGGTGGCCACTAAAATATTTGAAAAAAGTAACATAGTTGATGTTTATCATGTACTAGCTGTTAGATAGCTTGGCCCACTGCTTTATGCAATAGTTTGAATGTATTCATGTTCAAGGATATTCTTAGTGTTTTTTGTCTATTTTGGAGTTGTATAAGCAAAAAAAAGCATTATAACTCAGTTTTCTCAGTCACAGCACCGAGAAACACACTTTATATTAACACATTTTCCAAAGCAAAGACATATTTTTGTCTTGTATCTACTGTAAAAACACTTTTTCTCAATAAAATTTTAGTATTTTTCCTTCTTAATAGCTATTTCATTATGTGTAAATGAATTATGGATTATGTTTTTTTGTGTTTTATGTCATATGTTTCATGGCATCTGTATCTAATACCCAAACATTTATTAATTCATACTGAGTTTCAAATTAAATTTATATTCCCTAATGTTGTAAATGTTGAGTCATGAGAAATATCCATGGATTAATCATAGTCATGCTCTACATATTGAGAAAAATAATATTTATGTGTTTTGTGAATAAAATTAAGGATCACTGCCATATAGCATGGGCCATTTAAAAGTCTCATGGCCACATGAATCTAGGACTGTTGTTAGTGCTGTAATTGGATGTGACATAATTATTTTCCAATGTAATTGGATTTACTTTTATTGTGCCTTATATTAAGGTAATCTTATTACTTAATTGGAGGTGACTTAAGAAATATGCAACCTAATTGGAATTACCTTTCTTGTACTTAATATTATGACTTAAATTTTTTCATACTCTTATCAACTATAAATTAATGAAGAGGTTAATGGAGTCTTAATCAATATGGTATGTGACAAATCTAAAATAGGAGTCTAAAATTTGACATCTATCCATATTTTTTAGATATATATATTTAAAATATATGTACTACTACTACTACTTATGCATCCAACGAAAGCCAAAAAGATACCCCCAGCTGTAGAATGTAACAAGTAAAATAGTGTAATGGGTGTCTGTAATTATCATTTGTAATACATATTGAAGGTTTTCAAAATTATTCTTTCAAGAAGTGAGCATTTACAATTACATAGATTATCCATTTTTTATATTATAAGTCTAAAAAGAGGGTACAAAGCCTAAGTACAAAAAGCCTAAGGGGCAAAAAAATAGGCCAAAGGCCACTAACAGCCAAAAAATAGCAGACAGATAAAAGCAAAATAAGAAACAACAAATAGGCTAGGGATTAACCATAATAAAAACATTAGTTTTTTATCAATTCTTTCCAATCTTATTTGATGAACTTGAGAAGGTCCTCCATGCTAGCAATTTCTCCTTCTATATCTTTATCTTCTTTTGGGAGGTCTTGAAGAATCATCAGGGAAGAAGCCACATGATGGATAACTTTCAAGCAAATAGTGGTTAGCACCTTTATTTTATTTTGAAGGGAGTGCAAACCCTTCTTCACTTCATTCAACTCCCTTTCAATCTAGATTTCCTCTTCACTAGTATCCATGAAATCCTTCTTGTCAGAATCATAAGTGGAGTCATTTAATTCCTCAAAATAACTAGTTTCCTCCTCTAATTACTGATCAAGATTAGGTTTATATTCTAATTTACTTGCTTCCTCCCCCTGATCCAAGGTAGAGGGATCATCCACAGTCTTTACCAATGAAATTTTTCCCCTTCCAATCTCTTGGATCTCCTGATATTCATCGACTTTCTTTCCATACATCTCTAAAATTTAAAACTAGACCTTTCCTCCATAACCTCCTCACCTTGCACCTGGGCCTCTAGGTGCTCTTTGTCACTAGCCAAATTTTGAGGCTCCACTCCCACCACTTTCTTGTTATTACTCTTTCCCTAATTTATCTTCTAAGAATTGATCCAAACAATCAATTTCCTCTTTTTATTACCAAAAAAGGAAGGGTTATTTTTTAGCTCCCGTAGCCCTTCGATAGTCAAAAGTGTCAAGGGATTTGAAAGTCACAGCTATCAGGGAGAGATAACTAGAGCCCAGCCTGAGAGGCCAAAAAAAGCTTTCAAACTTAGGGGATATGTTTGAAGAGGGGGGAACAAGGTTCTTGGAAAAGGGTAGGGCACCATGGGGACCCATGGAACCAAATATGACACTCAAAGGAATGTGATCATTAGTGTCACTATCATGGGAACTATCTAACACCTACACTTTTAAAGGCTTAGAGGGATACAATGCAAGGTGAAAGTGATAAAGCTTGAAGATAAGATCTTGGTGGAGTGGAATGGTGGAGGTAGCTGGAGTTTTTTCAAAGAAATTTTTGATAAACTTAATAGATGTCTCTAGGGATGACAGGAGGAAGAAGGGGAAGTCAACCAATGTCTTATGATGAAAGTGATTCAAAAGAGCAAAATTATAATGATAAAATCACTTAAAATGACCTTGAAGGGTAAAATATTTCATGATGATGAAGCATACCTTATCCCAAGGGTTAAACAAGTTCTCTATCAAAGCCTTCCTGTAATTTCACCAATGCTTCTCCTTCAATGAAGAATTTTTTCAACCCTTTCAGGTCTTGAACTTTGGTGAGTGTTTTCAATCTTCTATCATCACAACGTAAACTTGTGGCCTTAGCAATTGACTCCTCACTATAAACAAACTCTATACCTCCAACCTGAACTTTATGGTCACCATTCCAGCTTGAAGTAAATTGAATGGAGATGTTCTCATCATATCCATTCAGGCATTCAAGAAAATGATAAATTCCACCTTCATAACATATACTCCAAAGCATAGCATCCACTTTAGTTTCATCACATGATAATGACTTAGTTCTGACTCTTTCTCCTCCCATGACTATTAAACCTTCACCAAATTGTTGCACGAATGAAAAGGACCTAGACCAAAGTGAATTACCACCACCAAGGATTAACATCAAAAATTATGAAAGCTATTGAAGCCCACACCCAATTTTTAGTAAAATTCAAGATGACTAATGATTATAGCACATGTGAAAGAGATTGCTAGGATTTGCCATGTGAGAACATGTCTTAAAGGATTGAGGTTGCCTCGTGTGATATTGATTTTCTTCGAGTTGAAATACTCAAAACAAAGAATGATGAGTATAGTATAATGATGATGAATGAAATTAGCATGAATAAAAATGACTAAATATACCACTAAATTGATCAAAATGATGATTAAAATTAATGACTAAATAAACTACCAATGGACAAAAATAAGTGAATAAAAATGACTAAATAAGTGACCAGACAACAATAATCAATGACTAAATTAATGACTAATTATATCAATGAATAAAAATGACTAAATAAGTGACTAGATTACAATAATCAATGACTAAATATATTACCAAATTGATCAATCAAAACAACCAATAAATGACTTAAAATGGTTTAGTCATCAATTTGGTCACTTTATAAATGACTGGCAATAAACTACTAATGGTCACATGATCATGTTTGGTAATTTATATGCAATTTTTAGTAGTTTTTTTAATTATATATTGTTCTTTTTGTACTAGTGAGGGTTCTTCATAGGTTAAATGCATTGTTTTTGTCACATCATCTACCAAATAAGATATCATATAGAAATTATCATCTTATAAGATCCCTAGATTGGTGATTCAATGAATCAAATTTATGTTGATTATCTCGCCAAGGATAATGATTTTTTGGAAGTCAAGATGATGTCCAACAAAAGGAACCATATTTCATTGACATAAGAAATGCTTGGGAAGCCATATATTCTATTTAAAAAATCCATGGTAATCCATACCCATGTTTTGAAAGTGGCTATAGGAATGTAGGGCCTTGAAACATGAGCTTACTTGGGTTGCCTACCCATTCTTTCAATTTTCTATGAATGTTGTTTTTGAGGAACCATGAATTGACCATGTCCTACTTATAAGTCACCTCTATAAAAAAGACCTTGTAGTATCTCTTGAATGCATTTATGCTTATGTATGCTACATGAGTCTTGCCATGTTAAAAATTTAGTATTTTTACAGAGATTTTCCCACTCACAAATAAATTAATTCAAGGCATTACGTCACACTTGGAAGCAACATTGTGTAAGCCTACTACTTTTATTTCTATAAGGTTTTCCTTATATCTCTATGTAAAAATTTAAAGTTGGTCTTTCGTCATGTCTGGTTCCACAACATCAACCTCAAATGTTGTGTCAGTAGACTTAGCTAGTCCTATAATTGAATATCTAAAAAGAGGAGTGTGAGATGAGAAAGCCATTGAACCTCAAGTAAGAATACACCTATTCTTTGAATAGCCTAAAATTTCTACATCATTATGAGGCTTCAAATATATATTTTTCACTTGATAGGTAGGAGGTAATGTGATCACATTGAGTATGGGACTCAAATTATATTGATTTAGATTCGTTAGCTTCATAAATTGAATGCATTAAGTTACCAATTCATGTGAAATAATTGTAGAAATGATTTTTATTCCATTCCTTGTCTACTTTTCTCATTTAAATTTCATAATGCCAAATTTCATGGATTTTATTGCCATGTATCTTCTTTTACTTGCTTACGGGTGCCTAGTCAGCATAATAGGATAGATGTCCCTTTTTTGTGCTCTCAATTTATTCATGTATTTGTTATTTTATTATGTGGATGAATGACACATGTTTTTGTATTGTTTTACTTCTTATATCTAAGCTCTGGTATGTTGTAATTCATTCTTATGGTCACAATTTAGTGGGAATATGACACATGGAAGGATCCTAATGATACACTTTCCTAGAGACTAAAATTTATTTTCAAGAAGTGAGCCACCTTCGGGTTAACAAGATGGTGACATGTGGATGGCTCTCATTACTCCAATTACCAGGGATAATCATATAATGAAATTTGTTGAGATCACCTCTAAATTAGAAAGATGGTAACACGTGGATGGGTCTCACTAATACGCTTACCCAAGATAATCATACAATGAAATATGTTGACATCACCTTATGGTTAGTAAGATGGTGACATGTGGGTGGTTCTCGCTACTCTACTTACCCAAGCTAATTATATAAGGAACTCTGTTGATGTTACCTCTAAGTTAGTGAGATGATGACGTTTAGAAATATCTTAGTGATCTACTTACTTGGGTGACTTGGGATTTAGGTTAGCAAAATAATGCCATGTGGAAAAACTAGATGAACCTAGAAGTGTTCTAGGGAAACATTTAAGTATAAAATAACCTATTCAAGACACATCACAGATAAATAATAAACTAGAATAAAACATGCGAGCTTGGTTAACCTTTAAAGCAAAAATATGACATGCAGATAAACCTTTTGAATTGAAATAAAGTCAAAGGCAAAAGATAAATCATGTATATGGCTTATTCACAACTTTTATTACTCTTCTCTTAACTTTGAAACACACTGTGGACTTTGAAAATAACCTTAGGATTATTATTTTAAAACCAATGTCATGGACTTCTAAGGATCTTAAGACCTCAAATAAAGATAGTGAATCATAGTGGGTCCCCATTTTAAAATTCAAATGGGGTGTGTGTGTTAGGGAAAAAAAAAAGTATGATGAAGGATGATAGATAGCGATCACCACCATGAACCTTATGAAGTGGGGAGATATGAATTATATTAATTTCTCAATGACCCACACAAGAGTGGAGGACATGAGGTTAATTCTCATGCTAAAAACACATTCCAATGATATAGAGATACACACCATTAAAAATAAGCTGACACTTTGAAAGTATCAGCTAGAGGAATCACTTAAAACCCTTTATACATACTAAACCATTTGATAATTAAGGGAATGCCTACCCATAATCTAATCAAAGTACCAACCTATGAATTTCTTACTTAGGTAGAAAAAAATAAGTAAGATCATGTGGAATGAATTTTAATAGTGGAATTCAAAAGGCAATATGCCCAACAAATTATTTTGTAGTAATTAATACCATACTAGTAGAAAGGACCAATGATAACCCAAAAAATAAGACTAAAGATCTCAATAATGTTGGGCATGACATAAATTAGAGGTCATGATCTAATCGTGCAGACTTGTATCAACACCAAATGAGGATCAATAACTATGGGAATGATACCTATTAACCCAATTGTAAAACCAACCCCTGTGTAACCTATTTACAATGAAAAATTTCACATCAATGAATCAATCCTTTCACCTATCACAAAGGTTAAGATGAAATTGTACAATCTAATCTCAAGGGTCTAATGAAAAAAATTAATTCCAAATATGTATAAAAGGGTTTTTTTAAATGATCTAGGAAATAAATAAAAAGTCAAATATTAAGTAATACATAATTATTATTTAGAAATCAAACATCACTTACATATCAAATAAAGGAATTAGATTGCAACTATGTATTCTAACCTATCTGATAGAGAAAGCCTATCAACATGACAATCTCTTGAAGAAAAGATCTCTTATCCTTTAGAATTTTATTTTAATGAAATATTTTTTAAATTTTTGATATCTCTTTAGGATCAAAATAGATTCAAAGAAATAAAATAAAAGAACTAAAAGATAAATAAAATAACTAAAAATGAAAATCAAACAGTGAGATGGAAATAAAAATTAACATAACTTAAGAACTCAACATGCTACCTAAAAAAGAAAGAACTAATCTCTAAAATAAAAAAACTATCAAGTAACAACCTAAATGAAACAATAAATAATCAAATATCACACTCTAATCTAATCATAACTAATAATAAAATAAAAGTATGAGATAAAATACTAATCTAATAATGCATAAAATTTTAATTATAAAACTAAGTAATTCTACATATATATAACAATATTATCTCTAATTTAAAACCTAATTATGTTATTTTTTTATTTGATAGGGTAAACACTTTTAAAATTGGATTTATGAAATAGATAAGTGAGTGTTTTGATTACTTGACCCACATCTAAGTGGAGGGTTTTGAACAAGGGTCCCATAACCAAGAGGGTTTAAGGATTCTACAACCATGACAATTCAAAACAAAAAGGTTTTAAGGGTCCCACAACCATGTCAGAAATAACAAGAGGGTTTTAAGGATCCCACAACCATAATAATTAAAATAGTGAGAGGGTTTTTTAGATTTCATAGTCATGATGAGAGGGTATGAAGAATCCCACAACCTTATCAAGACAAGGAAGGCAAATCCTTTACAAACAAAAAGTACAGATAATAGTTATCACCCTTAGATAAAGCTTCCCTAAAACTTTTAATGTAGAATAAAAATCAGCTAGAAATAGACTATCTTCCATTAATCTTCTATATTATCGAAACATCTACATAACCTCCACACAACTAGATCACAATTAGCAAGCCTACACACCCACTGAGCCAAATAATAGCTAAATCGCAACAAGGCAATAGGAAAATCATCCTTATAAATCTAGAAACAACTTGATATAAATCATTCAAATAATAAGATGGTTTGAATAATCCCACAACCATATCACCAAGAGGGTTTGAGGGACCCCATAACCTTAGAATCAAGGAAGATAACTCCTTAACAAACAAAAGATATAGACAATAATTATCATACTTTGGTAGAGCTTCCCTAAAAAATTTCTATAGAACAAAATCTATCTAGGAGTAGATAATATTCCACTAATATTATACCTCCTTGAAGCATCTGCATTGCCTCTGTGCAACTAAAGTACAACTAGAGGGTATGCATGCCCTTTGAGCCAAACAACAACTAGATCATAACAAGGAACTATCCAACTCATCCTCAATAATCTAAAAAAAAATTGATATAAATTAGGAATCTTTAGCCCATCATAAATCACATTTGTCTCTGATTTGGCTAAGAAACCTTCATCAATTTGTCTATCATCATACCTTTTCCTATAAAGGTGGTTGGGGTGATCTTTGCACAATAGACTAGTCGATCAATAAATAATACATAGAAGTTTTAATACCAACCCTAAAAATTGGAAGAGATAGGGGTGAAATCCTCTAACATCTACCATTCCTTGAAAGATAATAAAGTGGAATCCTCTAACATCCACAGAAGGAAGGTAGAGGTAGATTCTTCTATCATCTACCCAAACCTTGAATGTTTTGATAAGGAATCCTCTAACTTCCTCCATTAAATCTCACAACGTTCCAACCCCGATAAGGTAGGTAGATTCAAATAAGAGTCCTCCACATTTGAACCCAAAAAAACTATGGCCCAAGTCATGGGGTTCACATAAAATAAAAAGGAGATATACACCCTTTGGATATCAAAGCTAGATAGTCAAACCATCACCAGTCTAGTAACTACTTGGTACATGGTATAAAATAGATAAAATAACAAAGCTTCCTCCTTTTCCCAATGGGAGAGGGAGATAAATAAATAGCCAAAAAACTATATAAAATAGGTTCCCATAGGATAAAACCAAGATAAAATAGGATCATAGAGGAAATACAATACCACTTATCCTTTGAAATGGGGTAATCTCTCTTCAGGATGAAACAAACACTTCACTATAAACTTTTACCAGTTTGTTGTCTTACCTAGCACAATCAAAGTCTTGTGGGTTTATTGTAAGGAGGTATAAACTCTTTAGCTCTGATTTCACTTAAATAAATCCACCTTTTTATTGTGAATATTTTGTCAGTCTAACATTTTACCAGGTATAGTCTTAAATATATAGATCTACCACTTAGCATCGATAAATTATCTGCTCTATTTTTCTACTAGATCCCACCCAAAATCTTCAATTTTAGTATTTGGCACCTGTCAAGATTTTACCCTGATTCTCTCCTACCTAATGGGCCATTCAAACTTCTAGGGATGACTCTGATTACATAGGAAACCCCCAATCCTCCTAGATCTGGATTATCTTTGTCTCCTTGTTCTTCTTGTTATCCTTCTTGTCCATGCCTTGTTTGAAAATTCCTCTTAATTATATTATTTAATCAAATAAAATAATTTAATCATACATTTAATAGAAACACTTGATCAAAAAAATGAAGAACTAAAATAAAGATCCTAGAATATAAAAGACTTAATCAATTAAAATCTAAAACTAAAGATGAAATCATAAATAAATTTCAAGAAAGAATAATAATGAAATGAAATAACAACAAACTAAATAAAAAGAATAAAATGAAGTAATGAAATAAAAGGGATATGAATCTATTCTAATCTTAAATAAATTAATTAAAGTTAAAACAAGGTTAAATCTTTAAAAAAAAGAATGCAAGTCTAAAAAAAGAGTCATCTTAGTAGAAATTTAAAGAAATTTTATTTGAGAAACAAGATTTTAGTACAAATAGTCTTCAAGAAGACAATTATTTAGAATTGAGAAATCAACAAATGTCACACAAACTGAGGTATTCATAATTTTTTAAATCGAGTACATGATTAACTACTCATACGACTACATAACTATGCTAAACAAATAATTTATTTCACCATCAGAGAATGTATTATTCGATCTATCTCTTATGTTCCTCTCATCTGTGTTATGACTTTGATCTATTTATAAGGTAATCTTTTGGAGATAGTTACAAATAAGTTATAACTAACTTGTTAGTTAGTTATTGTTAACTTTGATTAAATTTTAAAATTCAATTATTCATATTACAACTTAAATTTCAAAATGTAGATTTAATAAAGTTTAAATAGATCTAAATAATTAAATAATAGATCGATAACCACTCTAATAGGTGGGGGGCCATGACTCATAAGAATATAACACAATAAACATACAAATATACATAACATTTAAAATAAATACTAACAATTAAATAAAATTAAATACTTAAAATATTAAATGCCATAAGCATTTCCATATAATTTCATAAAATCAAATATTTCATTCTGTAGAATTATAATAACATATCTATCACAACTTTTTAAATCATATGAAAATACTCAAAGTATCACCATATCACAACAAGTCTATAGTAATTGAAAGTCAAAATATTCAACATGAAAAAATATCATTCTAAGTCTAAACTAAAAAATAAGTCAATAAATGAAACTCCCTTGTCAGTATAGTAATTTATGTACTCCATTAGTGCAGTGAGAGTTCAACCAATTTTATGCCCTCAGAATCATCAACTTGCAACTTGACCTTCTTCAATTTCTTAGTCACTGGAGGTTGGGCTATAGGGATGCTAGCATGTTTTTTACTAGAATAAGTAGATCTTTCAATTTTAGGTGAGGGTATTCTAGTATTAATAGGTAAAAATGAATGAGTATGCAATTTGGCAGTGGCCTCAAGCACATTTTCTATTTGATCAAGAATTGAAATATTTTTTAAGTTAGGTTCAGGTAATAGAACATTATGTAAATTAGGTTAAAAATCATTATGCATGTGATGAGAAGACTCACTTGGAATACCTAATCTATGAGGATGATGTTTTCCACAAGCTCTTCTCAAACTTCTATTACCAAGAAAGATCAAAAAACTAGTTGGTAATGAATCAAGCACATTCCATAATATGAGATTAGAAGCCTCAAAATGAATAGATACACAAATTACATGGTTAAATAGTTGATAAAACATGTTAGCAGCTCTACTGTCATAAAAATACTGACCTCAAAAAATACCTCAAGAATGACTGCCTTCACTATGCTAATTATTACCCTGACCACATACATTTCTCCCAAAATTATATGAATTTGGAGTTTAGCCTAACATATTTTACCAAACAAACTAAAATAATCTTTCTAAATGGCTTTACACATCAAACATTTGCTATATCCAAAATTCCTATTATCAACAAATAATCTCAAAATATTTACATCAAAATGATCAAAATTATAACATTATATCAAATTTCAACCATATAACCTTTACTAAATCTATAAACTATTAAAACTTTAGAAGGTTGCACCTCAGAATCACCAAACTTGTAGTAATCAAAATATCAATTATACTTGATATTTTCCATTTTTTTACCAAAGACTAAAACTAACATAGACAAAGGAGACTGCTATAAAATTAATCATGCAAAGAAACATGTTTACTAGACAAATATTATCTATCAAAATCTTTTTAAATCTATGGTCCCTAAAAAAATATGACAACATATTTAGTCTTGAAATAACCTTATTCGATTATATCCTAAAATCGATCTCAAAAGGTAAGACAAAACTAAACACCAAGAAAAAAATGTATTTCTGTTAATATCTCATCAATAAATACATTTAAAATAAATTCTTTATTTCTTAAAACCATACACACACCTCTTACAAAATGATCTTTCGTACTCTTAATCATCCTATATCATTTAAGTTAACATCAAAATGTCATTCAAAACAACATCATTATTGTATACCCCAACACCAAATGAATGATTTGAATAAATCCTTATATAATAACCATAAAAAAAATGTCAAATACATCATTATTTATACACAAATCATGACTATTTACAAACTGTAAAAAAACTATATCTTTTCAAGTTATTCAAAAATTCCATATGCATGCAAAATTTTATCATATATTTATATATAAGAACTGTGAGAATAATTTATTCAAACCAAAAAGCATGCAAGAACAACACAATTTTTTCAAATATCCATTCTAAACTAATGAAATTTATTAAAAATAGAGAAGAATCTACCATAATATGTCAAGCTAAACTATGTTTTGATAAAACAAATCTATTGAAAACATATCTACCATCAAAATCACATTATCAAAACTAATTCATGCATCTAACAAATAGAAAGACCCAATTGTATGTATGAAACCTTATTACTTTAAAATAATCTTATGTGCATGAATAAGATTGTTAACAAATTTTCTAGAAAAACCAACACATATTTTATCAATAAAATGGCCCAACCAAAATCTTATTAAGCAAAAATTTCATGCATGATAGAAAAAGTATATTTATTTAGGAAATTACTCAAAAATTAAAAACCCTCAACAAGCAAAACACTAAGAGCATCCAAGTCAAGTCATATCATATCAAATCAACTTAAAATCATTTCCAAATGATCAAAATTATTTCTATATGTTTCAATGAAATAAGCTCAGATTGCATGCAGTTTATTTAAAACTTAATGAAACTATTTATTCTAAAAGTAACTTAGATTTCCAATCAATGAAAATCAAAATCCAAGTCCTTGTAGAAAAACATGAAAATCTGAGCATGCATTCCATATTATCTCTTCAAATCAAGAAAATAACTTAAACATACCTTATCAAATTTGTAATAAAATCTTCTCAAATCCCACTATATTCTCCTCAACCCCTTGATAACATTTCTAACCAAGGTTTCACTCTCACAATAAGTTTGACATCAAATGATATCAGAACTACAAAATTTACCACTTAAATATTGTCAAAACTAACCACTCTAATGAAATTGAGAAACTCACTAAATGACTTAGTGAGATATTTTATCAATTACCAAATTAATATCCAATCCCATAGACCAAGGTAAGTACTCAAAATTAAATTCAAATAATCTATTAGATATGACAAAATAAACCTCAAGATTGTCATCCATTAATTTAATTCATAACCAAATTTATAGTGAATCACCATTTTAAACTCCCAACAGTGTCTTAAACCATTTTAAACCAACATGATCACCATTACATCTGTTAGCTTAGGACCCTATTTCACATGATATCTAACCAGGGACACCACCTTCAATGTGAACATCTCAAGTATATGACTTATAACTTAGGCAAGATTCATATTACCACTTAGGTAAAAAATCATATATATCATTTAAGAAATGCTTCTATGACCTAGAAAATAATTATATTTTAGGTCATTAATCCTTAGATTGTAGGTTTTCAAAATATTCAAAAGTATTATAAACTTATGTGCCACAAATCACATTTTTTTAAAATATATAACACTAGCAATACAAATTACTATAAATACTGCAAAAATGACTTTGAAAACCTTCTGATCAAAATAATCCAATATAAAATGCCTAAGAATATGTTTTATCACTTTAAATATATATGTTGATAACAAGGAACTTTGAATACATGACCTTGTATGAACAGTGTCTGAATATGCATCTAACTTATTTGATCACTTCAAATATGACCAAATACTATAACATAGTATGAGAAAAATATGTTTGTCTAATTCAACGCTAACCATGTATTTTATCAGTGGCGCACTGGAAAATTTGAACGGCCTACTGCGCACGCTGGAAAAGTTGAACGTTAATGGGCGCGTTGGGCACGCCCCCAGTGGGCGCGCTGGGCGTGTCCCCAGTGGGTGCGTTGGGCGCATCCCCAAAGTTTGATTCTGCAGGTATGCGGGCTGCTATTCCAGACTTGGAAATAGCTGTACTGGTGGTGGAAAAGCAGACAGGAGGGACAGACCCTAGAGGGAATGGAGGAGGGGTTAAGAAAAATATTGGATCAAAATTTGTGGTTGATGCAAAAAACAGAAATTCTTTTTGCAGAAATGACCCTTTTTGTGGATCTCATGGATCCCAATTGGGGCAGGAGATTGAGAAAGAGAAAAACAAAGGCGACTTTAAAAAGGAAAAATCCTCAGAAGGTTTGAAGGCAGGGTATTCAGAACAAAGGACGTGGTCATCTCTGTTTGGCAAGAAACCCACTGGAAAATCCCCTTTCCCACCGGTGACTGCAAAAACTTGCTGGGAGAAAGGTGAGTATGAAGTTTTTATTCTAGATCCTTTAATAGATTTTTCTATGTCCTCCATGGATTTCACCTTAGTAGGTAAATTTTTAGGAGCAAGACTAGATCTAGAATCTCTTACAAAAATGGTTAAAAGGAAATGGGTCATTTGAGGAGAGATAGTTATTGCACCTATGCTAAATGGTTTCTATTCCTTTACCTTCAACTGTAAAGAAGACATGAATATGGTTTTGTGTGGAGGACCATGGACGTTTGGAAAATGCTCTCTTACTATCAAAAAATGGGAGTTGAATATGGATTTCTCAGACTCTTTTTTCTTAACAACTCCCATCTGGGTTAGACTCCCTGGACTCCCTTTAGAGTTCTGGCATGAGGACATTTTTAAAGGAATAGCCAGTTCTTTTGGGGAACTTGTGGCTTTGGACAAGGCAACGGCAACCAGAACCAAAATTCAAGCTGCCAGGATGTATGTTAAAGTGGTAGATTTAAATAAGCTCCCAGAAAAAGTGGATCTAATCTCCAAGTTTGGTAAAAAATCTCAAGGAATTTTTTATGAAGATTTACCCAACTCTTGCTATGCCTGTAAGAAACAGAGGCACTAGGTTAAAAATTGTCCATCCAGAAGCAAAACTCATCTTTATGGTGTTTTGGATGGGAAAAAGCCCACGGTCCAGCTAAAGAAAGTTTGGAAACCCAAAGAGGATCAGGGACAAGAATAAATGGATAATGAAGAAACTAAAGATTTAAATGCTGAGGAGGGTAAAGAGTTGTCTTTTGAAGATCCTAAAGGCCCACTTCCTGAGGTAGATACAAAGATCTCTTTTGAGAAAGAAAATTCTGAGACAGAAGGAAATGGATGGCAAGCAGAAACCATATTACCCACACAAAGCAAAGAAGATTTGACAGATTTATCAAAGCAAATCATCCTATACCAAAGGGTAGAGGATCGATGGAGAGAGGCAGAAGGAAAAGTAGTGCTAGAGGAAGGAGAAATCTTGGCTGAAACTGGAAATAAATTAGAGGAGAGAGATCCTCTTCTTTCTCAGCCAATGGAGATTCAGGTTGATAATGAATCACCTTTGGAAGAGCTTCCTGTGAATGTTAATGGAGAAAACTTAAAACATCTTCCAAACCAAAGGAAAAGGGCTGAAAGGAAGACAAACACTAACGGAATAGAAACCAGAAGCAACAAAAAAGATCAGCAATCGAAGGCGAAACACCTTGTTTCTATTCTGGATAAACCTGGAAAAAGAGATGAGCAGATTTCAAAAGTGAAACCGGATGTTGGCTGTCCGGATAAGCCCGAAAGAAGACCCATAAGGAAAATCAGAGAGCTAGAAAGCAAGCAGAATATAGCTGATGGAAGTTAGGCAACAATTCTAGATTTTACCCCTAAAAAATAGTTATCAATCATTATTTGGAAATTAGGGGGTTGAATGTATAATGAATATAGAGGTAATCTCTGAATTACCTTAGGATGTTGCTACTTTTAGTAGGTTTCAGGAATGTCTTTCCTGGTGCTTGTTAACGCTTTATCTTTCTTATTTCTGTAATAGGGTTTCGGGGCCCCTTCAAAACCTATTTTTACCTTAATCTAAAACCATGTATTTTATCATGATCAAATAAAACACTATTACTATTATGAGTCATTGTATATAATGTAGGTTATCTCTAAAAAAATTTAAAGATTGATATTAAAAATTATATCATTCTTAACAAACTTATGATCTCAAAAGGTCACTTAATTAACCTTAAAAGTAATAATTTCACTTAAATATAGTAATTAAATGTTTGCCTATGTATATAAAAATACATATTCGATTGAATGTAAATGAGTTGGACCCTACCATAGTTTTAAATTTTATGACACTAGGTCATCTATATGACAGAATTAGAAACATGACAAGATTTTTACAAAGTAAAGGAGATGATAAAAATAGGCTTAACACTGGTGACCTTGTTAGTTGGTTTTACTTGTAAAACTAGGTTGCAATTATAAATTGATTTTTTTATAACCAATTAATATGAGAGTATGATCCATATTTAACCATCTCTCAAGTAGTTATACGTGAACCCCTTTGAAAATGATAAATATGTTAAGTGATGAACTGTTCGACTAGCATGGCATGAAGAAAGGGATAGATTAAATAGGGAGATTCAGGTTAATTAAATAACTATTACAGAGTTTTGAATATAGATTCTAAAATTTTAATAATACTTTTAACACATATTCATTTAGTTTATATTTTATCCATAAACAAAAAAATTCAGAATGATCATGTGAGGATATCTAAAGTAATTGAAAACTTACAATGATATGCAACTCTTATAATACTTTCTTTTTAGAATGATGAATTATTTGCTTATTATAAAAAACATTGATACAACAAACAAGAAATAAATAACAAACAACCAAAATATAAAAAAACACAAAAAATGAAAACAAAAAAGAAAACAAGAAAAAATGAAGGAAACTAACTATGAAACAAATTTAAATGATATCAATTGACTAAATAACATAGCCAATTTCCATCCAAATCTTAGAAGTGAAATGCATTCTTGCCAAGAATGACAACAATTTTTTAAGGACCAAGCCTGTGAGAATCAAACTTATGATGTTTTCTTGAATCTTCATGTTCTTTATCCCAATAAAGAAAAAGATCACCAACTTTAAAACACTTACTATGAACCTTTTTGTCAAATATATTTTTTTAATATTTCCTTAGCCTTTTCTAACTTTTGTAAAGCAATAGATTTGGTTTCATTTAAGACTATCAAATCATTAAGTTGTTGTTCTATCAAATTTATATCTTTTGATAATAATTTTAAAGTATTACGAGCAAAATAAATTTGAAGTTTAATAGACAATGTGACTTCAAATCCATAACTAACATAAAAGGAGAATAACCAGTATCTACTTTAACAATTATACAATAAAACCATAATGCTTCAAAAATATTTAAATGCTGATTTATTTTATTCTCACACTAATTTTTTCACAATAGAAATTAAAATTTTATTTATAAATTCAGATTGCCCATTCCCTTAGGATAATACTTAGAAGAATGACTCAAAATAATAGAATAACATCCTAAGAACTTTAAATATTCATTTAAAATAAATTGAGTATCGTTATCTGAAATAATTTTATAGGAAACACTGAATCTAAAAAAATATCTGATTTTCAAAAAGTGAAATGACTTCAGCTGTAACTGAACTTTTTAATGCTTTAGCTTTAGGCCATTTTCATAAAGTAAGTAGTATCAATCAAAATATATCTATAACTATATGAAAGAGGATGAATATCTGATATAAAATTAATTTCCTATTTGGTGAAGAGTTTCTCAAGAATAACAGGATTTAAAAGCGTTATTGGTAACCTATCTCTACCAATAAATAATTGACAAGTGATGCATACACGAACCAACTTATAAGAATCTTAAAATAACGTAAGCCAATAATAACTTGCACATAAAATCTTATAAGTAGTTATTCTTGTTGCATAATGACCATCATAACTACCTTCATGACATCCTCTAAGTACTTTTTGAGTTTGGTCATTAGTTAAGCATCTTAACAAAACACCATCTCTATTTTATAAAATAGAAAGTTTTCTAATAAACAAAATTTAAAAATTTGAAATCTTAAAGATCATCTTTATCTTTTATCTAAATTACTAGGACATGCATGATTTTGAAAATAATAAAATAAATCATGATACTAGTTATTTTCAGTGAACAAGCAATCCCAATCGTTCATCTCATGACCAAATTTGAAATTCTTAGAGAAATCAAAAACTTTCATAGATTTAAAATGAATTTTAGCGCATTAAAAATCATTAATAGATAACACCAAAACATTTATACTAGAATAAACATTTTCAACCAAATATTTTGCCAAATCATTACCTTTTATAGTATTGAATGTTTCAAATTCAAATCAAATTCTTGAATCCTTAAAATCCACTTTGTTAGTCTTCCTTGGATAGTTGATTGTTTTAATAGATAATAAAAGATATGTACATTAGGCCTTACAATAATATTATTTCCCAACAATAGATAACAAAATTTGATCAAAAAAGAAACTAATGTAAAAATAAAATTTGCAATAAGTGGGTACTTGGTTTTTGTATATTTTAAGACTTGGTTCATATAGCTAATAGACTTTTCTTCATTATTTTCATCTTTTTGACTAAATACAACATTTAAGACTTTATCACTTGTGTTTACACAAAAAATAAAAGAATTAATCAAATCATGGTTTGTAAGTATAGGTGCACTTGCAATGGAATTCTTAATATTATTAAACGTAGAATCTATTCTTGAATCCCATACATATGACTAATTTTTTTTTAACAAAATTTGTAATGAATTGAATTTATCAGTAAAATTTAATATAAATTTATGAATAAAATTGATTTTTTTCAAAAAAATATCTAAGAATAGATTGGTCTTTAGGAGGTGGTAGCTCTTTAATTGCTTTTATATGTTTAGGATCAATAGAAATACTATTTTTTAAATTATATACTTAATAATTTATACTTAATAACATAAAATAAAAATTTATTAGGATTAAGAGAAATACCATATTTCATGTATCTTATGAAAACTTCACAAAGATGATCTATGTATTTTTTTCTCTTTTTCAAATGAACAGTTAGACCATCTAAGTAGACTTGAATGACTATGTCAATTAATTCATCAAAAACCACACACATACCTCTTTAAAAAGTGGCAACTGCATTCAAAATTCCAAAAGGTATTCTATTAAAATAAAACATCCCTCTACAGGTGGTAAATGTTATTTTATACCTATCATCCAGATTGATAAATATTTGATTATATCCATAAAATATATCAAGTAAAGACATCATTTCAAATCTTGAAATCTGTTACAATATTTAATCAATACTAGGAAGAGAAGTTTTTTATTTTACATTATCCTTATTTAAATCTCTAAAATATACACATAACCTAGTGTCACCATTTTTTATTTCATATGGGTACTAGATTAGATACCCATTCAAAATATTTTACAAGATAAATGACATCACCATCAAGCACCTTATCAATCTCTTTGTTGATGATGTCTTCAAGTAAAAGACTTATTCTTCTTATTTTTTGACAAACAAGTTTTATACCAAGCTTTATAAGAATACCATGTCTAATTATGTTGGTATCATAACATTTTAAGTCTTTTTAAGACCAAGCAAAAGTATCAATAAATTTTTTGAAGAGTTTAATAAACTTAATTTTTTCATCAAGTGTACATTATATTCCCAAATATAAAAATTTAGGATGTTATTTAGTACCAAATTTAATAAGAATAGTTTAACCAATTATTCTCCTAGAAGGTTCTTCAGTTCATAAAATCCTAAGTTGTTTATTTAGAGTGAACATTGATTGTAAGCTAACTAAACTAATATGTAATTTATTAGTACTCAACTATGAATAATCACCATAATTTAGTACATAATAATCACAATAAAAATAATTGCCTTTAAGAAAAGAGTCAATATATTCATCACATCTAGAAACATGTCTATTTTTATTCAAATCAAAAATTCTATGTTTAAAATATTCAAAAATAAGAAGTCAATAATTGGTTTGCTTTTACTTAGAGTAGGATTAGAAGGTAAAATAATAACAAATTTATTATCTCAAACATTCAACTCTCTAAGTAAATGATTAATATTAAAGGATTCAAAATTTTCAAACAAAGCCCAAACATTTTGAGTGTATCTATGTAGATGAGTTTGTCTAGTTTTATAAACTTCTCTAACTTGTCTAATAACTAACTCTAAATCTCTGAAGACTTATAAATATTCAATGTTAAGTTCAATTACCTTTTATAAACCTAAACACAGATCTTTAAAAAAAAAATTGTTATTGGTATTATCAATTGAAAATTTGTAAACATAACGAAATATTTTACCAAATAGAGAAATTAAATATATTTCAACACCACTACCATGTTGCGAACATGCCCTGCCAAAATATAAAGACCATAAAATATCTCTAGAAAAAGTATTTTCTTATTATTTTTTAGATTCATCTAAGGTCAATAGTTCATTAGTACCAATTCCTATTTTTACATAAGTAACAGTAGGAGGTATGGAATTAATAGGATTACTAAACCATTTTTTTGGTATAATAACAATCTCAATACCCATTGGAACCCAAGTTGTATCCTTTCCTACAAAATCACCAGTTGTTTTTTACCAATATCTTAATAAAATCATAACAAAATTACTAGGAATATCCAATACTTGAACATTAGTCATGCATCTAATTCTTTCATCTTGTGTAATTTTGATAACAATATTATTAAACTTACCACAACTCTTAGTTTATTGTGAATCAAAACCTGTAAAGTTTTTTATTATAAGTTTTATAATAAATACCTGATTAATCAATAATAAATTTAGGTATTATATTATTGAAATCACAAGTATCTAGAATATTATTGTAGATAATTTTTTAGTAATTTTGATCAATACATAAAAAGGAGATATGTAATCAACACGGGAATCATAATTTGAGTAAAAATAATAGATTGTGATTGTTCATTATTATTTATTTCTTATTGAAATCCTAACACATTCTTAGAATTTGGATTTTCATCATTATTTTTATCAAGTTGTTCAAGTAAATTAGTAGCTTATAATAATGAAAAACCTATTTTAATGGTAGCTAAATCATCTATAATATTATAAACACCAACATCTGGATGACATATAAGAATGTAATTCTTGAGATTATAAAGAGAATATTGAGGAGTATTAAAACTAGTTGATAAAGGGTTATTTTGTTGGGAACTAATGAAATATTATCAGATGTAACATTATTTTGTGTACCTTTATCTTTATCATGATTTCTAAAATATGATGACTGATTATTAATTATGTTACAATTATATTTTTTATTAGAGTAGTCTCTTTATTTAGTATTGATAGTATAAGTATTTTTAGTTTTAACATCATCTAAATATTCATAAAATTCATACATGTTTATATTATCAACAAGATCAATTGAGATATTATATTTTCCTTGAATATATATTTTAAAATTTTATACAGTTATACAAGTACTAAGATCATGATCTAATTCACATACATTATAATAATGAACCTTTTCTTTAGTTTTACCTATTTGAAAAAAGGGAAAATATACCTAATGTAGATGACTTATCATCAAGTTGTCACTTGACGGTGATAAATTCATTGCTAAGACTATAAATAGTTTTTTTTTTTTTAAATTATTATCAGAATTTAAAGTTGTTGCAACTCTATCATTAAAACCAACATGTTTTAATTTATTTTCATATTCAATACAAAAAGTTACAAATTCATTATAATCCATAATACCTTTTTCTTCTAAAGTCATTTTATAATTTAAAGGTAACGTATTACAAAAATATAATCTAGACAATCTCTTTGAGGGTCTAATGTTATGTGGAATTTTTTGACACAATCTAGTGAATCTACTTATGAATTGGTAAATTAATTCACCTAAATAAATAAAGATATTGACTAATTCATTGACTAAATTAAAATTTTGTTTAGGTTTACCAAATCAAAGTTCTAACCATTCCTCTATATCATTCCAAGTACTAATAATACTTACAAGAAGACTAATATTATCTTAATAAGTTTTACTTTTTAATATTTGTGAGAAAGATCTAAGAGAAACATTTTCATTCACAATACCAAGAGTATCATAAATCAATTTTAAGGCATCCAAATGATCCTTCCAAGACTCACCAGGAATTCCAAAAAACTTAAGAATATTACGTCCTTTTAATGAAGGAAGTTTACTTGGATGAGCAATGTTAATATAATTTCTATGAATCAAGGATTCACTAAAGGCTAAGCAACATCATTATTAGAATCTATCTTATTATGAGTTATTTTATCTTGATTCTTATTATTTTAGAGGCATAGAATCAGGTCTCAATCTCTGGTGTGCTTACTGAATTTGTGGTGTTTGTTCTTCTATTATAAGTTTCAACAAAATTCCACTACTTGACCTAGATGATTTACTTATATAGTTGTATTATGGTTAGTATAGATAATAAAAAATTTAGGATGAAAGAATCAGAAATAAAATGAAATCTAGGTCAAGAATTTAATGTAAAATTTACTCTCTTTCTTGCCTAGTCCATCGATTAGTTTCCTAAATATTATATTACATTTCTCGTGTAAGATTCACTTGTAAATTACTGATTTCTATTTTTTCCTCTTCCTCATTTATAACTTCAATGATTTGGGTTAAATTGTAAGGCCTATTATACCATGTAAAGTGAGTTAGATTAAAATCAACATCAACTTGATCATTGGAAATATCAATCAAAGGTTGATTTATTGGAGGTGGACCTCCAATGGTCATGGATAAAGAAGTAAAATAAGAGATAAAATAGAAACAAAATAAGATTTATAAAAAAAGAGTATTTCCCTAACAGGATTACCAAATTTATTGACGATGAAAAATGTCATGTCAATGAATCAACCCTTTTACCTATCACAAATGTTAAAGTGGAATCATACCAGCCTAATTATAAAGGTCTAACGAATAAAATTAGTTACAAATATGTATAGAAGGCATTTTTAAAATGATTTCGGAAATAAATATCAAGTTAAATATTGAGAAATACATAATTATTATTCAGAAATCAAACATCACTCGTATATCAAATAAAAAAATTAGACAAAAAATCATATGAACAAAATAATCTCTTGAAGGAAAAACCTTTGATCCTTTATAATTCTATTTTAATCAAATTATTTATAAATTCTTGATATCTCTTTAGACTCAAAATAGATCCAAAGAAAAGAAACTAAAATAATTAAAATAAAAATAAAATAACTAAAAATGAAAACTAAACAAAGATATGAAAATAAAAACTAACATAACTTAGGAACTCAACAAGTTGCCTAAAAAAAGAACAACCTAAACAAAACAAGAAACAATCAAATAACAAACTCTAATCAGATAAAATTGTGTGTGTGTGTGTGTGTGTGAGAGAGAGAGAGAGAGATCTAATTTAAAACGTAATTCGGTTATTTAATAAAATAAAATAATTGAATCAAACATTTAATCTAAAACACTCAACCAAACAAATGAAGAACTAAAATAAAGATCTTAGAATATTAAAGACTTAATAGATAATAAAATCTAAAACTAAAGATGAAATCATAGATAAATTTAAAGAACAATACTGAAATGAAATAACAACAAACTAAATAAAAATATTAAAATGAAGTAATGAAAGAAAAGGGATAGGAATCTATTCTAATTTTAAAGAAATAAATTAAAGTTAAAATAAGGTTAAATCTTTTTTTTTTTTTAAGAGAATGTAAGTATAAAATAAGATTCATATTAGTAAAAATTTGAAGAAATTTTATTTGAGAAACAACTTTTTAGTTCAAATGGTCTTCAAGAAGATAATTATTTACAACTGAGAGATCAATAAATGTCTCACAAAGGAAGGTATTCATTCTTGTTCAGATAAAGTATACAAGATTATGCTCATATGACTACATAACTACTTTTAACGAGTAGGTTACTTCATCATCAGAGAATGTATCATTTCATCTATATACTATGTTCCTCCCATGTATGTCGTGACTTTGATCTATTTATAAAAAAGCTTTTGGAGATAGTTACAAAAAAATTATAACTAACTTGTTAGTTAGTTATTATTAATTTTAATTAGCTTTTAAAATTCAGTTGGTTACTTATAACTTAAACTTTAAAATGTAGAATTAATAAATTTTAAATAAATTAAATCAATTAAATAATAGATTGATAACTACTCTAACAGGTAGGAGCTCATGACTAATAAGAATACAATAAAATAAACATAGCATTCAAAATAACTACTAACAATTAAATAAAATTAAATACTTAAAATATTAAATATCATAAGCATTTCCACATTATTTTAAAAGATCGAATATTCCATTATGTATAAAATTAACAATATATCTATCATAATTGTCAGAATACTCAAAGTATCACTGTATCACAACAAGTCTATAGCAAGTCAAAGTCAAAATATTCAACATGAACAAATATTCTTTCTAACTCTAAACCAAAAATTAAGTCAATAAATAGAGCTCCCTTGTTAGTCTATTGCTTTGTGTACTCCATTGATGCAGTGAAAATTTTTACCAATTTTGTGCCCTCAGAATCATTTAATTTCAACTTCAAATTCTTTAATTTCTTAATCACTAAAGGCTGAGCTATAGGGATGCTAGCATGTCTCGTATTAGAAGACGTAGGTCTTTCAAGTTCATGTGAGGAAATTATAGTATTAAGACGTACAAGTGAATGAGTATGCAATTTAGCAGTGGTCTTAGGCACATTTTTTGTTTGATGAGGTATTAGAATATTTTATAAATTAGATTCAATTAATAAAACATTAAGTAAATTAGGATAAAAATTTGTGTGCATGTGATGAAAAGACTCACTTGGAGCACCCCATCCATGAGGATGATATCTTCCATAACCTCTTATCAAACCTATATTACAAATAAAAGTCAAAGAATTAGTTGGTAATGAATCAATCACATTCCAGAATAGGGGATCAAAAGCCTCAAAATGAATAGATACATGAGTTCTATGGTTAAATGGCTGAGGAAACATGTTAGCAACCCTACGAACATGAATATATTATCCTTGATAACTAACCCGAAAAGGAGGGCCCTCACTATGTTGATCATCACCCTGACCCCATGCATATCTACCAAAAATTTATGAATTTAGATTGTAGCTTGACATCTTTTACCAAACAAACTAAAATAAGCTTTATAAATGACTTTACACATCAAACACTTGCTATATCCAAAATTCGTATTATCAACGAATAATCTCAAAATATCTACATCGAAATGATGAAAATTATAACATTTTGTCAACTTTCAACCATATAACCTTTACTAAATCTATAAATTGTTAAAACTTCAAAAGGTGGCACTTAAAATAACCAAACTTATAGTAATCAAAATATCAATTAAATTTTATAATTTCCATTTTTGACCAAGTATTAAAAATACCATAGACAGAGGAGACCGCTATAAAATTAATCATGCAAAGAAATAGGTTTAGTAGACAAATATCATTTATCAAAATCTTCTTAAATACATAGTCCCTAAAAAATTCTGACAACATATGCGGTATTTAAATCACCCTATTTGATTATATCCTAATACTGATCTCAAAAAGACATCACATAATCAAATACCAAGAAAAAATGTATCTCTTAATATCTCATCAATAAAAAACATTTAAAATATTTTTTTGACTATCTTAAAACCATACACACACCTCTTGCAAAATAACCTTTTATTACTCTTAATCATGGTTAACATCAAAATGTCATTCAAAAAAATATCATTAATGTATATCCCAACACCAAATAAATGAATTGAATAAATATTTATAAAATAACCATTGAATAAAATGCCAAATTAACCATTACTTACACACAAATCATGACTATTTACAAACCATACAAACACTAAATCTTTCCAGGTTATTCCAAAATTCCATATGCATGTAAGATTTTATCATATATCTGTAAATAAGAATTATGAGAATAATTTATTTGAACTAGAATGCATGCAAGATAAATAATAAATTTTTGTCAAATATCCATTCAAAACTAGTGAAATTTCTTTAAAATAGATAAGAATCTACCACAAGATTTAAAGCTGGACTATGTTTTGATAAAATAAATCTTTCAAAAATATATTTGCCATTGAAATCACATTATTGAAACTAATTCATGAATTTGAAAAATATAAAGACCCAATTGTATGCATGAAACCTTATTACTTTGAAACAATCTTCTGTGCATAAATAAAATTGTTAACAAATTTCCCAAAAAAACCAACACTTATTTTATCAAGAAAATGGCTTGACCAAAATCTTATCAAGTATAAGTTCATGCATAATAGAACCATAATATTTATTTAAGAAACTACTCAAAACTTAAAACCCCTCAACAAGTAAAACACCAAGAGCATCTAGGTCGAGCCATATCATATAATATCATCTTTAAAACATTTCTAAATGATCAAAGTTATTTCCATATGTTTTGATGAAATGAGATCAGACTACATGCAATTTATTTAAAACTTAATAAAACCATTTCTTCCAAAAATATATTAGATTTCTAATTAATTAAAACCAAAATGCAAGTCTATGTAGGAAAACACAAAAATTTGAGCCATGTATTCCATATTGTCTCTTCGAATCAAGAAAATAACTGAAGCATACCTTATTGAATTTGCAATAAAATCTTCTCAAATCCCACTATATTATCCTCAAACCCTAGACAACATTTCCAACCAAGGTTTCAATTCTAAAGCAAGCTTGAACTCAAATGAGATAATAACTAAAAATTTTACCACTTAAACTATTATCAAAACTAACACCTACTGTCTCAAATGATGTGTATAGTTCACATTGATTTCCACAACTTTTGTTAACTTGTTAATCATTCCATCAAACTTTGTAGCTTACTAAATTTTAGGACATGAAGTCACTATTCACATGTCATTATTCATGTCCACTATTCATGTGATGAGGTGGAAGTAACTATTCATAATGATGAGTTGGTAGTGACAATGTTTGAGAGGTGGAAGTAATGAGTTGGCGATGATTCTGATTATGAGATGGAATCTTGATGATGTGGCATGGCCCACAAAGAATATTTCATTGTTGAAAATATCAGAGAGAAAGGGGGTGCATTTCTCCACTTAGTCACATGGAATGAATTTTAGATGTATGTGGGAGATAAAAGGAAAGTGGATCTCATCATTCCACTTAAGCATGTATTTATGGGGCATAGTTTATCTGTGGGTTCCTTTGATTGAAGTTAAAAGTTGAGGAATATTTTAAATCATAAGTATGAACATGGGAAAGTGGGGAACATTATCTACTATTCTAGTTTGAGGTCACATGCAATGTGGGGAGTATCATGTTGGTACACATGGATAAGGTCAAAGTGCATCATGAAGATGTCATTTAAAGTTAGACCTTGTACATGTGAAATACATCTTTCACTATTGATGAATAGTGTGACCATGATGAGGGTGATGCCATTTTTTCCTTCTTCATGAAGTTTATCCATTGTTCTTTTCTCCATTTATATGTCTATAAATATATGACTCTCCCTTATGTAATTAAGTTAGAGTGCAAGTCTATGAAGCTTGGTAAGAGTAAGCTTGAAATTAGTTTGCTAGGAAAGGCTTTGCATAACCTTATATGCTTCATGTGTATGAAATCATTGTAATAGATGAGAGTGTGTGAGGAAGCTTTGTTTGTGGGGAGATTAATTGTTAAAGTTAATAAAAGATTGGACACTAGCATTTACCCATGGTTTTTCCCTTGCTTTTTGTCAAGGGTCTTCCACATATATATCATGTTATATGGTGATATTATTTATAATTATTATTTGTATCTTATTTTTATGAATTGTTTTCTTGCATAATAGGATATTATTTCCTAACATTTGGTATCAAATATAGGCTCTTTGAAAAAAAATTGTGTTGAGTGTTTTTTGTTAGAGTTAGGGAACTTTGTGAAAGTGGGAGCTAATACAATGATAGGAGGAATAACTAGATTTGAAGTAGAGAAATTTGATGGCAGAAATTTCTCCCTATGGAAGTTGAAGGTGGAGGATCTCTTGGTTTAGAATGACCAAGTTATATCCTTGAGGGGTCTTGAAAACAAACCCAACAATATGATAGTTAAAAATTGGAGTAAGATGGATAGGAACGTGGTTTTTACAATCTATATTTATTTTGTAGATTCTATGTTTTTCAATGTTGTTGAAGAGAAGGCTATAGAAGAGTTATGGGGGAAGTTGAACAATTTATACCAGACAAAGTTAGATACAGATCGATTATTCCTAAAGAAGCAACTATATAGTTGAGAATAAAGGAAAATTTATCCATTGTTATTCAATTAAATGAGTTTAACATTATTGTCAGCAAGCTAGTCTCCATTAGTGTGAAGATGGAGGATGAGGATAAGGCTATCACCTTTTTGTGTTCACTCCATGATAATTGGGATCATGTGGTGATGACCATCAGTAATTCATCATCTAGAGCTCTTAAGTTTGATGATATGGTTACATCCTTGCTTGGAGAAGAGATGAGAAGAATGTCGTTTGGTGCATCCTCAAGTAATAAAGCCTTGGCTATGATAGGGAGATATAGTGAGAAGAACACATAAGGGAGATCACCATTTAGATCAAAGTCTAGAGGACCCAAGTGAAAGACCAAGTATTAGCACTGTGGAAATCTAGGACATTTTCAAAAGGATTGTTAGCATTTTTAAAATGAGGTGAAGGATGGAAGTCAAAATCCACCTTCAATCCAGGCCAACACATTTTATTTAGAGTAAGTGATAGCACATGAAGCTTTCTACCTCAGTGACAATAGATCACTTGACAATGCCTGGGTGTTGAACTTAGGTGCATCTTTTCACATTTCTCCACATAGAGATTGGTTCATGGGTTACTAGCCACATAGTGGAGATTGTGTCTATATGGGTGATGATCATCCATTTGAGATTATGGGAAGATGGGATATAAGGATCATGATGCATGATGGTAGAATTATAATGTTGAAGGATGTGCATCATGTTCCTATTTTGAATAAGAATTTGATGTCCATCAAGAGGATGGATGAGCTAGGATATTCTTGTACCTTTGGGAATGGTAAATGTAGAATTTCCAAAGGAGCCCTAGTGGTATCAAAAGGAGAATCTTATGGCTCCTTATATCGACTGTGTAGAGATTATACAAGTGCTATAGTAGCACCAACATCAAAGATTGCTCAAGGTGATGTGATGTTAGCTAGAATTAAATATTGGAAGAGGGTGAAGTTTAAATCACAAGTCAAAGTCTAGGCTTGATTTGAAATCAAACAAGTATAATTCTTGAAAACAAAGAAGAAGGGGTGTCTGATGTGGCATCATATTGACCACATATTGTTAGCCAAGATGTTGTAGATGATAGAAAATCCATGAAAAAGAGGCACAATAAATTGAAAGTGTACCTATTGAATTAATGGAAAGAGAAGATGTAGATGCCAAAGTGAGACCTAGTGTTTCTATAAGGAGAAGGTCATGTGTTTGGACATGCAATAGATCATTATGTATTATTGAGGCTTGAAAACTTAGTAGGTGAGTAGTGCGATAACTTCCCTAGAGCTGTGATTGGTCCACTTGTGCCATGTTTGGGTATAATTGATAGCTAGAGGGCTATGTGTAGAAGTCAAGTATTGAATTCTATGTGATCGTCTTTCCTAACTACTATCAATAGTATTACGTGAACTAGTTTTTGTTCAGATTTAGAGTATATTGATTCATACATGGTGATATTTCTAGAAGAGATAGAGTAGATAGAGGGATATAAGTATGAGGTAAAGAGTTGATTATTTGTAGATTGAATATTATATAAGGTAAATTATACATGTGGATGGGAGTACAATGGTACCTTCATGGAGATCTAAAGTGTTTACTAGAGGTTGATTCTATATATGTTGATGACATGTTAGATGTAGGCCCCAACATGATCATTGGTGTGATGGATCAATGATAAGAATGTGATGAAGGTGGTAGGAGGATGAAACCAAGGTTGAAGATGTATAAGGATGGGACAACAAGTAAGTACACCACTTCTTACATTGTGAGTTATCTTCCTAAGAGCATCGTATAATGGAGGAAAAGACATGTTATTATCCTATATATTAAATTCATCAGGAGTAGGAAGTCTCATGATGCAATGGTGAGCACTAGACTAGATACTTCCAAGTAGTGGGAGTTGTGAGAGGTTCATGGTAGAATCCTGATAGGAGGATTGATCTATGTATGGAGAAATGAATTGTCACTTTAGATGTTATAATTTTATATGGAGGAGTAGATATATAGATAAGAGGTTTTGCAGATTTGGATGTTTGGTGGTGATAATGATGGATAAATCTTGTTGTAGAAGATAGACACCGAATAAAACATTGCATATATGTTGACAAAGCCAATTAGGGTAGAGAAGTTTGAGTAATGCATCAAAACTTCTACCAGTCTTGTTGAAGTTGTGATAAGGAAACAAAAGGCATGGTTGGTAGTTAGATGGAATAATACATAAGTGTGGAAAAGCCTATGTATATTGACTTTACGTGGGAGAATGTTAGGATGTGAAGCCACTATTTAGGAGTCACTATTCATGTGATGAGGTGGTAGTTACTATTCATAGTGGTGAGTTGGTAGTGTCTATGCTTGATAGGTTGTAGCAATGAGATGGTGGTGACTATGCTTATGAGATGACACATTGATGATGTGGCATGGCTCACAAGGAATCTTTCATTTTTGAAAAGATGATGAGAGAGAAATGGGGTGCATTTCTCCACTTAATCACATGGGATGACTTTTGGATGCATGTGGGAGACAAATGGAAATTGGATCTCATCATTATACTTAAGCATGTGCTTTTGGGGTACAATTTGTCTATGGAATCATTTGATTGAAGTCAAAAATTGAGGAATATTTTGACTCATGAGTATGAAGATGGGAAAGTGGGGAACATTGTCTATTGTTAGTTGTAGTTAGTGACAAGATAGAATAATAAACATTTGGGTATCATAAACCAAAAATCAATAATAATCACCTAAAATTATTATTAAATAACAAATAAGGAGACAATATATGAAACCTAAATAATATTTCTTATTTATGCAAATGGCCTAATTTCTCATTCCCATATAATTTATTGAAAAAGGCTCTCAAATGACTCTTGAAATTCCCTTTTGAATCTTCTTTTTTAAAGACTCTTTGACTCCTCTTTGACACCTCATTTATCGATTTTCTCCTTTTTATTACAATTAATAATAGCTCCTTTACCCTTGCTAATACTCACCATAACTTAAATAGGTGTCTCATCTTGAGACACACAAAGGCCCTAAAAATTCAAGTTTTTTACAATTTTTCTTCCTTACAAATTTATTTGATAAACTAAACTACTACTCCTACTCTCCATGACCTCTTTATGGAATCCCCTCTCTTCTACAAATCGATCTTCTACATTACTATACCCACTCTTATGCATCACTAGCTTCTTTATATTAACTATCTATTACAATCTCAAATACATTTATAATATTACAAATTATAAATATTTGAAATTAAACTATGCTAAAATATAATTAAATAATTAAAAAAAATAAAAAGGAGAAATGAATAAATGACTTAGCTACCCCAAACTAAATATTGAGCTCTTTCATGGCCACACTGACACCTCTGCCCATGAAACCTTACTCTACATTGATCACATGTTCAAACCTAGGTTTGAGTTTCACACCACCCATGTTAGATAACCTATTAATATTGCATTTTGACCTATAGGATAAGGATATATCAGGTACTCATGTGGATGGTGAAGGTCATAATCATGGTAGATTTAGAGACATGCAAAGTCAAGAATCAATGCTAAAATTGAAATCATTTTATTTATGTTATAGTTCCACCATCGCTTGGTTGTTTTTATAGACATGATGAGGATATACTCTGCACCAAATATGCATGTATAGACTTTTGAGTCACAATACTAATTAAAACACCTTTTAGATGGACCTAACAACACTGCCTCTTAGATTCACCTTGCAATCATGTAAATTTTTCCTTGACGCTTCACCTTCTCTAAATCACACCTTTTTAGCACAAATATCTACAAAAAGTGAAGGAAATATTTTTTCATGCCTCTCTATTACCTTCCTTGGCAGGCTCCACCTTCTTGATCAGTTTGGTTGGTCCTATAGGAGCAAACATTGTTATAGGTACATGTTTGGACTATAAAAGCTTTGACTCAATATTATCATTTAAAACCCATCATACTCTCCACTAAAAATTTTGTCTATAACTCCTCCACATTCCCGCATTTTACCTAATGTTTCTCACATCATAATGGTAGATACATAATAAATGGACTATAAAATTAGTGAAATCATTGTGAAAGTCTTATGCAGGCCTTCATACTATTAACCATCTTCAATGGTTGCCTACATATTAGACATGGAAATATATTGTCTATGCTCCCAAAAAACATGTGTGACATACATTCCCTACAGAATTCATGCTCACACTAAAGAATAAATGGAACTGTGTCTTCCTCATTATAGGTCATCTTACAGATTGAACATGATGGGAGATTTATTTCCTCTCAATAGTATCTTAAATTATCCATAATTTCCCCTAAGAACTCACCAAGCACAACCGTACCTCTTTCCAACACTATATAAACAATTGGAATCTCCTAAAAAATTGAAATTAGTAGGCAAAGGCTCGATTTGAAATGAAGTGACCTATGTGATCTTGACATTTGCAAGTTGTGAAATATTCCACCCTCATCTTCACCTAAAACCTATGTCTTCCATAATCAGCTTCTTTAACTCCTTGCATAAGATGAAAACACATTAAAATATTTGTTGACCACCTCTTCCTTACGCCAAATGAGACTTGAGATATTTTTAAAGAAGCCACACCATTGCTAGTTGTAGTTAGTGACAAGATAGAATAATAAACATTTGGGCAACAAAAATTAGAACTAAATAATTATCACCTAAAATAATTATTAAATAACAAAGAAGGAGACAATATATGAGACCCAAATGATATTTATTATTCATACAAATGGCTTGATTTCTCATTCCCAGACAATTTACTAAAAAAGGCTTTCAAATGACTCTTCAAATTCTATTTTGACTCTTCCTTTCTAAAGACTCTTTGACTCCTCTTTGACACCTCATATATCTATTTTCTCCTTTTTACTATAATTAATAATAGATCATTTACCCTTTATAACATCTACTATTCTAAATTAAGGTCACATGCAAGGTGGGGCATAACATTTTGGTGCACATGGAGAAGGCCAAATTACATCATGAAGATGCCATTCAAAGTTCCTTGCACATGTGAAATACATCTTTCACTATTGATAAATAGTGTGCCCATAATGAGGGTGGTACAATTTTTGCCTTCTTCATGAAGTTTATCCATTGTTATTTTTTCCATTTATATTTCTATAAATGTATGGCTCTCCCTTATGTAATTAACCTAGAGATAAAGTGTGTGAATCCTTGTAAGAGTAAGCTTGGAATTAGTTTGCTATGAAAGGCTTTGCATAGCCTTGTATGCTTCATGTGTATGAAAGCATCGTAATAAAGGAGAGTGTGTAAGGAAGATATATTTGTGGAGAGATTAATTGTTGAATTTAAAGTAAGACTAGATGATGCCATTTTCCCATGGTTTTTACATTGCTTATTATCAAGGGTTTCCCACATATATCTCATGTTATCTAATGATATTATTTGTCATTGTTATTTGTAGTTTGTCTTTTTGCATTGTTTTCTTGCACAGTAGGATATTATTTCCTAACGCTAAATGAATTAGTGAGATATTTTCTCAATTACCAAATTAATGGCCAATCCTAGAGACCAAGGCAAGTACTCAAAACTAAATATAAACAATATGTCAGATATGCCAAAATAAACCTTGATCTTATCATCCATTAATTTTATTCACAACCAAATCTATGGTGAATCACTATTTCAATATTCTAGTAGTGTCTCAAACCATTTAAAATCAACATGATCACCAATACACCAGTTAGCTTAGGACCTTATTTCACATGATATCTAACCAATGACACGACCTTCAACATGAACATCTCAATTATATGAATTATAACTTTGGAAACATTCATATTACCACTTAGGTAATAAATCATATATATAATTTAGGAAATTCCTCTATGATCTAAAAAATGTTGATAGTTAAGTCATTAATCCTTGGGTTTTAGGTTTTCAAAAGTATCATAAACTCATATGACACAAATCACATTTCTTAAAAACATATATGCACTAGCTATACAAATTGTTATCGATACTAAAAAAATGACTTTAAAAACCTTCTGATCAAAACAATCCAATATGAAATGCCTAACAATACATTTTATGGATTTGAAGATATATGTTAATAATAATGAACTTTGAATGCATGAACTTGCATGAACAATGTTTGAATATGTATCTGACTTGTTTCATCACTTCAAATATGACCAAGTATTATAACATAGATGAGAAAAAGATGTTTTTCCTATTCAACACTAACCATGCATTTTATCATGTTCAAACAGAATACTTCTAATATTATGAATCATTGTATATCCTATAGGTTTCATATTCATAACTTTAAATATTGATACTAAAAACTATTTTATTTCATTATGAACCCACCTTACTTCAAACATTGCACAAATCCTAACCCTAGATAACCCTAGGGTTTATATTTTTGGCATTCAAATTTTAGATCCATACATTTTTAATTTTATTCTATATAATCATGATAATAATGATAGAATAAGTGTGTCACTTTTTGTTGCAAAGTTTAATACTTTTGTTTACATGTTTATTCCCTTTAATTTAGAACAAACTCAAAAAAGACATCAACACATGTATAAATGATGATTTATATCAATTTATATCCATCTCTATCATGTTATTCAATTAAGAAATAAATCCTTACATACATATAGGATATATTACATAAATTAACAACCATTTTTCAAGTTTTAATGTCATATCTTATGCACATGAAAGAACCTCCTTCTCCTCCTCATCTCCATGAGGATGATAGCTATTTTACCTCTAACAAGGTCCATGTTATCACTCCTCCATGAGATGAACAAACCTATACCATTATCACTAATCCCCATAATCAAACTATTCACACATATTCCCTACAAGGTGTGTGCCTACATGTTCAATCAAATGCAACTAGGGTTTGCACTTGTGAGATTCTAAGGAATCAAATTATCAATATGAACAAGCTAATATCAAATTTACAAAATCAAAATTGGTTATTAAGTGAAAAATTAACATCACATTACATGTATATAGTCTCAATAATATGATAGCGTAAACCATGTAAATGCATCCACACCAAGCAAAGTTGTGCCTAGCACTATTTCATAACCAAATCATAAATCACAATAAAGTACATCTACAACCAGTGATTCAAAAATCATTCAAAGATAAAATACGATTTCAAATAAGGTACTAAGGCAAATTATTAAACCTAATTTGATCAACTTACCCCCTCTACACCTAGTGAGGAGATCCAAATATTATTGTGCATGTCATAGAATGCATGGGCACCACATTGGTTCATGTTTAACATTGAAAATTAAAATATAATAGATAATCAATACAAATGACTCAAATAGTGATACATCATCCAAACAACAAACAAGATATTCAATAGTATCCTTAACAAAATAGTTACCAAATTTGGTGATGATTGGCACAATCAACTCATTTGTGTACTATGGGCTTACCACACTAGTACATGCACACTGATAGCAAATACTCCTTATTCACTAGTATATGACACATAAGCAGTTATCCAAATGGAGTTATAAATCCCATCCGTATGGGTCTCTTTAAAAGGGCTCATCACAAATGCTCAATATAAAGAGAGACATCTCCATGAATTAGGACAGTTATATCACAATCACATTCAAGTCGTAGAGCATCTTAGGGCATATTAGAATCGAATCCAATAGAACTACAATAAACATGTCCATAGTAGGGAATTCAAAGTCAATGATTTGGTTTTAAAATAAAATCTCAGATATGTTAATGTCAAAGAAGATAAAAAATGAAATTTTAAACCAAATTGGCTTAGATTGTACATAATCACATAAAACATTAGCCCAAAAGTATACCATCTATCATCATTTGATTGCAAGTTAATCAAATACACATTGAACATCATGCATCTAAAGATATTTTACATCTAAAAAATCTTCAATTTCCTTTTCATATTTCTTGTATATAGCTTATACATAGAAAATACAAAAATAATTCCATATTTCAAAAACATTCAAATAATTACTCAGAAAACAAAAAAATTATATATTGTATGCATTGTTATGTTTAAACTTCTTATATTTTCTAGACACTACATATGCTAGCTATCTTAGTATAGTTGGTTTTATCATACATACAAAATTCACTTATTCTTTTCCAGTGCTTGCAAATTGCTATAAGACTCAGGTCCACTACACTGATCCAGACTTGTTAGTATTTTCTCACTAGGGACATATATACTGATACATGGGTCTTCACTTGATACATTTGCCCACTTAGGGCATCTTATACACAGTTTCAATTCCCAGGTTCTATCTTTCTATACTCTACATCATAGCTTTAGCATTTTTATATCTTGATATTGATCATGTTGCTCTTACTCAAATTTTTTTTTGGATATTACTAATTTAGACTCAACATATTTACATCCTAACTTTTACACAGATTTGTATTGCATATTCATTCATACTTTCATTTATGTCTTACCTAGTTTAGACTTGATTATATCTCTATGCTTATTATATTCTAGGGCATTTGAAATATGCAATTATTCTTTGGCTCTATACCACTTTTATTTATAGTATGTATGCTTTGAAAATGTGCCCATGTCCTTATGTGTACCTTCCTAATTGTGTATGTAGACATTTGAACATGTCCTTTTATGTGACTCTTATCCAACTTGCTTGTTGCTTGCATATGTGGGCATTTGAACATGTTTTTGTATGTCTTATTTTTCTCAGACTTAGTGACATGTGCCCATGTCCCTTGTATTGTGTCCCCTTGGCCTACTTTATATGCCTCATGTGTTTTGCATGTATGCTTTCTTATATGCATCATGGCCATGACATGTGTATTTCCTTGTTACACACATGAGTTTTTTATGACATGAGGGACCTAATGTATTTCCCCTTCCTACTTGGGTGCCATGATGGACATCATGCCCCATCCCCCTTAGTAGCTACACATTATTACTCATATTTGTTGTTACATACATTATTATGTCTATCTTGACACCCTTGTGAATGCTAGACATGACATACATCTTATATTACATATTTTTTATCAGATTATGTTACATTCTAATGTTATGTATGCAAATAATATTGGATTATTACACATATATCATATATTCTTTGGCTAACATACATTTTATAGAGCTTTTTCTTTTGAGGAAATTATTACACATGTTTAACAACTCCCTCAAAAGAGGGGGAAGTCACAAGGGTTTTTCATAGAGAACAAGCTCCTATATTTCACTCATAATACATTTTTAGTACACAAGCTCAGATTACACAAAATTAGACTCAAGTAAACACAGTGGGAAAATAGTGACCCAAAAAGTAGTATAGTTGCATAGAAATCAAACCAAAAGGACACTAGTGCCCAAATTAGGACACTAACACCACATTTGTATACATGGCACTACTATCTAAGACATGGTGTTACTATCCATTAGACTTAGTTTTATAAAAACTAAGATTACTAGAAAATTATAGCAATTACAATACAAATTTGCATATATTCAATTATAAATTTATCAATTTTACTCAATTTTGCTTAGATTCACACTAGTTCAACTCAAATTAATATCAGTTTGCTCAGATTGGTAGCATCATGTATGGCTTGACCATTGCCATTTTTAGTTCAGTTACCTAGACAAATATATGACAACATAGTCTAGAAACCATATGCTCAGATATCATATTTTGGGGCATGTGCACAACACATTATTTTTGTATGCTCACTTACACACTGGTTGATCAGATGGAATGATAAATTCCA
Organism: Torreya grandis; assembly: GCA_037957365.1. NCBI lineage: Eukaryota > Viridiplantae > Streptophyta > Pinopsida > Cupressales > Taxaceae > Torreya > Torreya grandis. The sequence goes on along the minus strand of JARHVA010004324.1, from coordinate 774,502 downwards.
TGTCATTATCTATATTGTATACACCTAACATCATATCCCAAGTTTCACACAAGTTCCATGCCTTACTCCATCTATAGTGGTTGGCATTCCTAAGTGGCTTAGAGCTGACTAATGTACCTAAATGGTCACAGAGCTAAAATACCCAATTAGATATTCATAGTTACTTCACATAGTTAAGTTTTAGATGTATTTACTACCCATGGGTGGGAAATTATGGATTCATATCCTACTTGAGTTCTTTATCCACCTATATGAGAGGGTTGAGCACACTATCAATCCAATCCAAGTTATTCGTAGGTTATGATCCACTAAGCAGGGGTGGGTAATGAGGGAGTTGAAATTGGATTGAGTTCTTGATCCACCCACATATGAGGATTAAGAAATTAATAAACTCAATCTAAGTTATTCACTGATTGATCACTATATACATGCATGAACATAGGTTATCACTAGGTTTAAGCATTGGTTCACGTACCTAGTGAGGTGGATTATTTCCTTTCCTCTCTCATATATATTTACTTAGTTATACTTAGTTTTATTTATTTAATTAGTTTAGTCTTTTGATTTTGATATCTCTTAAGGACTAATTTATGAACATTTCACTTGTAGGATGCATATTGGAGTATGCGTAACCTAATCAGACCCAACTTCACATACTCAGACCCAACTTCATGGGCTTCACCTCTAAAGTAAGTCTAGGTATGTTTTTTTATTTATCCTAGTCATTTTACTTTGTTACATTTTTAGAATAAAGGGGGGTAATTTTAATCACCCAAAATTGGTATTTGAGTTCTAGTTGATACTAATTATCCCTAACTTATCCCTAGACCTATCATAGATCCTATTATCACACTTATCCAACCTTCATGTGAGCCACGGGCATCCCTAGTCATCCCTAAAAGTCTTAGGACCTCATTTCCTAATCCTGGGCATTTGTACCTAGTGTTTTGCTAAATGGACACTAGCACCATAATAAGGACACTACCACCACATGGTGCTAGTGTTCCAAAAATGGTGTTAATATACTTTACCTTTATTTTCTCCAAATGGATATCTTTTCAAAACTATAACCTCTTAGGGTCAGCCTAGACTTCTTTTAGCACCCTCACAAGCAAAAAAATAGTATAAATACATGAATTTTATCCCTCTAACCACTTGATGGAAATCAAATGCAAAATACACATTCAAACTCAAAATAAGTTATGTATATATAAGGTTAAAATAGATTATGATCTTTTGAAGGGTGTATTCTTGAAGGAGTAAATTATATCCTAGAGTTTGAGTAAAAAGAATATTAGTGCTTAAATAAATCAAATAGGAACTCAATAAAAGTGTTTGCATATATGATGCAAGGTACAAAACTTTAATCTTGATAATAACATACAAGGTCTACCCTATATAGCACACCCAATGGATCCTTGGGGGTTTACTCCTACCTTTCAAGTATACAATGTCAATGAAGACTTGTATCAAACCAAGATAAGATTTAGAAATAAATTTAAGACATGAATCAGTGGAATCAACCCATTTATGAATCACGAATATTTTTACTCAATTCAAAATACTATTTTCCAATATTGTGCATAGCCCCTATAGTGGATCATGTGTATTAACTAAGAAGCTGAAGGCAATAATAAGAATGACCACCTAAGGTGAAATGTTAGATCATTTATCAAATCTTTCAAAATTTGTTGAGAGTATCTTGATTTGTGCTCTTTCATAATGTTGTAAAGGGTGACACAGGGGAAAGTATCATTGTAGTGTAATATCTCTGAATCTTATATGAACAATACAAAAAATTACTAGGTGATCAATGACAGCCATGAAGTGAAAGAATAAAGGACATGACAATCAATTGCAACATTTATGAATAAATGAAATTAAGAGAAAATAATTTATGCAAGTGAACATTGTATAGAGAAAGAGGTGGTGGAGGATGACATGGCAAAATATTCCCTTTTAACACTTAATAAAAGTGTGGCTCACCTAAGAATTATCAAAGATATTTCACTAAGTTCCCCCTTTTGGTTATTTCTAGGGAGCATGAGATTAAGGAATGTCACAATATATATGCAGACACCCAAATTTGGTACAAGAACATATTTAATATATGTATATGTAACTTTGCACATAGAGACTATTGATGATGAAATAGGTAAGTATTGACACATTTAAGGGTTTTCTCTATTTACTTCATACATTCATGTGGTCACTTGTCCACTTTTTTCTCATCTTCTCAATATTTTCAAGGGGATCTCCATTTATTTTATTCTATCCTTTTGTGACCTTTCTATACAAAGCCATAATTTATGGACAAGTCCATCCATGAACTTGTCCATAAAATACGGACTTTTCCAAGTCTAAATTTCAGAATTATTTTGGGTAAATTTTACTTTGGGTCATTCTTGTTGTCCAATGGGTCTTGTTAAGTCACCTTTTTCAATTAAATGTATATTTTAATTTGAAATAAAAACATCTATAAATACAAAGCTAATATAAGGCATTAAAGACCACACTTTAGACTATCAATATCTAAACAAAGATTACATGTTTCATTTATAGAATTTTTTGAATCCAAATTTCAAAGTTATAAAGGTTGAATCAATATTTGCATGTTTGTGTGGAGGGTAAAAATAGGAAAAAGAGTATCTAGACTTGTACTCACAATTTCATGCATACACAATAGTGGGATAACTACATTCAAGTTTGATCCCTATTCAAAGTATTGGAAATGTAGTGCAGTCTTGGTCAATAAAATAGGGATTGACCAAGGTCAATCCAACTCAATCCCTTTTATCTGACACCTCATATTTGATATCAAATTAGTTTTATGCATGAACTAGGGTTTCATATTTTAGGTATCTCCACATGATATTTCATCCATGGAATTATATCGGTAGTCTTAGTGAACACATGCATAGGTGATAAAATAGTCATGATTTCATCATAGTCAAATTAGACAAGATCATAGTCAACGAACATGATCCTCCTACATTGTTGTCTAGGGAGCATAAACTTATTTGGTCACAGTTAAAAACTTTATTCTTGAATTTGAACTACCACAGTCCCATTTTATTATGTTTCTCATTATCAAATGCCTACTATGGTCTACCAGATACCCAAATCTAAGCTAAGTTATATTCTTTCTAGTATTTTCCAAAAATTGCATATTACTATATTAATAAGTTGCAATTAGAATTATTAATAAATTTTATATCTTTAACATTATAATTTATTCAATAATTTTATGGTTATTATATCACATAATAAAAAATAAGATAAAACATATTGATGAACTCGTTTGTTACTTGAACGTTGTTTTTTTTAAGGGTTTCAATTGAACTCATGAATCCCATACATTATAAAGAAATTTGACCATCCTTTACTAGATTTAATTGAGCACTACTCTTGGACTTCTCTTTGACCTAAGGGTTTTAAATTAAATTGTTGATTTCCATGCACAAAATAATATTCTTTTTTAGGCTTTCAATTTATTTTTCTTACTTTCTAGAACTATGTTCCAATAGTTATAAAACTCATAGAGTTGTCATTCTAGGCAAATTTATATGCATTTTACATGAGTTTTGATGTGAGTAGTACAAATCCAATACTCAAGCCATTATAAAACACTACATATGAACTTTAGTTTCCATATATGTTACATTATATCAAAAATGCATAGGGTTTTTATTTTTTAGCTATAAGAAACCTTTTGTCATTTGGTTCTATAGTGTGCCATTAAGTGGTTAGCCCTATAAAGTTACTCTAAATGTACCTTAGACATGGGATAATCTAGTTATAGGGAAATGGAATCCTCTATAGTCATTGCCCCATTATGCCTTGTTCACTATTTATAATTGGGATCAATATATCTAAGAGCCTAAAAATCAAACATGCCTTGCCTAGTCACACCTATTGATATCCTTTTTTTAATGGTATGATTGGTTTTTTTTAGTAATAGACTTGGTGTTTGTCATATTCACTTTGTTTTAGATCAAAAAACATATAATGAATACTAAATATGAACCCATTAATGGTGTTCACCGTTTGTATTTCCTCCTCTCTAATAATGATATACCTTATACTTGTGATGATGAATGAAATAATGTTCACACTTGTAAAATTACTAATGATACTTATATCAATGAAGAATATGATTTTGATACATATGATTATGATTATGAGAATGGTTATAATAATGAAAATCTATATTAGTGGCACAATAGATAATATTATACTGAAGAGGAAAATGTTGAGTATGAAGCCATTATTCATAGGTCACTATTCATGGTGACATGGCATGTTGAGATGGAATCTTGGTGATGTGGCATGCAAGTGTGAAGATGATGTGTCATGCAGGTGTATAGATGATGTGGCATGGAGGTGATTTGGTAGGAAGGTGATGTGGTGGTAGGTCCCATGGTGGGTCCCAAATGTGATCATGATGATGTAATAGGTGTGGGGCATAGTACTCCACTAGATGACATAGTTTTTATTCTTAGTGAGTCACCTATGGGTTTTCATATGGTGTAAAATACAAAGGTTCATGTATGGGTCAAATTTGTAAGGGGACCCATGATTCATGTGTAAAAAAAGTCAAAAGGTGACTGTAACACCTTTTATACTTGTATGGTCACATGGAATAAGAAGACAAGATAATAACTATTACAAATTATCCTCACATGTGTGAGTGGGTCACAATTATTGGAGTCACATGGGTGGCTAGGATATTTTCTAAAGTAGATCATCCACTTTGTTGACCCTTGGAGATGAAGATAAGAAGAACACTATTGGGTGTTTGGACTCACTTATAGAAGTGGGAAGCAATTTTTGGAGCCACATGGAGGTGAAACATGTTCTTGTCTCAAGTAGAGATGATTTTTCACATGGTGAAAAACCTTAAAGAGATCACATGACACCCCACTCATGTGTGGGTTTACTTTATTTGGGACACTATTCATTCTCTCCCCCCTCTCTCTCTCATGTTGTAAAATGTTATAAATGCATTACTCCTCTTTGTATTTGGATTATCCATTTAGTGGATAATTTGGATCCTTGAAATTTTGAACTTGCATGATATAAGTTTGGAGTTTGGAAGGATTGTAAGCCTAACTCATCTATATGCTTGGGTTTTAAGCATCATCATGCTTAGGTGGTTAGAGCCTATAAGGCTTAGAGAGAATAAATCACCTAGTGTATTAGAATCATGGTATGGATCCTTGGAGAAAGAAGTAGAAGCCTAGATCTCTTTTGGATGCTATGGTATTAGATCATGATGTTGGAGGTTGGAGACTGTAAGGCTTGGTTGCAAGTTTGGTTCAGTTGAGTGCTTATAAGCAGTAGAAAGGAGTTGTTAAGAGGAGTTGTTGTAGAAGAGAGTTGTTGGTGGAAATATAAATTCTAGATGCTACCTTTGCCCCATGGTTTTTCCCTAACTATTTTATCAAGGTTTCCACTTATATCTTGTGTTATGGTTTATCTCTCCTATTTATGTTTTTTATGTAGCTTGTTTTTGTTTCTATAATTTGATTTACTTGCACATGTAGGAATGTATGTTTTTCATAACAATTAGTATTAGAGCTATGGTTGGATTTAACAACTAGTATCATATCCATAGTTGTTGGTTGGTTTGTGCAAGTGAGAGCTATAGGTGGAGATACTAAGATATAAATAAAAAATAAAAATTTTGCATGGTAGGTATTTTTATCTATGGAAGATGAAGATGCAGACGGATAAATGGAGGAGAAGCTAAAGAAGCTTTTCCAAATAGATCATAACCAACAATGTTCCTATTGAATAAGCAACCATAAAGCTTGAAGATCAAGTTGGAATACATTAGTTTAGATGGAATTTATCAACTAGAGAAGGGATACAAATTATGAGATCCTACTACCATAATGTGTTAGCTGAGATGTGCTAAAATTCCATGTACAGGAGTAGGTACAAGAAAATTGAATATCTACCTATTGTAGTAGTGGATAGAGAATAACAAATATGACCTCAGGTTCCATGGAAGGAAAAGGCCATGTGTTTGACATGTGGTAGAGTAGGATGTATCCTAACTATATCTTTGGGGCTCAAAAACTTGGTAGGTGCAGTGATGCACTGAATAACATAATGATTTCCCAAGAACTATGGACAAATAACATATTGAGCATGGTGGTAGCATTTTTCTACATGTATAAGTTAGGTATTGACTTATGTGTGTTCTTCTCTCCTATTGTTTGAAGTAGTGTAGGATGGATGGAGAATAACAAGAGACTTGAGGTTCTATGGAAGGAGAAGGCCATGTGTGTGATATATAGTAGAGCAAGATGTATTTTGATTATATCTTTGATCAAAAACATAGTAGGTGTAGTGATACACTGAGTAGCATGATGACTTCCCAAGAACTATGGATGAGTATCATGTTGATCATGGTGTGTATCAATATGTTACATATGTAGAAGTTAGGTGTTGACCTATATGGGTTTTTCTCTCATTTTGATAACTACTATCAAGAGTGTAGTGTGTACATGTTGTTTTTGGAATAATGGGATGTGAAATCATCATTCCTACATGGTGATATCATCATGAGATTGAGTAGCTAGGAGGGTTATGTGGATGAGGCAAAGAGTTAATGGTTTGCATTATTAAAGACTGTATGGGTTCCAATAAGCATGTTGATGTGGTATAGGAATACCTTCATGAAGAGCCAAGGTTTATCAGAGGTTGTTGCTATGTGTAGATGTCATGTTGGTTGTAGGCCCCGACATGATCAATTGTGATATGGATAAGGAGATTAGGGTGAGATGGAGGAGTAAACCAAGGATGGAGATGCACAATGGACATAAATCAATAAAGTTAAGTATCCCACTTCTTATGGTTGTGAGTTATTTTCTAGAGTGTCCTAAATGAAAGGAAGAGAAGACATGGATGTCATATGTATTATATTCATCATGAGTAGGAAACCTCAATAAAGCCATGGTATACACTATACTAGATACTTCTAAGCAGTAGGAGTAATGAGCATTTTATGGTGGAATATTGAAGAAGGATGGGTCTATGGTGAAGTGGGAGTCACTTCATGTTGATGTAAATATGTTATAGATAAGTAGATGTTGACAAAGATGATTAGGGTAAAGAAGTTTTATTAGTGCATAAAACCTCTATTAGACTTGTGTGTGAGCAAAAGTGGCCATTGATGATAGTTGGATGGTACCTGGTTGTTAAAAGACATATGTGTGGTAAAGTCCTATGTATATGAATTCAAGTGGGTGATTATTGGGTTTGAATCCACTATTCACTAGTCATTATTCATGATGATGTGGCTTGTTGAGATGGCATATTGGTGATGTGTCATGTAGGTATGTAGATGATGTGTCATGCAAGTGAAATGGCATGTAGGTGATGTGGCAAGAAGGTGATGTAGTGGCAGGGACCAAAATGGGTCCCAAGTGTGATCATTATGATGTGATAGGTGTGGGGCATAGTACTCCACCAAAGGGCATGGGTTTTGTCATTAGTTAGTCACATGTGTCTTGTCACATGGTGCAAAAGACAAAAGGTTATGTATGGGTCAAATTTATAAGGGGGTCCACGATTCACATGTATAGAGAAATTCAAAAAGTCATTGCAACACCTTTTAGACTTTTGTCATCACATGGAATAAGAAGACAAGATGAGAACTATTGTAGATTGTCATCACATGTGTGAGTGAGGCACAATTCTTGGAATCACATGGGGTGGCTAAGATATTTTCTAAATTGGATCATCCACTTTGTTTATTCTTGGAGATGAAGACAAGAAGAACACTATTGAGTGTTTGGACTCACTTGTGGAAGTGGGAAGCAAGTTTTAGAGCCATATGGAGGTGGCACATGTTCTTGTCTCAAGTGAAGATTCTTTTGCACATGGTGGAAAACCTTAAAGAGATCACATGATACACCACTCATGTGTAGGTCAAATTTCTTTGGGACATTATTTATTCTTTCCCCTCTCTCTCTCCCCCTCATGTTGTAAAATGCTATAAATGCATTTCTCCTATTTGTAGTTTGATTATCCATTTAATGGATCACTTGGATCCTTCAAAGTTTAAATTTGAATGATAGAAGGTTGGAGTTTAGAAGAATTGTAATCCTAAATCACCTAGATTATTGGGTTATAAGCATCATCAAGCTTAGGTGGTTAGAGCCTATAATGCATAGAGAACATGGCTCACCTAGTGTATTAGAAGCATGGTATGGATCCTTGGAGAAAGAGTTAGAAGCTTGTATCTCCCTTGGATGCTATGGTATTAGCATTATGATGTTGGAAGTTGGATCTTGTAAGGCTTGGTTGAAATCTTGGTTCACCTAAGTGCTTGTAAGCATTGGAAAGGATTTTCTGAGAGGATATGATGTTGTAGAGAGATTTTTGCTAATGAATATTAATTCTGGATGATGCCTTTTCCCCATGGTTTTTTCCCTAGTTGGTTTAGCGGGGTTTCCATGTATATCTTGTGTAATGTGTTCTCTCTTCTTTTATGTTTTATGTAGCTTGTTTTAATTCTATATTTAAATTCTTGCACATGTATTAGGATTAGGCCTTTTTGATCTTAAAATAAAATGAGCACACTAATTCATAAATTGAAAATCCAAATTCCTTTATTCCTCCCTTGTATTCCTCTTTTCTTTAATCAAAAAATAATAACATATTAATAATTAGTATTTTATTTCCATTAACCTCTCACATGACCAAAATGTGAAGAATTAATCATTAGCACACCTTGTTTACCTATTAAGTTTGTTATTACATTACATTATATTAATCAGTATAAACTACAAAGGCATAACCCTTTTATAGAATTATAAAATACTATGAATGAGTGTGTTATTCCTTATCTTTCTTTAAAAAAGGAAAATGATGTGAATGCATATGATATTCCCCATTTTCCTTTATCTATGAATAATTAAATACAAGATTGTGATAATCTTTTGCCTCCATTAGAAATGAAAAATAATGTTGTGACATCTCCTGACACTTTTAACCTTTCTCCTGAAACACCAAAAGATGCAAATGAATGTGATGTATTGTCTTCTATACAAAAAAGGGTGATATTGTTACTTTAGATGCACAAAGTGATGATAATATAATATGATTCAAATATTCTCAATATAGTCATGTTATGTCCATAAAATGTGAATCTCGTGATAGAATCACATGTGATGACTCTCACTCTTCTCTTAAAACACAAAAATCTAGTGAGAAGAAATGTGATGTTTTTAATTCTATAAAAACTCAATGTGATAATATATTCAATGATTCTCAATTATTACTAATATTGTCTTGGAATGTAATCTTAAGCCATGCAATGATATTAGTCATAATCCCCTCATACTAATGTTTAAAGTAGATGGTCAATTATAACACATAAGTGAGCCTTTCCAAACCACTACTATGTCCACTAGTCATATCGTGTCCATGATGCATGTTATTGGTGACCTCCAAATACAAGTACTTTGTCTTACTTTACAAACTAGATCATGTTGTGATAATATTAAAGATGATTTTATTTTAGCACAACCCCTTACATGAGCTATATGTGTATATCCATATCCAAAAAAAAATTATGCCTATACTACCATTGTCTGATGGTCATTGAGATCCTTGTATTCATTTAACTAAATATATACTTTATTTTGGATAATGAGGTAATTATGGACACATTCTACTAAAATATTTTCATAGAATCTTCACAAGGGATGCCTCAAATTAGTTTTATCATCTACCTTGTGGATCCTTATTGAATTTAAAAATATTAATAAATGTTTTCCTATCAAATTATCACAATTACATGGTTCCTAAATTTACATCTTAAAATTTAAAAGGTTTTGAATAAGCCATGATGAACTTATCGAAGATTATTTTTTTCTATTTAAGACTACTTTGTGTTCTTTAACTAATCAATGCTCGAATTTAGAAGCAATTCATATTTAGTAGCGATATTTTTCTCCACTCAAATAAAGAGCCATGCATAAACTTTATACTTATTTTGAGAAGTTATACATGGAAATGTTAAAAGATACACACAATCTTAATTTTTCAATACATAAGTCTACTAATGTAAATGACTTAGGACCATATTCACACAAGAAGGAAGTCATCAATAAAAGGGTGGAATCAAATTTAGCCTTTAAAGAAAAAAGTTCAATTATAGTATCTCCTGAGATGGATGAATCAAATAAAATAATTATCATCAAGGAAGATAAAGTTAAGGTCCTCAATAAAGGGAAAGAATCAATCTACAAAGCCACACCTAATGTGAATAAATCTACTTTCAATAAGAGGCAAACACTTAAGTTTGATAGTTTCAGAGATTGAACACATGATATTCTATGGATATTTTTCAGTAATAAGTTAATCACTCTCCCTCTTAATTAATATCACCCTCCTCATCACCTTGAGTAAATGAAAGATGGGTCATTTTTCACTTATCATGGTATTAATGGACATTGAGATAATGATTATTATTTGATAAAATATTACATGAATTACAAATAAAGGGATTATTACATTTTGGAAAGTGGATAATAAGATAAAATATCCACTTTAACATTTCCTTCTATAAAGACGAAGATATCCCAAAAAAATCTTAAAAAGGACCAATGGTCATTTTAGCTCTCCTTAACAAAAAATATAGAGAAGACATTGTTATAATTAAAATGTAACAACATAATACATGCATAATAAAAGTTCTTGAAATTATGGGATACAGTGAGCAAGATTTACAATATACACACAGGTCTTATATGTGATATATTGTTTTACTAATTACTTTTGGGCTCAAAACAATAATTATAATATTAATTGTATAACATACTATTCCATAAGGAAATATAATGTTTGGATAGCCACGATTACAAATAATTAATGAAATGGTGAATAAGGATAAAACAAGTTTATCTTTTACTTTTGAGGGTGGTTTATTAACATTCCAAAAATAATATAACAAACATGAATAACACTTCGTGATAAAGTTACATCTTACCTTACATAAACATGGGTACCAAAGCAAAAGAACCAAGCTTCAAATCAAAGGTATGAACATTTAATGCACACTTCACAAAAATAAAAAGGGAAACAATGATATCAACCACAAGTATCAGTGGCAATCAATAAATATGTGACTATACAAATTTAAAGCTTCATTATCAAAAGGCAATTACACATAATGATTAGTATAGTGCACAATTTTTATTTCCATCATGGTGTCCACCTCATTTTATGATTCTCAGTTAGTTCAATTATATGGGTGTCACAAATTAAATACTATATCATTAACACATTGTTTTGACTGTAAAAAAATAACAAAGCTTATCTAGCTACTAATTAATAACATAATCACATGATTATAATTTTTAAATGTAACAACTCTTAAAACATATGTAATATCAATTCCATATAATCACAATATAAGAAAGAAAATTAAGAGTCCATATATATAAAATAAATGTTTAACATGATAATACAAGTACAACATATTAAATTCACTTAATAATTGACTCATGGCCAAGTACAAGATCTCTATCTAAACACTTATCAACATCCCTCTCAATCAACAAGGGGATCTTGAAGAATAATCCCTATCATCATCTTATTGAGACCATGAGTAGGACCAACTACTCTTGCAATCTTTATACACACCCACTTGTGACTAAAAAATTTCATGCCTAAATAGTAATTTAATTTACTTAGCTAATAATATCTAACCCAAATATGTAGCTAGAGATGGAGGGGGCATATAGTACCTTTTCAACTCTGATTTGAGCCAATCTCACTCAACCATGATAGCATCATGCTTGGATCTTGATTCACCCCTCTCTGATGTAGCTCCCATATATGTATTTGTGGTTATCATAGCTTGATCAAATAATGGGGCATGATTACCATCTACATTTGTGACATACTCAACTAAACCACCAGGAATTGCCTCACATGGTAAATGTTAGGTCAAAACTTGAAGCATCATCTCTATGATGGTCATCCAATAATCTTCATCTCCTATGAAATAAATAATACATGATATCAATGAAAACTCTATCAAAGTAACTAATAATGATGCAAATATTTTTAAAACATGTATACATATTCATAGCAATAGGAAGAACATGAGGCCTAAAATATGTTGCCTCACCCGTACCTCCTCCTCTACCCTAGGCCTTAGGGGAACCCTTAACCACTATTGGAATCAAAATAGGCCATTGATGCACCATCCACCATCATATATATGATAGGTTACACCTAACATCATATACATTAGGAATCTCAATAATTGGATTTACCTTTGTCAAAGGAATAAATACCAAATAAATCATACTAGGTTAGCCTCGGTCACCTCATGTCTTAGAGATATAAAAGATTGACCCCATATAACTAGTACCAATCATGAATCATATATAATACCTGACTAGTGCATAACATGCTCAAACTAAAAATGCTTGTATACATCTAGCCAATGATCATGAAACCAACAACTCACCAGAATCTACCATAATTGCAATCTGTATTCATGCCATGATAAAAACCCCTTTGTAAGGTCTCCAACTAATAGAACCTATGAATATCTAATCAATAATCTAGAAACACTCCATAGTACCACTCTACATAACACGTGTAGTTTTGACCCATCTCTATGTAAACATATGTGGATGTTTATAGTCACCACAAGGCATAACCACAAGCCATATCATAGAAAGATGCTCATATTCACAACAATGTAGTAATATGTTTGAGCTTAATCCGCCACCAAAACCCTATCATTTATATCTATGTAAGTTCTTGATAAGTGAGCCAACATCATCTGACCCCAAGAGCACATGGTATGATGTTCCTCAATATCCTAAACAAAGCAATGTATCTTATATAAAATTGATATACAATTACCATCAACAAAATTAAACTATGCTATTAATGTATATATGAACTTATGCACATGTGGAACATTCAAAAATACAATCTTTGATAATAAAATAATGTATTATTGGCTTAATATTAAGCCCCCTAGCATGCCCAATCATATACAAGTGAGTGTGTCCTATTTACACATAACCAATTCCACCCTACAAGGTCACACATATTTTAAACATCATAAGTTGTAATATCCTTCGTGCGTCCTTAAGTGTCCTAGTCATATCCCTCATGGGGAGCCAAAAGCTGCAAGTATCTAAGTCTCATTACTCTACTAACATTGTCATCATATGCATATCATATGGCATCACATCTAGCTAGCTAACATAGCCAATATTAGCCATATCAAAAAGTGGTTCCTTGTCCATCACTCAAGGTCAATTCTTGCATGGTCTCCATCATATGCCCACATCTAAACTATCGCACTCGCATGTCATCTTTTAATCACAAAAAACATAAAATAAATTTAGAAAACTTATGAAAATATGAAAAATAAAATAAAGAGAATTATAATGTTAAACCTAAAAAATATTTAGGATAGGTTTGTATTTGAAAAGATAATTATGCAAATAATTTTATGATCAATCAAATAGGTGATCAGATAAGTCTGTGAAAATTTTATCAAGTCTGTATAGGATCTGGATAGGATTGCACAAGACTGGGAATGTCCAAAAGATAATGATAATCAAGACTAAATGACTTAAAAATCACATGAAATTCAAAATTTTCAATTCAAAAAAACATCAAAAATAGGTGTTTTTGTGACATACCAATGTTGGATCATCCTCAGAATATAGGGTGGCCTCCACATGCATGAATTGGGTTTGTCCAAGATCTCTCTTCTGCGACATTTTTTTTCAACTAGATCTCAAAATAAAAAATTAACAATATGCAAATGGATTGAAAAATTATTTTAAACCATCCTATTTATATGGGTTGAATTTTATTTTCAAAATTTTGAAACTAATCCCTCTAAATCTTGTGCACATGATATCTCTACCAATACTTATAAAAATTACTCCATGTTGGAAGTGTCTGAATACATGTAATGTGTTATTTTGCATGGTAATATTTCCATCATGCCTACCAACCATTTAAAAAATTCCATATTTAGTGCTTATTTTCCTATGCATGAATTATTCCACATATTCCTTATTATCTCTAAATGCTTTATCTATAACTATTTCCTTCACAAATCATTGTATGATACCCATCAAACACATTTATCAAATTAAAATAAGACATGCACAATGTTTTTTCAAATTCCAATGTGTTAAAATGATAAAAAAATTCAAAATATATTTAATCTAAAAAATTACAAATCACTCAAACTTATTTAACAAATAAATTTTCTTTCAATGCAATGCATTTGGTATTCTCATCTCTTACATCAAAATGGGGCACACATTGAGCTTATCATAAAAGATAAGCCTACATAGATAATATTTATGGAAATACTCATTTTTTTCACATTATACAAGGTTCATAATGGTTCAAAATATCCACACTCTAAGAATTTGTGATAGGGGTCTTACACATTTCTGATAGATTATACACACTAGTACAAATGTTTGGGTCATATACCATGTAGGGGAACACCATCAGGGAAATACAATAATAATACATTACCATTTATCAATAATAATGATACATTTTTAAATGCATGTGCAATGCATACACACATATAAAATACATGTTTCAAAAATCAGATGTTATGATAGGGTACAAGATTCAAATATTCAAAGTAATTCAGAAATATAGATATATGATAGATATTTCCACATTGATACAAATTATAGGGGCACATGCCATGCATGTGAACTCACTTTAAAAATACTTTATTTTATACTCATATAATCTTGGATGCATGTGCATGGGTATATGCAAATGAGTACAAGAGAAAAATTATAGGTTTTACATACAATTACAATTAAGCATATAGATGCATGGTATTCTATATCATTTGTCACAGACTCAAGGGACAAGGTGTTGGTTCATGCACATATATACATTTTTTAAATTTAAAATGGATTTTCGAAAGTTTAAATGGCATGATACTAGTTCATGTGCATATGCTACAATATAGTTTATAGATTCAAAATAGAATGGTTGTTAGTTAGATATAGATCTACTGGAATTATGGTCATGGTAGGGCCATGAATATTCTTCATTCTCTTTTGATAATGCAAATATATATATATATATATATATATATATATATATATATATATATATATATATATATGTAACGGTGTGATTCATTCTATTATAGGTAATGTACATTTGAGTCTGGTGACTAAATAACCTTGACATTACTTATAGCAAACCCATTGTGTGGTTCCACCTTTTGTTATAGATGATGTATGTTCTCAAGTCTAGTGACACTCAATGACCTTGGCATCACTTATATTGATCTCATCATTGTTCCACATTATTTTGGATTAGCACATTGGATAATTATCCTCATTTATGAGAGTTGGAGTATGTATCTTTCTAACTCTTGGGCTTGATTAGTTATTCAAAATTGAGACTTGATCACTCTCAAGTCATCAATAGTTTAGAATGAGGAGGCATCTCTCTAAGTGCTTCAGCAAGAGAACACATTTTCTCCAACATTTCATTTTGGGATATAATATTAGAGATTTATTAATTATTCATGCTAATATGGTCATGGTTAAGTGACACCTAATAACCTACTACTTTCCCATTACCATTTAAGGGATTATTCATCTTCCTAGCTAGAAAATGAATAAGACTGAAAGCATATTTTCTCCACTCTTCATAGCATGATCACTATCCATAGGTGACATAATATTACATGTATACAAGTGTACTCATTCCTTACTCTTTACCTTTAAATCTCAATTTTAGACTTTCATATTTCATATATGGACATTGACTACTAAATGTGTTATTGCAACAAAAATATTGAGTATCCTACACAACTAGAATTTCATGTTGAAGTCAAAGTGTGTCATACACACTTAGGTATACATCTCTACTTTACTCTATCAATTTCATTCCAAGAATAAAGGAAGAAAAAATGTAAACACCCAAAATTTGTAAAATCCTATATTTAATACCTTTCTATGTAACTTTGCACATATAGATTATTAACAATGAATCAAGTACCTATTGGCACTTTTGTTTGGGTTTTATATATTTAATTCATATATTCACGTGGTCAATCATCCAATTTTTTCTCATCCTATTAATATTGTTAAGGGGATCCCCATTTATTTATTTTTATCTTTTGATGTGATTTTTGGATAAGCTCATAGTTTTTGGATAGGTCTAGGATCACAAACATGTCTATGAAATATGGACTTGTCCATGTGTAACTTGCATAATTATTTTAGGTCGCATTTCATTTGGGTAATTTTTGTGTCCATTGGGTATTTTTTGGTCAAATTTTGCACACCAATATATCTCCTAATTTGAAATAACCTCTATAAATATAAATTTATTATAAGGCATTAAGGATGACACTCTAGACTATCAAGAGTTATACAAAGATTACATGTTTCATATATAAAATTGTTTGAATCTAATATCAAAGTTACAAAGGTTGAATCAATATTTTCATGTTTGTGCTAGAGGTAAAAATAGGAGAAAGAACATCTCTATTTGTATTCACAATTTCACACATACACATTAGTGGGATAACTACATTCTAGTTTGAGCCATCTTCAAAGTATTTTCAATCTAGTGTAGTGCTTGGTCACTTAAATAGGGATTGGCCAAGGTTATCCCAACTCAATCCCTTTCACTTGATACCCCCTATTCGATATCAAATTAGTTTTGTGTAGGAATTAGGGTTTCATATTTTAAGAATCTCCACACTATATTTTAATCAAGGCAGTATCTCAGCAGTCTCAATAAACATAGATGCAAGTGGTTAAATAGTAAAAATTTCATCACAGTCAAAGTGGACAAGTTTGTATTCAATGGACACAACCAACCTCTGCTACTATCTAGGGAGTGTGGACCTGTAGAGACATAATAAAAAACTATGATCCTGAATCTGAGCTTCTATAGTCCCATTTTATTTTTTTTCTCAATATCAAACACTTTTTATAGTCAACCATAAACTTGGATCTATGATAATTTATATTCTTTCTAGTGTTTTCCTAAAATATCAAATTACTACATTTAGAAAGTTATAACAAAATTATTGGTAAATTATATATCTTTAGTATTTTGATTTATTTAACAATTATATGCTTATCAAATTCACATAATAAAAAGTATGGTAAAATTTTATATACAAATATTATCCATAGTAAAAAGTATAAATTGGCATAGGGATGATCAAGATTGCGAGGCCATAAAAATATGTGTACCAAATGAATGTGATCAAAGAATTCTCTTAGGACATAAATGTAACATCAAAATGTGAAATGGTACTATAATTAAGCTATGGACTATGGAATCACCAAAGGATAAATTCTAGAATTCACCACCCTCTCCATTAATCAATTATCTTGATGGTCTATCCCATAATTTAATTCTACAAGATGCCATGGACATGATAAGTAACCTCGCAGTCAAACTTCAACATGACTAGGATATGGATACTAGGGGAAAATAGAATCTCTCAAGAGGACCTATTGAAAATTATATTAAGGAAATATTTAAAATATTCACTCTATTATGATAAAAAATAGTCATCCCATCCTCAAAACTTGGTTGGAGTATAATGTTGCAAGTAGAGTGGAAGAGTGTCCAACTAGGGGTTGAAATATAAGAACAACACAAAATTCCAACTTTGATCAAGAACTATTGATTGACACCACCATTGATGGGTGTAAAATATATCATATTTTTATTAACACCAGGGAAAGCCATAGAATTGAATACTCTCACCAAGGAGGTATCATAAAAAATGGGAATCCATTCATTAAAAACATCTCTTCATGTTTTATACATGGAAAAAAGATGTGTACACAACCTCTAAGGATTTTGAAAATGTTTATGTGGATATTATAGGACCAAAGTTCATTTTTGATTTTGAATTTATTAAATTAGAAATGGTTGAAAACTATTCATCCTTGCTTGGAGGACCCTGGTGTTATAAAAATAATGCTGATGTGCATTTTAAGAATCATTAAATGACTTTTGATAATGGTGAACAACGAGAAATCATCCTACTAGATAAAAATAATGGACCCATGTTTATGGAAAATGTGTACATGGATGAAGAAATTAAAAATATTTAAGACATCACCACATAAGGGGTGAAACACCTAAAACCTTAGGATGATAAAATTATTAGATAGAGAGATGTTGTATTGGTCTTAAACACCATAAGTATTATATGTGATCGATAGATCGAAGAGTTTTATGAATTGATGGGACATAAATTTGGAAAGGTGAATAAGGTACCTATTATCACCCAAATTTCAACCCTAAGGAGAGTTACTCAAGCCTCCTTAAATTTAGAATAACAATGAAACACCTCATATGTTGTGGGTAACAATTCTAAGAAGTGAATCTCTAGATTATAGGCTAGCTCCCATGTACAATGTACAACACCTAAAACTAATCACTAACCTAATTGATTTGAAAGAAAATGGATAGAATGAGATTAAACACTACTCTAATGTAGATGATGCACCAATGTAAACTCCACAACTTATCTGAATTTGTACAATGGAAAACAACTATAAAACTGATCTCAAAATCTAAGGTTCTCCTAACAAAATACTTTAATATGAAGGTAGAATGTAATGTAGTTTTCAGGGTGGATGAATAATAGGCCTGATAATAAGAACTAAAAATCCTCCTTACACTTAAAATCACACAAATTTATCAGCTACACATCATATGACCTACTAGAACGTATATTTCCCACACAAAGCATGAAGAGATAGATGAATGTAAGGAAAGAGAATTATCAATTATCATTCAACAAAAAAAATAATTCATATAATTGCGTAAGACTTTGAGAAAGATAAAACTAATTTGAATTATTTAATTCAACAGGGCTTTTCCATACCAATATGTGGATAGATTACAAATGCCAAAAAGAGGCAACATATATAGAGAATGAGGAAAAGAGAGAGAGAGAGAGAGAGAGAGAGAGAGAGAGAGAGAGAGAGAGAGAGAGAGAGAGAGAGAGAGAGAGAGAGAGAGAGAAGGCATGGAAAAGAGAATTTGGAAAGTGTTTATAATTCTATATCTAGTTACAAACAAGAATGTATTTATATAACAATCCTAGAAACCCTTCTTTGACATGTGTTGCATTTCTTAATCATAAATTTCAAGGGAGTTGGCATAGGATTATTCAATGGTTCATCATTCATTCAAAACTGCCCATCTTGGCATGTGAAGAGTGAAAATGGGTTTCTTAATCATTATCGCATCATGAAATACCTTTATACTTCCTCTTTTAAACCTATCATGTATTTGAAAACTCCCTTATATTGACATTTCAGTGACAATCATCACATAACTCCTTAGGTGTCTTAAAGCCCATTTGTCTACTACACCTCTCCTTGCTTGCAAGTGTCAAATCTTGATTTCATATTCACAAATGAATATATCTCCATGAAAGTAATATTAATATATTATCAGACCTGAGATAACTCATTTGGATCCATTAAACGCACTAAGATCTCATTTTTCACCCAAAGCTTACATTTTCTCTCAATTCCTTATAACCATAAAAACACACAAAACTCCTTGTATAGGATAATATATAGATGATCTTGGAAAATTAGGAATATTTTTGAGTACCCAATATCACCTTACATATCTATTCCAAATTTAATGACCGAAATTTGAGTGGAGGTGTATGTATTCACCTAATATCTCTCCCAAATTAGGCCTCAATTAGGTCTCTAGGCCTAGAAACTAAGATTTTGCTCCATAGACTTCCCACACATGTGAAACTTATAGTAAGTGTTTAATTCACTTTCCTTGCCCTATGATCATGATCCATGACAAATTTGGTCTTCTAAGACCTTGTGAAGATAGGTGAACCATGAAATGGCCAAAAAACCTAGCCTTTCATAAGCCCTTTTCACACTACCTTCAACAATCAGACCTATAAAGGCATTTTTAAGGTGACATGTACATATTTTTGGACCTAAGGAGGTATAATAATCCTCAATCCATCCTCCTCAATGGTTTTCATCTATCTATGAGGTCAAAAAACTTATTTTGAGCTCAAATCCTTAAAAGATATAGCATTTATTGCATCCGTATAGGTACATGTACAAAAAGTGTCATGGTGATACTCTTTATAGAGTGAAAAATTATGTCCAATAGGTTTCAAAATCAATCCATCTCATTTTAGGCACCTTGGAAGCCAATCTCTCACATCGATTTTGGTTCTTATTATGGTTTTAGGAGAGTTTAGAGTACTTTGAGTTCTTAATGATTGTTCATAAACCCTATAGCCTTACATCCTAAATGCCACAAAATTAAAGTGAACAAGTTTCCTCAAATACCCCTAGGTGATCAAGTTCCCATGCAACTTGTTCATATAGATCTGAGATTGAGAAAGTGTTCTTTGGGTCTCTATTATGCCATTAGAGAGTGCTCTATAGTCTTAATCATTATTCATAAAGGCTGGAGACCTAAACCAACATATGATGATATAATATTGAATTATGGGAACCCCTTCACCATCCCTAAAGACCATTAAACCCCATGCACAATTTCAGGGTTACACTAAGCAAGATAAACTTGGTCTTGAATAACAATCACAAACTTAAAAGGGATCAAGAAGGTTTCATAGGTTGAATGATCACTTTATTTATATTCCTCTACCTAAGGATTCCATTATAGGATCTGTACCACCATTATACATTCATTAATGTCCTCATATTCTCATTTTACCCTCAATAGGCCATTATTTCCATGATTGTACATACAGGTCTGTGTATGTGGGCTTAGACTTACCGGCCTAAATAGGCCTATCAATATCTACACCATTTTTATTGACCCTAGAGATCATGTAGGGTCATAATAACATTATAGAATCATTCCTAAGTGATTTTATTCTTTCCACAAACCTCTTCTATCTCAAACCAAGTAGGCACCTCTCACTCTAGGTAGAAAGGCCTATAGGAGTACTTAGTTGTGTGTCTATAGGGTTCAAGTGAATTTTGTTTTGATCATCCTCTCTGGCATCTCTTTAGGTCTTATTTAACCTCTAGTGACCTTTTACACATTGTCTATCTCTATAAACCCTAATTCCATTGTTATAATTTGCATCCTCTTATCAAGTTTGAAAATTAACTTGAGCTACTCAGACCAACCTGTAGGTAGTCATTTTGGATTTGATTGCCTTTTGGAGTTTAGGATCTCAATAAAAATCATTGAGTATTTAAATTAATTGTATTATAGTGTTGATAACTTAGTTTCTTATTTTTATCCTTCTCAACTTTTTCAAGACCTTACATCCTCAGTTGCATACAACTTCTTTCTGGCATCTATTTAAGACATGGTTGTAGGTGGTGGGCTAAGAGTCCTTTGAACACTAGGCTTTGAAACTCAGCGTTATTAAACTAGGTTATTGACATTTTTATAGTAATTAAATTTCATTTAATACTCCATATTCAAACCTAACTCTTTGAAATTTTGTTTTCACTTTCTAACATCTTGACCATACATGTTCTCTCTCATGTCCTACCTATAACATGCATGTTTAGGTTTTTCATTTTATCAATGTATTTGGTCATCACATGAGAGAAATATGAGATTTATACTCTGAATTAATAGGTATATTTTATCTCTATATCTCACATGTACATTTTCATATTTTTTCCATGCTGACTAAAAGCTTCAAACTATTCAAGTCTTGTCATTCTGCCTATAGGTGGTGATTGAGTGTCTTGAACACTAGGTTTTGAAGACACACTTTTCCATGGGATTTGAACATATCCAAGTGTATAAACACAAATTTATCTCAAAATTTTAGGTCTTCAAAATACCACTTTTTATACACATTTCAAAAACATTTCTCATTAAATACAGACCTACAAGTCTGTAGACCTATAGGTCTCAAAAAAAAAATCCCTTAAGCCTTGTATGATATTTGGATTGATCCTTTAAAATTGAGATAATTTATTCATTAGTCATCACATATATTTTTAGTTCAATACTTTCATACACCTATAAACAATGCAAGTCAAGACCCCTTTTATTCCATTTTACATGTACCTTCATAACATAGTCTTTTAGCATGGGAACATGAGTACCACTTTTAAGATTGGTACAGAATGACTAGTCAAGTTAGAGAGCCTTGAATGGAATAGTAATATGGTGTAAAGCATTCAAACATCCCTTAAATTCACTGGAACCTATCAAATTCTCCAAAGCTTCAAAGGTAAACCTAATACCTATCCCTCATGGAGGATCCTTTTGATCCCATGGAAGATCACACTTGTGATTATGATAGAAACAAATGTGGAATGGTTGTGCATACCTATAAAAACATCATACAACACTCGTTATGCACCAATGAGCTCCAAACTACATGAAATTGATGTAAACATGAACCTATGGGGTTTACTAGGGGATTTTGACTGCTTATCTTGTTAGAGATGCTTCATACTACTCGGACCCATAAAACCTAAAATATTTTCATGAATCTTAATCTTATGATGGGTACCTCATATTCCTAGGATAATTTGACCTAACTACTTTGCATGTTCATGATACAAGCATAAACTTTTGACCTTTTTGAGCTTGTGAAGAGCCTGAATAGGCTTCTAACTATTTTTTTGCATATGTTGACCTCTCAACACCTATGTAAGCTCATTTTACATGTGGAGAAGTTGAAAATACATTGTTATATACATTTTCATCTGAAGGTGGATACTCTTGGTTGTACAAGTGACTTAAAACTACTTTCTCTTTAATGATTCTTTATTTTGATGTTATAATTTAAGCTTCTCTAACTCTAACCACCTTCTAACACCATACACATTATAATCTCTATTTTAATGTTTGTCCTTTTTAAAATTACATACCATTCCTCAAATTAGATTCGAAAGTGACTTAAAAGACCTTCGGGTGCATGACAAACATGATGGAAGACTAATGCATGACTATACGACCTTTAATATATGACAATAACTCATATTATGACTCATCACAATGATAAAACCTTGACCACACATGACAAACAACATTATCTCATAAATGACCTTTGAAGACTATATAAGTACATAAGGAGACCAAACCTTAAATAATGTTAATCAAGGATTTCATTTAGCATTAAAAGACCTGGGTGACCATCTACAATCTTGGAGAGCCCTATGAAAATGTTTCAAACTATAGGGGTTGATCCTTTTAACCTAGGGGTCAAAATGGTCAACAAATTGGTGACTTGTAAGGGTAGTATGCCTTCAATACTGATAAATTAGTAGATCTATCCTTCCATTGGGCAATGGAGTCACTCTAATGATACAATATGAAACTAATATACCTCTTAAAGATTCAAAATCACACCACACCACACAACAATAAATGGCACAACATGCCAAAGGCATTTAGGGAAAATCACACAATATCAAACTCACACAAAACACTATGCTAGATGCTTATTGAAAACAAACATAACTAACCTATTATATATAAAGCCTCAAAACATGTTTGAGCTAATAAAATAGCTCCTTGAATTCAACCATGATAAAAAACAATGCTTTTATAATCCTTGATTCTCCATGAGAACAAACCAACATATGATGAATGTTTATCAATGACAAATTGTTTATTAAGGTGATAAAATGACTTACCAATATTGAAGCCTCTGCTAGCTACAAGTACATCACCTAAATGTCCTCTAAATGGTTTGATTAGATATCTTTGAGGCTTGTTTGACATTGTATCCTATTTAAGATTTTCTATGCTCACTTAGAATTTCCTAATCTGATCTTTAGGGATCATAAAACTCTTTCTAACCTCACATTTATTAGGGCTATGATGTAGTAGGTGTTTAGAGTCATCAAGCTTGACTTCTTATTTACCAAACACATCTGCAAGTTGATCAGGATCAACTTGGTGTCAATGTTTCTCATCATCCACACAAACCTTTGTCTTGACCTGATCATGTTCTTCTAATGTTATCTTCTACTTAATAGGGATTTCACACTCTTTTTTTTTCTCATTAAACCCATCATTGACCTCATCATCAAGCCCATATCTCTTTTGAGGAAGAGTAGGCCCAATCACTTCCTCAAACTTCTAAATTATGGTAGGATATTGTAGAAATATATCATCATATCCTTCTTGAGTCTCATGCTCATGAATTTATTCCTCTTTGGTAGGTATAATTTCATCCTCATTTTGACTACCATGTTTTACTATATATGGAACATCATAATCATCCATACAAAAAATAATTTCCCCATGTAGCCTATTTAAAAGTATGATCAGAGATTATTTCAATGAATTCATCACATTCTTAATAAAGAAAATATGTTCCCATACATGTATCTTCTATGATTTTATATGGATTAAAGCCATAATTTTTAGCTCCCCACTCATCAAGACAAAGATTAGGTATGCCATCAAGAGGTGCCAAAGATTCTTGATCATTAGGATGGTCTCCCTCCTTGGTGGTTGTGAAATTAATGTTAGATGTGTTTAGTACATAAGGTTCCACATGAAATGTAGATAAAGGTTCAAACTTAATTGAGACCTTAGCACCATACCTACTCCTAAATTCCATATAGAACCAATATAAATTCAAATACCCCCCAATCTTCATAGTAAAATCCTATGATAAATAAAGAGCAAAATGGGGTGGTACATACACACTGACAACATCTTGTGAGATAAAGAAGGTGGGACAAGCATGAATATTTAGCTTTAGACCTTTTATGATGCCAATTATTTTGGCATCTAATCCATCCAATTGTAACACCACTTTGGATTTTGGTTCATACTTCAAATTCAACTTGTCAACTACTTATTTGGGCATGAATGAGGTGCTTGCCCCATTGTCAATCGAGCAAGTATGAGCTAGTGAGTCTCCAATTATTATAGAGAGTTAAAAGGGAGGAGGTTTATCTACTTTCTCTATTTTAATTGGTTGCCTATCATTACGCTTCAATGCATTTTCCAAACTACCCCTCTTTCACTAGGTTGCCTATGTGTTGCATTGAGCTTGGATTTCTCATTTTGGAGTAGATCTCTTTGTCTAGGAATGGATAATGTATCCCACATTAGTATTCTTACATCGACCTTCTTCATTTGTTTAACAATGTTCATAGAAGACTTTCCAACCTTGTCATGCCCTTTAGTAACCATAACACAACCAAGACCTTGTGTTACTTGATGCATAGGAGAAGCTTTAGCATTTTAAAATATCTAATTTTATTTAGTAATAGGGGATGTATATAACACCCTTTACCCTTGGGATGTTGGAGAGTTCATGTTTGGTCCATTACTTGTTCCTTGTACCTCTTCAATTTCTCTTCTCTTGACCTTGTATTTATTGCACAAGTTTATTTTGGAAGGGCACTAAAGCTTTCAAATTAGAAGGAGCATTCTGATTTTGACCATTGTCTTATCTTACTTGAATCAGCTTCCCTTGTCCTTGAGAATGGCCTTGAAAAGATGGTATAGGAGTTTGATAAGACTGATAGGGCCAATGTGGTTGATAAGAGACTTGAAAATACTTCCATTTTTGTTGTTGTTGCCTATTGAGATTTTGGTTCTCTTCTCTAAGATCCTTTATCAAATCTACACCATTTGACTTACTCAGCTGATTAGAGGCAACTTGCTTATGCTTGGGTGTGGGAATGAGAGCCATAATTGGCATAGGATTTTGCACATTAGTAAATAAATACATAGCAGTTCTAGGGGAGATCTTCCCAGTATATATGAGGCAATTATTAGTCCTAATAGTAGTCTCATAGGCATTAGGGAGTTTATCCCCTCCCATGGATTGAATCATCATGGATATGTCACTATTGAAAGCCTTAAGATAATAGAGAAAATCATGATGTGAATTAGACCTTACCAGTATTTGGATCCTATCCCATGTATTTCAAAATCTTTTATGGCCTCCTGAGGTGCCCTCTTTATTGTATTTAGTTACTCGATCAAAGATTAGTGGTCACTCTTATCTTCAAATCTCCTCCTCAAAGAGCCACCCAACTGGTCCCATGTAGTGATAGAATTGTGAAAAAAAGTCCCATACTAATCAAGGGCCTTACCCTTGAAGGAAATATCCAACAACTTGATAGCAACATTCTATTCAATTATGTTATGTATGCTACAAAAACTAACATTGTTCCTTATGTGTTCAATAGGAGTAATGGCAGATTCTCTTGTATAAGAAGGCACACTTTTAAGGGATGACATAGGAATGTCGTCATATGGAGCAAGTGATAGAGTATTATGTCTATTAAAAGCAACAAAGTGAAGGTTTTTTGGTGTTATCATCTTGCAAATTGGACCCAACAAGAGTCTCCTAATAAGTATGTGAGAAGGAAAAGATTTTTTTGGATATAGATGAGTGTTAGAAAACCTCTTTGATCTAATTGAATAATAAATTAGATATAAAAATTCAAAAATAATGCCTTTAATAGAATATTTTATTCTTACCTTAGGCATAAAATTGAGGCACTAGTCTACAATCAAGAGCCAATAATTATTGGAGTCGTCATATACTACATGAAGGAAGCTACTAGAACTTCAAATTTGTCAAGATCAATATCCACATTAGACAACTTCTTGGGCCAAGAGTCCCATCGGGTGTGCCATAACTATTATCACCCAAATTTTCACCTTAAGGAGAGTTACTCAAGTTTCCTTAAATTTGAAAGAAACACCTCATATGTTGTGGGTAATAATTATATGAAGTGAATCTCTAGATTATGGGCTAGCCCCCATGTATAAAACCTAAAACTAATCACTAACATAATTGCTTTGAATTAAAATGGATAGATTGAGATTAGACACTAATATAATGGAGGTTATGCACCATTGTAAAATCCACAACTTACTTGAACTTGCACTATAGAAAACAACTATAAAATTGATCTCAAAATCCAAGGTTCTCCTAACAAAATACTTCAATATAAAGGTAGAATGCAATATAGTTTTCAAGGTGGATGACTAATAATATTGATAATGGGTACTAAAAATCCTCTATACACTTAAAATTACACAAACATATCAACTACACATCATATGACCTATTATAATGTATATTGCCCACATAAATCATAAAGAGATAGATGAATACAAGTAAAGAGAACCATCACTTATCATTAAACAATAAAACTACTTCATACACTTACGTAAGACTTTGAGAAAGATAAAAATAGTTTGAATTATTTATTCTAAAGGCAAAATATTATTTATGTAGACATCAAAAAATTTCACATAATGTTTCCAAATGTCACAATTCCCCTGGACCACATCAGGACCCCCTTGGGCCCAACCTTGACCTCTCGACCATAAACTAAACCTAACCTAGCTAACTCTAGTCAGATTGACCTACTATCTAAACCCACCTTTTTAACTCAACTTGAACTTGATCCTCGACTACCAATGGTCACCTTAACCATCGACGGTCAGGTTCCCACCACCTAAACCACCTAACTTTCACATCTCTCTTACTTGCTTTTCTATAATTAAATTGTATAATTTGTGTGCAATCCCATACATACATGACTTATATTTAGATATAACTATGGACCTCTTTTTAATGTATTGTTACACCTTTCCTTCCTTTCTATAAGAAGAGAGGGGGTGGGAGGTGAAAAGGGATCCAAAATCAATCAATCATCCCATAACTATCAAGACCTTTTGCATCCAAAGATTCTTTTACAGGTTTTCTTCTAGAAATCTAGTGATCCATCCATCACAATAGAGAGCCAAAGTGCTACCATCCATTGGCCAACAACCATGTACCATTACTTTACTATAATTACTCTAGGATCCACCATTTCAACCATTCATCCAATCCACCACCAACAAGCTAAGTATCTATTTTTAATTATTTAGTCACTTTTTTTGTACTTCACAATCAACCCATCCCAAGCCAATCTCTTAGAATCTTACTCTGTAACCCCATCCAAATAGTTTTTTATTACCTAGACCTAACCCATAGTAACTATTGATGGTCACTCTAACTATCGATAGTCTATACCAACTACTGATGGTTACCCCAACCACTGATGGTCACGTTAACTATCGATGGTCACTGTGGCATAAAATAACAAGCTATTTTCACCCACTTACCCTCAACCAAATTCAACTTTCTTTGTCTCTATCTATTCACAGATCCACAACCTATTAATTGAATGACACCCAACATATTTAGCATTAGTATTGACCCATTTATTTCTATAATTAGTCAATTTCTTTATCAAGCATTTCTTGTACTTAATTTCAGCATCATTTGTGATTTATGCAAGCACTTTATGTTTCAATTTTTTAACTTAATTATTTAAAAGCATGGATTGATAGCCTCCTAGGGAGCTCATGATTCTTAAATCTAGCTAATTTTAGGCAATCCACCCAACTATCTGTCTAACCAAACATTTGCTTTAGTGCTTTCTTATATGCAACTCATTCCTCCCAAGCCAAAGAGGAGCTCTCTATAATCATTTGATTCAATGAATGCATAACCAAACAAGTTTTTCAACCATACCCATATCTAGTTTCTTTCTTCTTCCTTTCTTGGAATATAATCTAAAATATTTTGGCATGCCTGATGGGACCCTTGAGTTTTTTCTTGGGTTTATAGTTGCATCTACGTGATTTCTTTCTTCTTATCTCTATGCTCATAAACAAAATCAATTTTTCATTTTGGGCTTAAAATTAACTACATACATTGATTGCTTGCAAGTTTATCTCTCTCAATTAAATTAAAGTAAATTAATTTAATTGTAACATCACTTGTATCATGCACACAAATCAAACCACCTACATCAATCAAACATCAAAACAACTTAACATAAGACCTGATTGGGATTTCATCACCTAGCGATCATCTTACCCTTTCTCGATGATCCTTCTTTGAGGTTATTACCAAGGGGAGAACCAACTTGGCTCTCTAGTTGAGTATAAACTCTAGAAATTAGTATATATTGGCTAAACACCCGACACCCTTATCACTATGGTGTGTGAAGTGAGGGGGTCATACCAAGCCACATATTAATTCCTAATATAGATCCTTTTGAGAGTCTAAACACAACCTAAAACCATCCATATATTTCTTTCTAGTACTTGTTATATCAACCCAATTGGGGTTACACAATTTTTTGAAATCTTAAAGCATAATCCAAAAGAGAGACTAAAAGGAATTTTAGGACTTAACGTACTTTTTAGTGTGTTTTATTTCCTTGCTCATTTCTTGTCTTCTCTCTATTTGAGTGGTGAGATTGTTTTTGTATTCTCTCTCCCTTATCTTGTACGGTTCTAACTCATCACTAGCAAAAGAACCTAACAAATTAGAACCCATCACCAAACCAATCAACCTCTTCTACCTCCTCATCCATAGAGTACATCTCTAAACTAGAAAACTCTCCTTATCCTTTAGGAAGTCTTACTTTCCCTTGGGTAGTTCCCCAAGGAGATATAGACTTTTCCACCTTCTAAAATAACAATCATGTGGCCTTTCAGCATTATCTCAACACCATCCCTCACCATACCCCTACTTCAGTTCCACCTATGGACCTACCTTATGGCATGCCTTCCCACCTTATGGGGAAC
The DNA here is from genome assembly GCA_037957365.1 of Torreya grandis. Classification (NCBI taxonomy): domain Eukaryota; kingdom Viridiplantae; phylum Streptophyta; class Pinopsida; order Cupressales; family Taxaceae; genus Torreya; species Torreya grandis. The sequence goes on along the minus strand of JARHVA010004324.1, from coordinate 744,886 downwards.
CCTTCTATCACCATAGTAACCACCCAACCATTGACTACCCAATCATCTTCATCTACCTATAATCCCTTTGATACTACTGTGGAAAACCAACGTGTCCAACCTACCAATACCCTTACACCTTCCACCCCCACCAATAACTTTGTTACCCTAAGAGCAACCCAACCATTAACCACCTATACTCCACTCACCATGGGAGTACCTACTACTAGCATTGCTAAACTTCATTTGGCTACCCCTAATCCATTTGTCATCACTCCACTTCAAAACCTTATGGTGTCTATACCTTTAACCTTACCACCAATCAGTACAAGCGACACCACATTTCCTTTGGTTACCCACCCAACCATAGCTCCTACCCAACCCACCTTAACCTCTCAACAGGTGCCCATCACACCCAAATTGGGTTACATCCCTAACCCATAAGGGCATGTATCTCTACCCACTACCCAAGCACCTACATCCATGTACCCCTACATGGCATCCACCCAACCACCTATGTCCACATATCAATATGTGGTAGATTCACAACCTCCTACCAATTATCAATATGTTACCCAACCACCACAAAAATATGCACCTTACAACCTTTCAGGTGTGTAACCCCAAACAGATCTAATGAAAATGCTCATGGATAAAATGAATACTCTAGAGTCATCTATTTCTGGGGCTCAAAACATTTAATCATATGACAAGATCTACAATGAACCCATTCGCCCATCCATCACTATCAGACCATACCCTCCTTAGTGGGAGCTTCCTAATTTTTCTAAATTTTAAAGTAAGGAGGACCCTCAATAGTACCTTAGGGCATTTAGGCTTGCATGTTATTTCATTGCCTATGATTATGTTCTCCTTATTCATACCTTCCCCATGTCCCTATACAGTATAGCACTAAATTGGTATAGTGCCATCATAAAACACTCTCTATTCTCCTTCACCCAACTAGCCCAAATTTTCTTGGATCACTTTTCAATAAACATCTCAAAAAAAATTTCCATCACTTACCTTTAATTTATTTGGTAATTTGATGATGAATCTATTATTGATTTTGTAGCTTGTTAGATAAGCCTAGTCAATCAACTTTCCTTCTCTTTACCCCAACCCAAACTAATAGAACTTTTTGCTCAGGCATGTTTCAGGAACATCTCTTCTACATTGTGTGTTCAAAGCTTCAAAACCTTTGATGAAGCCTTTACTATGGCATGTTAACTAGAAAATAGATCCATCGATGAAGGAAAGTTAAAGTTGAAAAAAAAAACTCTACCTTCAAATCTAATGAGACCTCTTCCTCTAAACCAAGCAACCAAACCAACACCAGCACCAAGAGTAAGGGAACTATGAATGTGGTTGTCCTTAAGACTACTCCTCCACCATCTATTAATCAGCCAAACTCTTCTAACTCTTCAAATCAAAACATGAGCAACCAAAAACAAAATAATCAAAAGCAATTTACTCTGTTTGGAGAATCATATGCTTCGATCTTGGATCTATTCTTGAAATCCAATATCATACAACTTCCTCCCATCAAACCCCATTATCAATTTGATTCTTCTCATTTTGCACCTGGTTAATACAACAAGAATGACCTATGTGCTTTCCATTGAGTAGTTGGGCATGATGTTAGTAGGTGTAATACCTTCAAAAACATTGTCCAAACCCTCATTTACAAGGGGTAACTTATGTTGGACAACCCCAATGCACCTTCAAACCAAGCCCTTGACATTTTTAGATAACATTTTCCCAACCATGCACCTGCCAAAAATGAGAACAACAAAGCTAAGTATTTTCATGATGCTCATACCATCAATATGGTTCTTGATATGGTCCGTGTTGAATAACCTACCACCCAATCTACCTATTATTCATCCTCTCCACTTATTGAGGTAGTGGAGTCACCTTTTCTTCTTTTGGAGACCCAAACCAAGGAAATGCCATCTTCACCTCCTCCACTTATTGAATTAGTGGATTCCTCAATCCCTCCTTTAGTTTGTATACTAGAGCAAACAACCATCACCACTTTACCTTCTCCCTCAACTACCAAACAATTCATCCCTCCTTTGGAGATCATTCCCAAGGAAGAAACCATCATATATTTACCTCTCATAGAGGAACCACCCATTAAAACCTTTCATCCTTTAATTGAGTAAAAGTACAAGGTCATCATCCCCTTTTCTCAACCTGTGGGTTTATCTTTCAAGCCCACTGTTCAGGAAACAAGACCGATTTATAAACCATTCTCTAGACTAGTTTAACTATTAGAATTTGTCTCCAAACCTGACATAGATCAAGCCACCTTTTGGCAGTAATTGGGGATCCCTTACATCACCAAATAGAAACCTCCAACCCCATCTTTGATATACCAACCCATCAATTCCACTATCCAACCCACTGTCAAGCCAATCAAAACCTCTACCAACCCAACCATCCCTCAACTATCTAAAATAACCAAACCCTAAATAACCAAATCATCTTCTATCACTTCAGTGAAAGCAACCAAGAACCTTGGCATCCTCCTTATGCAGATCCTTAATCACCCATCTTTGAAATTGGAGCTAACCTCACCAAACCCATCAACCAAACACCAAACCAAATCAACCAAAGAGGTAAAACCATCAAAAAGCCAAAAGGCAAAATTTTTGTCTCCCTCAACCTTTCCCTCTATTTTGGGGCCTCATCCCTCTACTTTGATCAGGAAGCCAAATATCTTAACCAAAACCCAACCACCACTTTTGGTTACACCATCACACTTAATTTTTCACACACCCATCTTCACTGATCCATCAATAACTAAACTAGTTACGTTGACATCTCCTACCTCCAACATATCATCTTCCTTACCTAAACCAAAGTCATCAATTAAGAATACCACCTTACCAAAGACCTCCACCACCAAGCCTATTTCTAAAAAGACTTCCATCTCAACCACCAAGGCCAAAATATCTAAACCCTTACCACCTTTAGCTGAGTCTTACTTAACTATTTTCCAAAGGTTATTACAATCTTTTTTCTTGACCTTACCTCCTATCAGACCATTTGAACCTTTTTATCCAAAACTAGTCTGGTATAATGACCGCCAAGTGTGCTTCTATCACAGGACACTTAAGCATGACATGAAGAACTACAATGCTCTCTAAACCATAATACATTAGCTCTATGATGAGGATGATCTATTATCAGATGAAGCTCCCATGATCCTAATACTAATCCAACAAACAATAACCAATACCCAATTCCAACCTACTCCTCCACTCTCACCTCAAAGTAACAAGTAACCAAACTAATCTCCTACCCCAATTCTTCCCTCTACCCATACTATCCATGTGGTTACCTGATCACATGCTTAGGAAAAGGATAAGGGGAAGGCTAAAGTGTCCATCCTATATACATGCCCATCTTCCACCTCCTAACCAAGTCAAATTCAAGCACCTTCACCTTCCACCAAACCCAAGGTATCTATCTTAAGTACCTCTCAATCCAACCCCTATGAATCAATCAGAAGAGTGGTTCTCAAACAACTTCACCAAACCCCAACAAAGATGAGTTTATATAAATTGATTTCTACCTCACCTCATCATTACCAAGAAATGATAAAGGCATTGTAATCAATAGAGGTCCAACCTAAAGACCCTCAACCTCTATCAACTTTTGTTAGCACTCTCCAAATTTCCAACTTTGTCACCTTTAAGGATTCATAAATACCTTCTATCCACCTTGATGACCCAAATCCTCCTATTTTCATCACTACCTACATCAACCAATCCCACATCAAGTAGGTTATGATTTATGGGGGAGCCAATATTAATATCATCTCCTCTCATGCCTGTGATCAACTTAAACTACCAAACAATGTCATGTCTGAAACCTCGGCCATCCTATGATCCTTTAATGACACCATGGCCACAATTCTAGGGACTATTAGCCTTCACATCCATTTAGGACCTCGTACACTCCCTGAACTCTTATATGTAGTGAAAGGAAAATTCTAGTATAATGTTTTACTGGGATGACCTTGAATCTACTACATGGGTTGTGTACCCTCTAACCTTCATAATTACATCAAATTTCAGCATGAAGGTCAAGTTGTCACTATACAAGCTAACCCAAGTCCCTTTTCATCATGCAACATGACTTATCAACCCAATAACATCCTCCTACCTCCATCTAGCACACCCTCATCATCCAAAGACAAACCCCCAACCATAAAAGATGAAGCCATATCTTCTTCTATTAATGAGGCATCTACTAGCTCATTTATCCCCTCGAATCAAATCCCTACCATAGACCACTTGGAATAAACATTCCAATGTCTTTCACTTGGGTAATATCACATCTTGACCATTGATGCATTCCCTACTCCCCATGAGTAATAGAAACTTAACAACCAACCCGAATATGACCCTAATATCATAGCCATTTTTCCCTTCAGACCTTAAAATTGTCAAACCCATTTCATCTATGGGGGACTCAATCAACCCTTGGTGCTTCTGTCACCTCCTTTTTACCTTGACCATTCATCTCCAACTTCTCCTATCTAGATAAACTATAGTTTTCTCAAACATACCTCCACAAGTGTGCTTGGAAGGGATTTGGTCTTGGATGATATGAGCACAGCCCACATGAGTTGATTTCAATCAAGACCAGAAAACCTCATGAGAAACATGGACTAAGTTTCATTCTACCCATAAAGAAAACCAAGCCAACTACCATCACCACTATTGAGGAAGAAATCCATTCCTCACAAACTCCTTCACCATCCAAACTAGAGGATTCTGACATCATCCCCCCTAACTTTTTTTTCATCAACATGATCCACATCAAACCCCTAACTTATCAAAAAGATGGGGTGACCATAACCATCCCTATGACCCATCCTAAGATGATAGGAGATGAATCTCCTACCATTAATGTTGTTCATGTCAAGATGATGATCCCATTCTCACCTATCTTAGTGCACCAAATTCTTCCATCTACAAATCTATGCCTCCTAAGACTTTAACCATGTTGAATGAATCCACCATGGATATCAACATGGGCACTCTGGAGAACCCCTACATTATCAAAATTGGCCAATCATTGAATTCTAAAGAGTTTCAATATTTCCCCTCCTTCCTTTAAGATCATATCAAAGCATTCACTTGGTCTTACAGTGACAAGCCTGGCATCGACCCCTCCATCGCTACCCAAAACATAGTCACTTACCATGATGCCAAACCTATCAGGAAAAAACTTTAACAAATACACCCTCACATAGCCCTTCTCATCAAAGAAGAGATTCAACGTCTCTTATCCATCAATTACATTCAACTCATTGACTATCCCCAATGGGTCTCAAACGTCATGCCTGTCACCAAAGCCACAAGGAGACTATGCATTTATGTAGACTTGCATGACCTTAACCTTGTTTGCCCAAAAGATGGCTTCCCTCTACCAAGCATTAACTAACTAATTGATCTTATAGCCAGCCATGAGATGTTATCTCTCATGGATGGATTCTCTGGCTACAATAAAATCCTAATTTCCCCTAAAGATCAACACAAAACCATTTTTATCACCCCATGGGGAACCTTCTACTATAGGGTCATGCCTTTTGGATTAAAGAATGTTGGTGAAACCTACCAATGTGTTATGACCTACATCTTCCATGACCTTATCCAGAAAATCATCAAAGAATATGTGGATGACCTTCTTAGGAAATTTAAATACTGTAAAGATCATTTGGTCATTCTCAAAATTATCTTTGAGTGACTCATCCATTACCATGTCTGCCTTAACCCCAAGAAGTGCATTTTTTGGGGCTTTATTGTCTCCCTTCAGAGAATCAAAGTTGATCCTACCAAAATCAAAGCCATCCTCAACATGATTCCTCAAATCAACGTTAAACAACTCTATAGTTTATAGGGGAAGCTCTAATCCATTCATCACTTTATCTCTTAGCTCTCAGACTGATGTCAACACTTTGATCACCTCCTGAAGAAGGATGTCTCTTTTAAGTAGAATTATTACTATCAAAAGGCCTTTGATTCACCCAAAGAGTACTTTTGTATCTACATGTCCTCACCCCTCCCAAGGATGACCAACCTTTCTACCTTTATATATGTATTACTGACCACTCCTTAATGGCAATGATTACTTATCGAGATGAATAACACAAAGAGCAAGCCCTCTACTACATTAGTTACATGCTTGTAGAATATAAGACTCAATACACCCATACCAAGAAAATTTACTTAGCTTTAGTCTTCATGGCCACCAAACTTCACCACTACCTACTTAACCATAAGACTTATGTCATAACCAATACCAACCCACTTAAGCATATGCACTCCAAGCCATACCAAAACCATTGTATGGCCTAGTGGCTCATGTTTTTAGCTAAGTTTGACCTTGAATTCCTTTAGTAAAATTCAATTAAAGGGTAATTCATTGCCAACCAATTGGCCAATGCACCATTAACAGATAATAAACCTCCTCTTCTTGAGTTTCCCGATGCGTCCATCATGACCTTCTCTTAGGTAGACTTCACCTATCAAGTAACCATGTTCTTTAATGGATCAAAGTGTCAACATGGTGGGAGAATGAGAATCATCCTTATTCTCCTTCATGGTGAACCTCTTCCTTTATCCTTTAAGCTAGATTTCCAATGTAACAATAATATGGATGAATATAAAGCTCTAGTCATAGGCTTTCAAACTACGTTAGCCTTGGTAGTCAAAATAATCAACATCTTTGGTGAATATAAACTTATAGTCAATCAAATCAATGGCTCTTACCAATGTAAGAATGATATTTTACAATAGTACAAATAACTAGTTGACAAACTCTTAACATCATTTGAGCATTACCGTATCCAAGCTACCCCATGATCTATCAACGAGTTTGTCAACACTATGGCTTCCCTTACCTCTTAGATCTTGTATGTACCTTTTGACTCTAAACTATCTATTGACATCTACATACTTACCCATCCCTCTTATGTCAAACTAGATTCAATGTGGAGGAGACCCAACCTGACCTTTGGTATCAATAGACCTTTGACTATCTTAACCTTACCATCATTCCTTCTATTCTTTATAGGAATACTCAAAGAGAATCTATATAGAGTACCTCATGTTATACCATACTAGGGGGAATTTTTTATAAATGTATCTTTGATGGTCTCCTCTTCTGTTGCCTACATAGTCACAAATCCTCTCATACTATCAAATAAATGCATGATGGGATCTATGGGGAACACTTTAGTGGCCTCATAGTGGCTAAGCACATCCTTCACCTTAGCTATTATTGGCCTACCCTTAACTAAGGATACTATGATTATGTGAAAAGGTGTGTTAAGTATCAACAACATGTCAATTTACATCATGCACCTAACCATAGTCTTCGTGTATCCATAGATCTTTGGCCCTTCTCACAATGGGGTCTAGACCTTGTTGGTAAAATTAACCCCCATTCATCACATTGACATCATTCTATCATCACTGCAATCAAGTATTTTACTAAATTGGTAGAGGATATTCCTCTTGTCTCAACCAAAGGTAAAAATATTATTGACTTCATCAATCATCACATCATCTTCTATTTCAGTGTTCCTCATATAATTATTATCGATAATGGTAAATCTTTTAAAAACAAGCAAGTATAAGGTATTTGTGATGTATTTGGCATCAATTTCAGTGTCTCTTCATCTTATAATCCACAAGCTAATGGATAGGTAGAAGCCTCTAACAAAACTCTCAACAACATGCTAACTAAAATGGTCTATGCATCTAGTTGGGATTGACATTTGCACATCCCTTTCACCTTATGGGCATATCGCACTAGCATCTAAAACCCTACGAGTTTTACCCCATTCTCTCTTGTGTTTAGAGTGGAGGTTGTCTTACCTCTTGAAGTCAAAATTCCTTTGCTTTTCATATCCCAACAAGATATAATTTTTGAAGATGATTATTATTAACATCGTTTAGCCCAGCTTGAGCTACTTGATGAGAATCATTTAGCCACCCCTATCCATCTTCATGTCTATTAAGAGATTATAAAAAACACCTTAAAGTGAAATAATTCAATATCAGAGACCTCATCCTAAAGGAAAATAAACATGTCACCAATATGGAGAAAGGTAAGAGGGGAAATTTTGATTTCAATTGGCTTGGAGCTTATATCATAACCCACATGTACGAATCAGGAGCTTACCGATTATCCTCTCTTGAGGGAAACCCTAAACTTGACCCCCTCAATCCTTCACATCTATTCCTTTATTTTATTCAAAATCATCAAATTCACCTTTTGTCTAACTTAATCTCATCCCTTGCTTACAAACCACATTCATCTCCCTATTTTAAGGGTAACTAATTAAAACTAAATCATGTGATTATCCATCATAATCATGGCCTAATCTTGAATATTTTGCCATGGATCTACCCATGGAATTATTCTCATCATAATTTTCACCCCTTTTTATAGGATGAATTCCAATGATCGTTGTCACCTAAACCTTTTTACACCTAATCAACCTTCTTCTGCTTTAGTTTTGCCTTCTTAAAGGTTAACCTTTAAGCCTATATAAATAAGTCTATGTCAATAAAAATCAAATGAGAAAAGGTAATGTCATAACCAAAAACAATCATGGGTCATTCCTAGCATTCATAGACTACTCCCTTAAAGGAAAACTACTGAAAACATATCAAAATTTCTCAAATTAAGGTAGATTTCTCCCTTAAAGGAAAACTATAAAAAGCATTAAACAAATCACATAAACTTAGACCACTCCCTTGAAGGATGGTTGGGAAAAGCATTTGTCAAGGCATATCAATTTAGTGGAAGCTTCCTGCATCAATCAACTTCCCCAACCCTCCCATGCAAGAACAAAATAAATAAGAGACCCATTATCAAGCATCATAAAAATCAAACAAATTTAGAAAGCTACAATCAGCTCTCATAAGCAAAATAATTTTGAAATTCGTAATCAGCTTCTATAAGTAGACTTCCCTAATCAATCAGTCTACACCTTACATGACATGGAATTATTTATACTGAATCTTTGATGACCTACAAAAGAGGCAATTAGTCTCCCAAGAAGGTTCCATTTCCATCTCCCTTTTTACACTATGATTAAGGGATTTTTTAAGCTCACTTTACATTATGTGATCACGATAAATTCTTAACTAACTAACGAATGCTAATGTGAATAATTTAAAGGGATTATGTTCCTTAATCCAATCTCACTTCAATTTTTGTTTTAGTCTTTGTTAAAGAAGAAGCATTGTGCCCTCTTCTTATCCTCTCATAACTGGTCGATATATTCATTTAGACATTTGTCTCTTGGTTATCTTCACTTTCTTACATCTAATGTTGTTATTCAACTTACTTTGTGTGTTTTACCTTAAGCACAATGACCATAATCATACCCATATCACATCATATATCATGAACAAAAATAGACATCATTAGCATAAACCATGTCCATAAGCATAAACATAACCATCAACATCATATTAACATCATACCATCCATGAACAATAGAACAATAAGTTATTTCCACCACATGTCTAAATCTAAATAAGGAAGCATATACTCATTAATTTTTAGCATGAATAAACATCGTCATAACCATAAATATCATAAGCATCATCATGAACATAAATAAAAGACGTCTCATCACATACCTAGCTAAGATGAATCCATATCAATGTCATCATGAGCCTACCAATATCCACATCACAACCATAATAAATACAACATCATCAATGATCAATATGAACATCACATCATAAACATCAAAGTAAGTCATGAAACTTGAGAAATATACAAGGAACATATCTATAAATCATGAGTCTATCTTTAATAACATCATAATGTATACAACAATATACATGTCTCTCTCTTAAAATATACATCTCATCACATTAGTTCACAAGCCAGTATCAAAATGATATACAACAAAATGTAATATCTCATAACTATGCCCATAGGGAACCACTATCTCTTGGGGTACTGCTGCTTCCTAGTGCCTATCTTCCTATGGTACTTGCTTGTCTCCCTACAAAAGTAACCCATTGACCTAGTGTTGTTATTCTCACACCACCTACCAAACTAGATCTGTACACACCCCATCAGAGCTCATCAAGAAGTCTCAGGACTATGGCCTCATAGTAGTGTAGCTCCTCTAATGTGGCTAAATACCATGCTATGGGGATAGTGACTGGTGGTCCTACAAATGTTGTGGCTCCTCTTCTAGCCTATCTCAAAGAGTATTTCCTATGTAAACAAAGCTAGTGTAGCTCTATCCTAGACTCTCTCACCTATAACTATAGCCACCTGACCTTATGCCACTACCAACTAACCCTATAGTGCTACCAAGGTAGCCTATACCATGGCTAGTGCCACTTGAGCTTGATCTCTCTCCATAATCACTATATATATCTAGGGTATCCCCCTATACCTATACCCACTGACCTCTACCAGTTGGGTTGACATCCATTGACTTCTTACCACTATCCTCACCCCCAAAATTAGCCACTACATATAGTGCTTGGTACCATACAAGGTACCCATCTACAAACCCTGCATCATCTATCTCAGCCCTAGTCAAAAACTCCTCGGGATCAATCAAAATCTGAATAAGTTATGGATCTAGGAGTAGAAGCTCTACATCCTCCTACCTATACCTTAGGAATAGACCCAAAATCACATATACTAAACCAAACTATCACCACACCTTATCAAATGGGATGAGCTCTATCTTGCCATCCCTCCTACCGAAGGTCCACCTATAGCTCTATAGGGATAATGTATGTCTCTTATATCTAGCCCACTCTAAAAACTTGGCATAGGGTCTCCACACCATGTTGCTAATGACCAAGGCATTCAAGGCACCTCTAAACCAATCGATATTGTGCACACCTCCACCTACTCCTGAGAGGGAAAAATTAGCTCTCTACTGCATCAACCTGAATCTAAATTCCATCTGGGCATACCCCTCCAATGGCAACCCCACTAGTCATAGAACCTAGATGTGCTCATATGCCCAACAATGTAAAACAAATCATATGTTGATATTGTACCTCTTATGAGATCTGAAACTCCACAGCTCCTTGTATATCTAAACTAGAAGCATAGGCACCCAACCAAACACTGTACAACCTAGTAACACCTCAACCAATACCCCTAGTAGTAGATACAAAAACCTCCCATTACTTGAATCAGGTATAATAAAGCATGATACAACCATCATCATCATGGTCATTAGCCTCTTATTATCTATGTCCCTCTAATATAGTAGAGTGTAGTTAAAACCTTCAGTGTGTCACTTGGTAAAGTTGTGGTCATTTTCATATAGTAGCTCCATGAAATCATCTCTCTCCTCCCTCTCAATTTGATAAATTATATCACCCTATATACGTAACTGAGTAATCATGTGAACATTCTCTGGTAATATCATCATCTCACTAGTGGGTAGTAGGAAGGTGTTAGTGTTGGATCCCATCTCTCAATGAGGGCCACTATCATTACCACGTCCAATGGCACATGTTGGTAATTCGACATCACACCAAGACCAAACTCTTCCATGTGTGCCCAGTTGTCAACAGGCATCCCCTAGTGAATCTTAATGAATATATGAGGAAAACAATTGTGCATCTAGATCTGCTCTTATGCCTACAAGGTCCAATAGCAAACAATCTTAGTTTTCTCTACTATTTTTACCTTCTAACTATAACCTACCCTCCTTTTTACCATTGACCATTATTAATGACATATTTCCCTTAAAAATTACCATCAACTATTACCCAACCATCACTCTTCTAGAATTTACCTTTACCTCATCTACCTACCAAACCTAACACATTACCCTTGATGTCAACTTGAACCTGACATTCAGCACATCTATATTACCTTTAAAAACACCTTTTTTCACCCTACACAACCATTGACATGCATGATGACCACCAATGATTGGGTAACTAAAAACTGATGGTCATCAACTACCAATGGTCAGGTCAACTACCAACAATCATTGTGCATGACCATCAATCGCAAATGCCCATACCCTACCACCAATAAACCCACCCAAACCACACACCCTACCAATAAATTTACCTTCTAGCCCCTAACCCTACTTAGCCTACCCCACCCCTCTAATTTTGAATTTCACGTAAGAATTTCATCAAAATACCAAAAACTTTAATACCTAGGGCAAAATTTAAAACCCACTAAATTAATGATAATACAATCAAGTTCTAAACCTAATTTTAATACATTTGCACAATAATTGGGCTAATCTATCAATTAAAGGCAACCCCTAACTCATTCCTTGATTGTCATCAAGGAGGAATATGAGGACCTATAGACTGACCACATGCCCTACCTCACCCACCCTACATCCTCATCGATGCATTCAGTCAACCTAATCAACCTCCACCACTCACCCATTAAACAATCAATGTCAGCCTCTTCGCATAAAGCACTAAGAAAGTAGTTTGCCAAAATTCAAATTGTCTAAATGATTTCAAAATGACTCACTAAGTACTTTTGTTTTGGCCATTTATGGGTTTACACCCTGACCACCGATGGTCAGGGTGACCACCGACGATCGCCTTTAATCCCCCTAACCATCAACGGTCAAGTTATTGACATTTTTACTTTTGTCTCAGGAAATTTTTTTTTTCCACCCACCACATACCTACCTATGGAGTTTACCTTCTCCAACCACCTCAACAATTATTATGTCACCTACTATTGGAAATTTTTAGCCTAAACTAGTGCGCATTTTATGATAACCCTTACCTGGTCCTTTTGACTATAATGACAACAATTACCATGTTGAAAAAAAAATTAAAATTGTGCTACCTTGTGCATACCTGACCAACTTGTGTCTTTTTGGCACCACTTTCTACCTCAGATACCCATAACTTCACCAGACCAGTTTATGTTTTCATAAGAGTACTTCCTACCTTGGATACCCACAAAAACATAAACCTTGCCAAAGAGACTTGCATTTACAAATGTACCTAGGATCCATGCCTAAATTCGGTCATGCATTCCACTTATCACTTGTCCTTCTAGCACTGACCTTTATTTTTACCAACTATGGAACCTAGTTAATGTGTGATCTTGGTTATTGCATTATTGTCGCACTACATGTGCATGTTTACACTTTAGTGCCTAACCTATCACCCACCTTTTATCATCACCATCACCACTTATCAAACCCACACCTAATTTTGTTTTACCTCATCGACTCCCAATTTGAGTGGGAATACCTCATCCCATGCTCAAGGAAACTGAACCTTTGACCCATAATCCATTTTTGTTTTGTAACTTGTTGATACAAACTACATAACAAAAAGGGGCAAAATGTAGACACCATAAATCCACACATGATGGTTTCAAATGTTGTAATTTCCCTAGACCACCTCAGGACCCCCTTGGGCCCGACCTTAACCTCTCAACTGCAAACCAAACCTAACCCACCTAACTCTAGTCAGATTAGCCTACTAGTTAAACCCACCTTTTTAACTCAACTTGACCTTGACCCTTGACCATTGATGATCACCTTAATCATTTATGGTTACCCTGAACATTGATGGTCAGGTTCCCACCACTTAAACCACCTAATTTTCACATCACTTTGACTTGTTTTTCTATATTAGATTGTTTAATTCATGTATGAGCCCATACATAAATGAGTTATATTTAGATAGCAAGTTGGACCTCTTGTTAATGTATTATTGCACCTCTCCTTCTTTATTATAAGAAAATATGGGTAGGAGGTGAAAAGGGATCCATAATCAATCAATCATCCCATAATTATCAAGAGCTTTTGCATCCAAAGAATCTTTTGCAGGTGTTCTTCCAACAATTTAATGATCCATCCATCATGATAGGGAGTCAAAGTGTTGTCATCCATCAACCAACATCTAAGTACCATTACTCTACCAGAATAAATCTAGGATCCATCACCACAACTGTTCATCTAATCAACTAATGGCAAGCTAAGTATCTATTTTTAATTATTCAATCACTTTGTTTATACTTTGAAATCAACCCAGCCTAAGCCGATCTCTTAGAATCTTATTCTTTAACTCCATCCAAATAGTTTTTTATTACCTAAACCCAACTCATAGTAATCACTTACAGTCACTCTGACCATTGAAGGTCTATCCTAATTGCCAATGCTCACCTCAACTAATCATCAATGGTCACCTTAATTGTCAACGGTCACTATGACATAAAATAACATCAATCTATTTTCACCCACTTACCCTTAACCAAATTTAACCTTATTTATCTCTATCTATTTATAGAGCCCCAACTTGTTTTTTAAACCATACCCAACCTATTTAGCATTAATATTGACCCACTTATTGATATAATTAGTCAATTTCTTTATCAATCATTACTTGTACTTAATTTCAACATTGTTTGTGATTAATACAAGTACTTTATCTTTTGATTTATAAACTTAATTATTTAAAAGCATGGATTGACAGCCTCCTAGGGATCTCATGCTTCTTAGATATAGCTAGTGTTAGGAAATACACCCAACTATCTATCTAACCAACCATTTTATTTAGTGTTTTCTTATTTGTAGGTCATTCTTCCTAAGTCAAAGAGGAGCTCTCTACAATCATCTAATTCAATGCATGTATAACCAAACAAGTTTTTCAACCATACCTATATATAGTTTCTTTCTTCTTCCTTTCTTGAAATATAAGATGTAATTCTCTAAAACAATTCAATTCACCAAGGCTTCACCATACTAATATGTGGATAGATTACAAATGCCAAAAGAGGTAGCATATATAGAGAATGAGAGAGAGAGAGAGAGAGAGAGAGAGAGAGAGAGAGAGAAGAGGCATGGGAAAGAACATTTGACAAGTTTTTCTCACCCAAGAGATTGTTATAAATAAGAAATCATTTATATAATATTCTTCGAAACTCTTTTTTGACATGTGTTGCATTTTTTTATCATCAATTTCAAGGGAGTTGGCGTAAGATTATTCAATGGTTCATCATTCAATCAAAACTGCCCATCTTGGCATGTGAAGAGTGAAAAATGGGTTTATTTATCATTATATCACCATGAATAGACTTCAAACTTCCTATTTGACACCTATCATGTATTTTAAAAGTCCCTTGTATTGATATTTCAGTGACAATAATCACATAACTCCTTAGGTGTCTTGAAGCCCATTTGTCTACTACGCCTTTCTTTGCTTGTAAGTGTCAAATCTTGATTTTATCTTCACCAATGTCATATATCTCCATGAAAGGCATCTTAATATCTTATCATACATAATAAAACTCATTTGGATCCATCAAACACTGACCAAATTATCATTTGCACCCAAAGTTTTACATTTTCTCTTAATTCCTTGTAGCCCTAAAAACACACAAAACTACTTGTGTAAAATAATGTATGGATGATCTTGGAAAAATAGGCATTGTTTTGAGTACCTAGAATTGCCTTACATGTCTATAATAAATTTAATAACCCAAACCTAAGTATAAGTGTACATATTCACTTGATCTCTCTCCCAAATTAGGTCTCTAGGCCTAAAACTCATATTTTGCTTGATAGACTTACCACACATGTGAAACTTCTAGTAAGTGCTTGATTCACTTTCCCTACCCTATGACCATGATCCATGCCAAATTTGGGCTTATAATACCTTGTGTAGATAGGTGAACCATGAAATGACCAAAAAACCTAGCCTTTCACAAGCCCTTTTCACATTGCCTTCAACAATCAAACTTGTAGGGGCACTTTTAAGGTGACATTTATGTATTTTTTGACCTGAGGAGATATAAAATCATCAATCTATCCTCCCCAATGGTTTTTTTATGCAATAAAAAGTGCATCATGTCTATAAATCAATCTTGGCTTAGAGAAGATAGAGCATACCTACACTTCCGATTGGGGATACACTTGTTAAGAGGGAGAATGACCAATATGGGTATCTACTAGACCTGATTAGTGGATCACTTGTCACAAAACATCATGATAGGAAGGGTTATAAAGCCTACAATATAACATAATCACACAACCCTAATGGATTCCTAAGGTTTAAAACATTCACTCTATTCTAATAACAAGAATTTAAATCTAATCTAGTGCACACCAAATCTTGTGACACAAACTGGGGGTTAGAAATATTAAAAGAAATATGTATAGGGAACTTCAATTAAAGTATGTATGATAAACACCCTAATACATGAAATATGAAATATAGTATTATTCAAGCCAACACTTATGTTACTTCTATCTACTAATAGAGAGGAGAACAAGTTAGAATATACTTACCTAAATGTGAACCCATCGAGACTCAATCTCTCCATTGGACAAAGGGGCTTTGAAATAGGTTATTATGGTTTGTAAGGATCACTAAGAAAGGATAAAGCATCTAAGACTCTTATCCACAAGAATAGATTCTCCAAATAAGAAACCTAAGTTATGCCTCCTCAAGTAGAATGGTAGAAGAGCAGATTATGAAGAAGCGTGACAAAATAATAACTCTTGATTGCACATATCAATAATGACTGAAATGATCTTGTATAGGTAGGTGGATATTACACTACATCCTTTTGGGAACATCAATTATACAGGGTCAACCCAATCGACCCAGTGTATTTTCAGGAACAAATCACTAGGTTTGAGCTAGGATGGACAAAGGGATAACAAGCTAAGAAAGTAAAGAATACCCTTAAACTATACAAGGTTGACCCAGTTGACCCAGTACAACCAACTATCCAAAATGAGTTTAAGATAAGAAAAATAGGAATGAAAAGAGTAAAAGACTAGAGGAATACTCAAGGGAGGAGAAGTAGTTTAGGGAATGGTTTGGCATATGGTTGGATTAGTAATAATGTGTAAATAAGCGAAAACAATCTTGTGAAGCACCAAATGTCTGCCCACCTTTTTCTCGGTGCACCCCTTAGGGCATGCAATCAAATAGATTGAGTCTCGATGGGTTTTTTCAAGATGTAAAGCATCAGTATTTGATAAATTTTAAAAATATTATGTGTATACATATGCCCCACTTGAACCTCATCATGTGTCACTAAGGTGTAATAAGCGATAGTGATTCAAGAAAGAACATAGTAACACACAATATTGATGCTAAAAAAAGTTGTATTATTTTAAAGTATAAAATAACTGAAAGTAAATCACTGAAAAGGGAGACTAATATAAAAAGTAAATGTAATGCATACCTTAACTAACCTTTATTTTAGGATGGTTGTTTGATGTTTTTTTAGTTTTTATTATGTAGGGTGTAGATATTGCTTTAAACAAACCCAAGAATACAAAAATAAAGAGCAAAAACAAACAAACACAAGAAAAGCTAAGATAGTGCAGTGAGGATGAGTCGTACTTGAGAAATTTTGAAAGTTGGGGTGATAGGTGTTATGTTACGCCAAATGACCATGTCAAACAATAAGATTAAATCATGTAATCAAAATTCCAAGGCTACTAAAGATTAAAAAACTCAAATAAGCTCCTTAAGTAAGAAAGACAAACTCAACAAATCAAACCAAGGATACATGTCAAACAAGATGGTTAAAAAAAAAAAAACATTGTTGAGTGAGAAGAAACAAGTTAACCACACTCAACAATGGAAAAAAGGTACTAACTCAAGTGTCCATAATAGAAAGACAACAAAATAATGATAAATGGTAAAAAAGAAAGTAAAGTAAGTGTATAAATGTAAAATCACGATGTAAATAAAGAAGAAATCCATAGTTTCTCAAACATGTTTTGTTCTAAGGATAGATAAAACTAAAAAAAAGTAGTGCTAGCATGTTTTTAAGAGATGAAGAAGAAAGAATAAATAAGAAAGGAAAAAAAAATTGGAGTCACAATTTGTCTATCAAGGTGGGAAAATGAAATGGGTGGAGGGGAGAATGAAGGAAGAACCAAGGTACAGAAACTCTTTATCAAAGTCAAGCCACTCAAATTAGGTTTGTCAAAATAAGAGGACTTTCAACCTTAAGGACTATGAAGAAATTATCTTAGCTATACAAGTCTTACGTCAAAAAATTAAGTATATATATCATCCTATGAAGGCTAAATACATGAAAATTAAATTGGACCTATCTCGCCATGACGTTTTCCCCATTCTGCAGGACCCCTTATAGAGTCGTCAGTCTACTACAAAGATTGAGTACTTGCATGAGAAAGTAGGTAGCACCATAGAGTTTTTTAAAATCCCCTATTCCAATCTACTAACCTACCACACTTCAAAATACCTCAGTTTTATGTGAGGCCAACTATGGATTTTGAGCTTCAATTGGAGATAGGAGATGTGCTTGTAATCATGTCTTTTGGTGTGAATTTGAATTTTGAGATTTGTATGTTGCCTTTTAGATATCATTGCCTTTTTTTCAAATGATTTGGATTTTAACTTTTTTGATGGATTTTTTAATATTCCTCCTCCATATGGATGTGGAAAAGCAAACATGGGTGCTAAAGATGACTTGCATTTGAATACTTGGGACAAGGTTTCTAAGAGAGAGAAACTTCAAAGAGTATGGGGTCTAAGAGTCTCATAAATGTAGGTGAAATAAAAGTGTTATCTTGACTTTGACCTTGTTATATCTAATATGGAGATGAAAGGAATGGGAAATCAAGAGGAGTAACACATGGAATAAATTTCAATTACTTCAAATTGTAAAAAATATGATAAAGGGAAAAAATGGATACAATGATAGTAAAAGGTGATTCCTTATCATAAGAAAGAGGGAAATGGAAGAAAACATGCTAACATAGTTTGTTGTGCAGATTTCATCTAGAGAAAGAAGAAAAAGCTAAAGTTGAGAACAAGGATCAAGAACATGAAAAGGTGGTAATTTTATGAGAAGGGTCGGGTCATATTCATGATCTTACAAAGCAACTCATAAAAGAGAAACCCACAAGGGTGTCGGAGAGCAAGAGTAAATTATAGTGAGGTAAGTAAATAAATAGTAGTATTTTGAGAGGCATGTTGGGTCTTATCTATGGTCTTATAAAGAAACAAAATAAAATCCCAAAGGATGCCAAAACAACATTGGCAAGTAACAATAATGAAAGAAAAAAATAGGAAAAAGATGGTGGTTTTGTGAGGAATGTCGGGTCCTATCCATAGTAATACAAAGCAACTCACAAAATAAAAACCCAAAGGGTGCAAAAAAAAAGAGAAAATGATAATAGATAAAGAAGACTATGGTACATCAAGAAACCAAAAGATCAAAAGGGAGAACTAAAGGTTTGTGAAAAAGAGTGAACTACTACAGAGGGAGAGACCCATGCTTAGGTAACCTATAAAAAATGATTGATAGATAGATATAGATAGAAAACATGACAAGAAGTAAATTTTTAGGCAACATAATTTTTAAGGAATCGAGCATTGGTGGGCTCTTTGAAAACATGGCCTTAATTGGTTTGAATATGGTAGGTGCCTAGACCAAGAATGTCATTAACTAAATATGGGCCCCTACCATTTTTAGGTGCATTTACCTTCTTTATCATGGGTGTAATCGAATTTAAAGCATAGATATCACCAATATTAAAAGTGTGGACTTTAACACATTTGTTATGTTGTCTGGCAATGTCAGCCTTGTATTGGTGGTTATGTTGCAAGGTGAAAAGATGACGTTCATTAAGAAGATCAAGGGCATAAAGGTGAGCTTCATGAAATTATTCATCAATAATAATGCAATGAAGAGATATATGAAGAGAGGGAAGTTCAACTTCTAAAGGAAGGACCGACTCAAAACCATAGACTAGAAAAAATGGAGTTACCCCAGTGGCAATGTGTATGCTAGTCTGATAAGCCCAAAGTGCAGGGTAAAGATGAATATGCCAATCCATGCAAGTTTTATGAATTGTCTTTGGGATAATTTTGTTGAGAATTTTATTAGTGGCCTCATCTTGGCCATTGCATTACAAATGATAAGACATGGAAAATTTGTGATTGATCTTGAATGTTTTACAAATTTGTTTAACATGTTTATTTTTGAAATTACCATCATTATTGGAAATGATGGTATAGGGAATGCCAAAGAAAAATTTAATTTGGTTAAGAATAAATTTGGAAAAGGTAGGACTGATGACAATAATGAGGGGCATAGCTTCTACCCACTTGGTAAAATATTCAGTAGCAGTGATGATAAATACATGCCCATCTTAGAAGAAAGAAAGTTTACCAATGAGATCAAATCCTCATGTGGAAAATCCAAAGAGATTTGATAGTTTGATGTTCAGTAGGAGGTGAATGGATAATATTAGTGTGAAGTTGACAAGGAGTACAATTTTCATCATTTTTAAGAGTAGGCCAAAAGTAACCCATACGTAGGCATTTACATGTTATAGCATTTTTGTTATAGTGTCCACCGTAAATGCCCCCATGTGCTTGTTCAATAAGAGGAGGAACCTCATCTTGCATAACATAATAGAGTAAGGTACCTTCAGCATTGTGATAGAAAAGGATGTTATGTTAAAATATATACTTGAAAGATTGTTTACAAATGTGTGGCTTTTCATGAGAGTCTAAATTAGGAGGATAAGTTTGGTGTTCTAAGAATTGAATGATGTATCTATACCAAGGGCTTTTTCAAATGGTAACATCCTCAATATGACAGATAAGCAAATCCAGTGGTTGAGTAGAAGATGGGGATTTTTTTATTTGTATAAGAAAAGAAGGATCAAAAAGAATTTGATGTGGATGAAATAGAAAAGCTAAGAGGCAAGAGAATCAGTAATGGAATTTTGATCTCTAAGAATAGGCTCAATAGTGGAAGAGATAAAATCGTTAACAAGAGTGGTTGTCATTTGATAATAGGTGTAAGGCTCTCACTTTTACATTGATAATCACCACTAAATTGATGAAAAATAAGTTAAGGATCATCTAAATCATGAAGGTATTGAATGTCTAAGTCAATATCAGCTCTCATGCCTAAGATAAGAGCTTTGTACTCAGCCACGATGTTGGTGACATCAAAGGTGAAGTAAAAATCTAAATAAATAATTTTGCCAAGAAGACTCATGAGAATGAGAATGAAACCTGTCCTAACTCCTTGAAGGAATTTATCACCATCAAAGTGAAGGGTGAAAGTATCCTCATGCAAGTTAACATTGATTTTAGGAAGCTCCTCGATAACTACCTTTGGTTTAGTAGTACCAGATGGAATGGAAGATTCTTCAAGTTGATTGGCTTCAAGATCAATAGTAAAGCTATGAAATAATCTTTAAGAGATATAGCTTGATTAAGACCTTCAATTAAAGGATATTGTCATCTGGAAGGTCATCTTGAAGGGAAGAAGTGGCTGGAATGGGAGCTGCAATAAGTTCGTCAGCTATGACTCGCCCTTTAACAGATTTTTGAGTGACGATGTGGAGATCAAATTCCATAAGTAAAACCATCCATTTGCCAATTTTATCTCTAGGAAGAAATGCTTTGGAGAATAAATGATGAAGGGGGTCGAAATGAAGAATGACATAAGTAGTTTGGTAAAGCATATAGTGATGAAGCTTTTTAGCCACAAAATAAATGGCGAGGTAATCACGCTCAATTTTGGTATAGTGTGTTTCATAGTCGATGAGGTCTCAGTTAATATTGTAGATAGCATACTCTATTATCGTATCATCTTTTTGGGAAAGCATTGACCCAACTAAAATAGGTGTGCAAGAAGTATATATAATAAAAGGTTTATCATTAGAAGGAGGACAAAGTGTAGGCGGGTAAAGCAAAGACTCTTTCATGTTATTAAAGGACTTTTGACATGGATCTATCTATTTTAAAGTAGTACTTTTCTTGAGAAGGGAATTGATGGAGTGAATTAGATATGCCATTTTGGGGATGAATCATCTAATTTCCCCAAGTTTGCCTAAATAAGTATGAGTGTCAGGAATAGAATGAGGAATGCACATGTTGATGATAGCACTAATTTTGGTTGGATCAACATCAATACCATAGAGAGAGACTAACGATCCTAAAAATTTACCATATGTGACTCCAAAGACACATTTTTAAGGATTAAATCTAACTTTATATTTAAGAAGATGATTAAAGATGATAGCGAGATTGAAAAGATGATTATTATGATGTTTAGATTTAGCAATGAGATCATCCACATAGGTTTTAACAATTTTGTGTATGAGATCATGAAAAATTTGAGTCATTACTCATTGATAAGTGGTTCCAACATTTTGATATCTAGGGGAATTTTTACATGGAACTAGGTGCCCCATTCCATGGTGAAAGTAGTCTTATATTGGTCTTTGGGAGCGATAAAAATCTGATTGTATCCTGAGAAACCATCCAGAAGAGATAAAATTTTGTAGCCAACTATGGAATCAATGATGGCATCTATTGAAGGTAAGGGGAAGTTATCCTTGGGATAATCAAGATTAATATTATGAAAATCAATACAAATGTGAATAACCATAGTGACTTTCTTCTAAACAGGGACAATGTTGGAAACCCATTCAGAATAATCCACTAGTTTTTAACATTGACTAATTTGATGATTTCCTTATGACATAGAGTTGAAATTTTAGGCAAAATTTTTTGTTGTTTTTGACACATAGGTTTGGCATCAGGATAAGTAATGATATTATACACCACAATGCTAGGGCCAATGCCAGGGATGTCCTCGTAAGACCAAATGAAAGCTTCACGATATTTGTCAAAAAATAGGCTAAAATTATCATGTTCAGTAGGTGAAAGCTCTCGAGAGACTATAATCGGTCAAGGACAAGATGGGTTACCATATTCAATGTGAGTGGTTTCTTCAATAAACATGGCATTACCATCTTGAAAGTGGTATGGTTCATTAGGTAAGGCTGAAATTAGATTTGTTTTAGGATCAATGCTAGCAATGAAGTTGTTGAAGTAAGGAATTTTAGTTTTAAAGTTTCCAAGTTTATCATGTTGTCAAGGAAGTTGAGGTTCTCAGGCACGAAGTAACTATAGAATAGTTTCATCACTAGGCAAGGTAGGAAGAAGACCATAATACTCAATATCTACTTCAAGATCGAGAATTTGATTGCCATGACGATCAGACTCAGAATGTACTTGACAAACATCGGTGGCATTGGCATCAAGTGTAATTTTGGGAGTAGAAGAAGTACATGGAATAGAAAATCTTGGAATATTGGCGTATTCAGTGACGGAAGAAGGATCTGATGAAATGATTAGATCCAAAGGTGTAGGAACTTCTAGAGATTTAGAAGGCATAATTTGTTCTACCACCCAAGGAGTATCAATAAGAGGAGGATTGATGGGAGGCATATGACCTTCAAGATCAAAAGTATGATTCACAAAAATGGTATACACATATCAATTAAAATCATGGATTTGGGCTAAAGTTTTCTAGTAATTATAGACATCTAAGTCTCTAGATTGAGCTTGGGCCATGATATAGTTGTCATTGTATGTTGGAGAAATCATATAAGCGTGAGAATCAGGGGGATTTTCAGAAGGTGAAATCATAATATTGTTTAATGTAAGAGGAGACATGATGAGAGGATCTTGAAATAATTTATCCACTCTAAAATCATTACAAATGAAGGCATCTTATGGTATATAAGGCTCCTGAGCATTGCATGGAGGGGGAAAGTCAGTAATTACATCAATAAGAGGAATATTATAGTCTTTTGGTAAGAAAGAAGGATGAATCCATTTTGAAATATATGGAGGTAACATGGTAGCATTATAAATGTGTTGCAATTCATTGAGCTCATCATCATCAAAATCTACAAGAGTAACTTGTAAATCAAGACTTATGTTGATGAACTCAGGTAAAGGAGCACTATTAATCTTAGAATTTGTATAAATACCATATTGAGGTTTAGGATTTAGGAAGATGGATACTCCATGGATTGGGATTAGCTTCATGTTTGTGCCATTTTCCATTATGTAAGAATTTAATACATTGAATACCAGATGAAGCAATGGCTCTCATTTGATGAGTCCATGGACGACTATTGTAAGATAAAGGGAGATCAAGGACCATAAGCTTGTTTTGAACGATCTTAGGTCCTATGTTTAATGGAATCCAAATACAACCAAATGGCTTTTGATTAGTCTTATAAAAACCATGACAAGTAAGATGAGTTTGCTTGAGATGATCCTTGTTATAACCAAGTTGTTTTATAAGCCACAAGTATGTCACATTAATACCAGAGCCTTCATCAACTAAGACTTTTTGGATAAGAGTGGTATTAATGGCTATTTTAATAAAGAGTGGTAGATCATTAACACAAAAAATAATTTCATCATTGATCATGTTCTCTTCAATAAATTCAATAAAAGTTTTAGAAGGACATGAGGTTTCAATGGTATTGACATTAGTAGGTTGAGAATCAATAGAAGGTGGTTCTTCATATATGGATGATGGATCTTCAATTTCTTGAAGTTGTTGCATAAGGAATTTATGATGATAAGATAATGTGTGAACCAAATCCATTAGAGGAATCTTAAAGGGCATAGAGTTGAGTTATTCAAGAAAATTCCAATGAGATTTAGAAGAACCAGCATGAGGTTTAGAAGGTAAACTAGTTTTGGAAGGAATAGATGTGGTTGGAGGATCAGAAGGAGGAAGTTGTTCCTTAGGTGCTTCTAAATCAACATTATTAGTGGTAGAATATTTAAGAAGTTATTTCTCTAAAAATGGCTTTTTAGGCTTGGTAATGGAATCTTTGTGAGCTAGTTTACAATGATAATTAACCTTAGCAGTGTTGACATATTAAGAGTCATTATAATATTGGTTGTAATTGATGTCGATGGCACAAACATCCTTAACATTTTCTTGATTATTAGAAGAATGTTTTTGGTTATTGGAGGTAGAAGCTTCGAAAGTTTGTCATTTTTGGGAAGTAGCAGTGTATTCTTGATGATGAAGATTGATCATAGATTCATGATTGAATGAATCACCAAGCATATAGGCGACATAAAATTTATTAATCCCTCTATAAGATTCATGAGAATGCCCAATGTCATCATGGAACCAAAAATATATATTACTATCATACCACTTAGGAGGAGCATTGGGATAGATGAAAGGTTTTGAGGGTGATAAAAATTGTTTCATTTACTGAACTGAAAGACGTGTATGAGAAGGTAAAGGAATATCATTTTTGGAAACTCATTTTATTGTTTGTTGATAATTAATAGTGATAGCATTAGATGTTTGAAATTATCCTTTAAGAATTTTAGGATTAGGTTCAAAATGCTTCATAATAAATTCTTGACGTTTAGCTTGATCAAGAGCTTCATTAAGTGTTTGAGGAGCAAAGGTTCAAACCTTATATTGGAGAGTAGGATTTAAATCCGTTATAAATATTTTGAATTGATTATCTTAATTTATGTTATGATCATCTTTGTGAGTTAAAGATTTCCATATTTTGATAAATTCATGAGCTGATTTTGAGCTGATTCTGTGGGAGATTGCTTAGCATTGATGAAATGGCTAAGATAATTTTCAGGAAGATCATTGTGTTGAAACTCTTTAACCAAAAGATTAACCAAATATTTAAGTTTCCAAATATAATGTTGGCATAGTTGATTATACCATTATAATACATCACTGGTAAAAGTTTTAACTAAGAATTTAGTAGTGGTGAATATATTAATTTGGATCCACTCTTTGTAAAGGTTGCCAAAGGCTTTAAGAAATGAAGCAGGGTCCTTAGTCCCATCATATTTTATAGTCAGAGATATGTTACTAATGTCAATGGAAATAATGAAGGGAGTTAAAGGATCATTTTGAATGGTTTGAAGCATCTTGTTATTTAGTATAGGTCGAGGAATAACATTATTTGAGACATCCCTAAGAGGTAGAGGAAAATAATTAGGATTAGCTTGAGGATGAATAGTTAGAGGTTGATTAGCCACATTGATTAGATGTTGTTGAAGTTGCATCATTTGGTTGGTATTAAAAATTTTCATAATGTTCATTTGTTGATAACTTGGGCTAAAAATTGGGTTGTATCAGGAGGTGGGTTGGTGTTTCTAGGAGCACTCCCCAAAACTGGTATTAGCGAGAGGATTAGAAGAAGATGGATTGCTAGTGGGATTGTTAAGTAAACATGTATCAATTACTCCCACATTAGTTTAAATATTTTGAGAAGTTTATTGGTAAGTATATAAAGGATTAGATCCATCAACTTCATCTTGAGGTGTTATTTTCACCATGTTACAATTCATAGATGAAGGAGGAGAAGAGGTGCCCCAAGAGTGATGGTGCTTTTGGGAAGAAAAGAGAGGGAGAAATGAACACCCCATATAGTATCTAAATGGATTCAAGCTATCCAAGAAGATTTTAATAGGATACTTCATTCTGATTGAAGAGAGATGAACAAAATGCAAAATTAGAAAGATAATGAATTATATTAATGAACAAGGAAAGCAGAAGATAGTACAAGGTCAATTGGGTTGGCTAAACACTTAAAATAGGACCTGTAAACTATACAGTGTCGATTGGGTCAATCTAGTATAATGAATAGAGATAGTAAAAATATGGAAAAGGAGATGAAGATTGTATAGGGTCGATTGGGTTGATCTAGTATAGTGAATAGGGGATAAAAAAGGTACATATTCAAGTGGGTTGACCCAGTACAACAGATAGGGAGAAAGAAAGATGATAACAAGTTAGAGCTGAAATAAGATAATTTTTGCAGCTAATCTAGGAAAGAAAGAGCTAAAGGGAAATAAATAGTCAATTAGATCAATGCTGGCCAATCCAATTGAGGTACACACAAAAAAAACATTACACTAATGTTGGATAATACAAGTTTTTACACACACAATTGATCAAAGAGCAAGCAATCAACTTGAAAAGTAAAGAGCTAACTAATTGGTCAACCAAATTGTTAATTAGATTATTAAGAAATTATTTTTAATCTGATTCGAGGTTGGCTACAAGAAAGGTACTAGATAGAAATCTAAAGATGGTTTTAGGTAGTTTGGGCTAAACGAGACTATAGTAGCAATGATACAAGCTTGGTATTGGGGCTTACCTCCTCACTTCACACATTGCAGTGATAAGGGTGTTTGGTGCTTAGCCAAAATATACCATTAACCGTGATTTATACTTGCCCATAGCATCAAGTTGGCTTCCCCTTTAGTGATAAAATCCAAGTTGATTGGCCTAGGGTAGACAATGTTAAAATATTTGTTTATGTTTTTGTGATTTGGTTGTGTGTGCATAAAATAGAAATAGTGAAACTAAACAATTATTAAAAATCCTCTAATTAGACTATGTGAACTATTCTAAGTATGAAAACAACAAGAAAAGAAATGTGTGAGCTAATTACTAACAGATATGAGGTTAATTCCAACTTGAAACAAGGTATAGCGTTGACACTATATGCATAAAATATAGAACAGGGTTGATAGGGTCTAACCTATACTATAGAAGTAAGGTCTAAAAATGAATTGGATTAATAGTGTCGATCTAGTTATTTTATACAACACACAAAACATAGAACTGGATTGATAGTGTCGAACCAGTTGATTGTGTAAGGGTAGTTTTAAAGACTACAAATTGTGAAAGGAAAGATAGAAAAGAAATGAACTGAGAGGTAGAAAGGAACCTTGGTGGATCATAGATGCAATGAAAAAAAAGTATTGATGAAGGACCTTAAATTATGCATGAGAAACTTGTAAACTGGGTTGACATAATTGATCAAGCTATACATGAACCTGTTAAAAAATGTTGAAACTATAAGTGGTTAATTGGGTCGACATAGTAGGTTGAACTAGATATCTGAAAGGTTGGAAATTTATACTAGGTCAACTGGGTCAATCCAATTGCTTGTTCTTGAAAACTTACACACAGATAAAAATAGTTGGGTCGATAGAATCGATCAAATATGTCAAAATATATGATAAAAATAATGATCAAAAGAATGAAATAAGTGAAATAAATCCTACAAGGGTTAGTTTGACATTGGGTTCACCAGAATGTATGTAATCAAAAATAAATCATGTATATAAATCAATCTTGGGTCAGAGAAGATGGAGCATACCTATACTTTCAATTGGGGATACACTTGTTAAGCGGGAGCATGACCAATATAGGGAACTGCTAGACCTGATTAGGGGATCACTTGTTACAACACATCATGATAGGAAGGGTTTTTAATCTTACAATCTAACACAATTGCATAATAACCCTAATGGATTCCTAAGGTTTAAAACATTCACTCTATTATGATAACAAAAAAGTAAATCTAATCTAGTGGACACCAAAGCTTATGGCACAAAGTGGGGGTTAGAAATTAAAAAATATATATGTATAGAGAAATTCAATTAAAGTATGTATGAGTAATACCCTAATACATGAAATATGAAAGATATTATTATTTGATCCAACACTTATGCTACTTTTATCTACTCAAAAAGAGGAGAAAAAAGTTAGAATATACTTTCCTGAATGTAAACTCGTCAAGACTTAATCCCTTCCTTGGCCAAAGGAGCTTTGCAAAAGGTTATTGTGGTTTGTAAGGATCACTAAAAAAGGCCAAATCATATAATACATATCCACAAGACTAGATTCTCCAAACAAGAAATTGAAGCTAAGTCTCCTCAAGTAGAATGGTGGAAGAGCAGATTGTGAAGAAGTGCTAGCAAATAATAACTCTTGATTACAAATATCAATAATGACCAAAATGATCTTGTATATATAGGTGTATCTTTCCCTAAATCCTTCAAATAATGTTGGTTGTATACGCTGAACCCAGTCAACCTATTGTGTTTTCAAGGATAAATCACTAGGTCTGAGCTAGGTCAGCCAAATGGCTAACAAGTTAAGAAAGTAAAGAATACCCCTAAACAGTAATGGGTTGACCCAGTCAACCCAGTAAAACTGACTATGAAAAAGGAGTTTAAGACAAGAAAAGGAAGAATGGAAAGAGGAAAATACTATAGGAGTACTCAAGGGAGGAGAAGTAACTTAGGGAATGATTTTGGGATTTGGTTGGATTGGTAATAATGTGGCAATAAGGGACAATAACCCTGTGAAGCACCAAAAGTCTGCCCACCCCTTTCTTGGTGCACCCTTTAGGGTATGCACTTAGAGAGATTGAGTCTTGATGAGTTCCTATAATATGTAAATAATTAGCATTTGATAAAAGTTTGAAATATTATGTGTATATAGTTTGCATCTATTAATGAGGTCAAAAACCTTATTTTGAGCTCAAATCCTTACAAAAACATAACATTTATTACACCTATACAGGTGAAGATATAAACAAGTGTCATGGTGATAATATTCATGGAGTGAAGAATGATGTCCAAAGGGTTTCAATATAAATTCAACTCATTTTAGGAATCTTGGAAGCCAATCTCTCTCATCAAGTTCTTATTAGGGTTTTAGGAGGGTTTAGAGTAGTTTGAGTTCTTAACAATTATTCATAAACCCTATGTACTTCAATCCTAAAATAATACCACAAAATTTAAGTACACAAGTGTTATCAACTACCACTATATGATCAGGTTCCCATGCATCTTGTCCATATATATTTGAGCTTGAGAAAGTGCTCTTTGGGTATCTACTATGCCATTGGAGAGTACTCTAAAGTCTTAACCATTGTTCATAAAGGTTGGAAACCTAAACCAACATATGATGTTATAATATTGAAGTATAAGGACCCATTCACCATCCCTAAAAACCATTGGACCCCTTGCACAAGGTCAGGGTCACACTAAGCAAGATAAACTTGGTCTTGAACTATAGTCATATACTTAGAAGGGCTTGAGAAGGTTTCATAGGCCAAATGATCAATTTATTTGTCTTCCTCTACCTATGGATGCCCTTATAGGATATGTTCCACCATTATAGACTCTTTAATGTGCTTATATTCTCATTTTACCCTTAATAGGCCATTATTTTCATGATTGTACATACAAGTTTGTCTATGTGACCTTAGGCTTACCAGGCTTAAACAAGTCTATCAACATTGACACCATTTTTATTGACCCTGGAGATCATGTAGGGTCATAATAATGTCATTGAATCACTCCTAAGTCATTTGATTCTTTCCATATACCTCTTCTCTCTCAAACCAAGTAGGCACCTCTCACTCTAGGCAGGCATACCTATAGGAGTACTTGGTTGTGTGTTTGTAGGGTTCAAATGAATTTTGTTTTGATCATCCTCTTTGCCCTCTATTTAGGTCTTCTTTGACATCTAGTGACATTTTTCACCTTGTTTATCTCTCTAAACCTGAATTCCACTATTATACTTTGGATCCTCTTATCAAGTTTGAAAACCAACTTGAGTTACTTAAATCAACTTATAGATAGTCGTTTGGGGTTTGACAGCATTTTGGAGTTTAGGATCTCAATACAAATCATTGAGTATTTCAATGAATTTTGTTACAATGTTGAGAACTTAGTTTCTTCTTTTGAACCTTCTCAAAAATTTCAATACCTTTCATCCTTAGCTGCATACACCTTCTTTCTTACATTTGTTTAAGACATGGTTGTAGGTGGTGGGATGAGAGTCTTTTGAGCATTAGGATTTGAAACTTGGCATTCTTCAACTAGGTTATTGAAATTTTGATAGTAATTTAATTTAATTTAAGACTCCATATTTAAACCTAACTCTCTACAAGCTTGTTAGCACTTTCTAACCTCTTGACCATATATGTTCTCTCTCATGTCTTATCTATAATAGCCATGTTTAGGTTTTTCATTTTCTTAGTGTATCTGGTCATCACATGAAATCACTATGAGGTGTAGACTGTAATTTAATAATTATCTTTGATCTTTATATCTCACATCTACATTTTCAAAAAAATTCCATGCTGAATAAAAGCTTCAAAATGGTCAAGTCTTGCCATTTTGCCTGTAGGTGGTGATTAAGTGTCTTGGGCACTAGGTTTTGAAAACACACTTCTCTATGGGTTTTGAACCTATCCAAGTGTATAAACACTACACTAACCTCACCAATTTAGGTCTTTAAAATACCACTTTTGATACATATCTCAAAAATATTTCTCATGAAATTCAAACCTACAGGTTTGCATACTTATAGGTCTACATTGTTTTTATGCCTTAAGCCTTGTACAATATTTGGCTTGTTCCTTAAATTATGAGATAATTTATTCAATGTTCATCGCATATCTTATGAGGTCAAGACTCTCATACACCTTTGAATAATGCAAGATAAGACCTCTTTTATTCTATTTTTACAAGGAGCTTCATAACACAATATTCAAGCATGGGAACATGAGTACCACTTAGAATAGTAGTACAAAATGACTAGTCATGTTAGATAGCATTGAATTGAATGGGAAGATTGTGGTAAACATTAAAACATAACTTATATACAGTGTAACCTATCAAATTCTCCAAATCTTCAAAGGTAAACCTAATACATATCCCTCATGGAGGCTCCTCTTGATCCCATGGAAGCTCACACATGTAATTATGATAGAAAAAATTTTGGAATGGTTATGAATACTTATACAGACCTCCTAAAACACTTGTCATGCTCCAAATATCTCCAAACTATATGAAATTGATGTAAAACATGAGATTATGGGGTTTACTAGGGGATTTTGATTGCTTATCTTGTAAACGATGGTTCATATAGTTCATTCCCTTAAACTCTAAAATATTTTCATGAATATTAAGCCCATGATGGATCACTCCTATTCTTAGGATAATTTCACGACCCAACTCTCCTTCATGTTCATGAAACAAGCATAAAGTTATGGATTTTTTGAGCTTGTGAAGAGATCAACTAGGTTTCTGATTATTTTTATGCATATGTTGACCTATTAACACTTGTGTAAGCTCATTTTCCATATGTATAAGTTGAAAATACACTATTATACACATTTTTACTTAAAGGTGGATTCTTGGTTGTACAAGTGATTTAAAATTGCTTTCTCTTGAATGATTCTCTATCTTTGGACATTAGACTACAAATTTATCTAACTCTGACCATCGTCTAACCACATTTTGATACCTACACATTATAATTTCTCTTGTAATATTTTTCCTTTTGAAAATTACATACCATTTTTTAAATTGACTTAGAAAGTGACTTAAAAATCTTGGGGTGCATGACAAACAAGGTGGAAGACTAATGCATGACTATATGACCGTGAAGATATTAAAACAAATCATATTATGAATAATCACAAAAAACCTTGACCACACATGACAAACAACATTAGCTCATGAATGACCTTTGAATACTATACAAGTACATAAGGAGACCAAACCTTAAATAATTCTATCAAGGATTTAATTTACCATTATAAGACCATTACAAGACCTAGGTGACTATATACAATCTTGGAGATCCCTATGAAAAACTTTAAAACTATATGGGTTGACCCTTTTGACCTGGGGGTTTAAAATGGTCAATAGGACCCATAAGGTCCCTTAGGCAAAAAGTATAGATGTCTAAGACTAATGCTGTCTACGATTTTAACACAAAGATTTAGGTACCATGTAGCATGCACCATGTGAAAATAGTGTTTCTTCTTAGTAAGGGAAATATTTTTTATTTTTATCACTACGATGGTTCTTTAGATACTAAAAAATGGTATTAAATACTTGGTAATGTTAATTTTGACCTACCTTCATCATATATAACTCTTATTCATCATTCTTTCACATCCACATATTTTTTATGGGTTTGATCCTTCCTGTTTGTTATCAATCACCTATAAAAATTATTGAGTTGTACCAAACTAATTGATTATCATACTTAGATATCTATAGATTATCAGATTAATATTCTTGTCTCATAGATAGACTGTCAAACTCAAATAATACCAAAATTATGGTACCATATAAATATGACAATTTTATCTCACTTCAAATAACTGTCACATTTCATATTAAAACTATTCTTATGGGTTGGCCCATAGTTTTTCATATTGGTGGTGTGAGAAAGTACCTAAAGATTCCCATATTAATAATCAATAGGTCTAAGCCTATTTCCCTATCTAGCACTCATCAAAGAAGCATCTATACACTTCTACACATTTAAAAATATTTCCCTATTCTCTCTAATTTACCAATTAGTCATAAAAAACAAGTCTTGTCCAAGTCTAAATCCTCTCAAATCTAATCCAAAGTTGTCATTTTCAAAGTATCAAAAGCTAGATCATAAGTTTCATACATTAAATGAGAACTATTTTATATATACACCTAATGAAGAGCACTATATATAGTTTGACTTCCCTCTTCAGAGTATTTTTTATATAAATAATACTCAACCATTCAACAAGGAGTGCTTAATGCTATATTAACCATATTATTTCTCATTGTGTAGGCCTCAACCTAGTGTCAAAAGTGTATATAAGGTTTCAATAGAATGAGACATATTTCTAGGAATTACACACATAATCAGACCTTATGATTGCATATACAAAAAATATATAAATAGACATAATAACTTGTACCATAATAGAGAAGTAATAATCACACAAATGAAACTATCAGACTCAATCGTTAGTCTCACATGGTATTGAATAGATGTTGATGTTACTATTTAGACAAGCTTAAAAGTCTTGTTCCTAATCTAAGATGCTCACGATCTAGTTTCCCACCTTTTATGTCATTTGCATTTAAATTAAACTTGCATAGTTCAATAAAATACTAAGTTTCTTATCCCTCTTAGTACTTTCTCTATTTAATAATTTCAAGTGCTAAATAAACTTATAAGTTTTACATTCAAAAATATGTTTAATGTTATATTTCATATAATCTAAATAATACACTCAATGTTATCTTGTTAGGGTTAACTCATTTAAAATATGGTAAAACATATTAGTGAACTTGTATATTGTCTTAAACATAGCTAAATTATAGGTTGCTCTTAGGATTTAATTCTTCGTTCTAAAGTTTCAAATTTATGTATATAAATCTAATTTTTAACTTGAAATATTATTTTTCTTAAAAATCACAAATTACACATGGATATAATGGATGTACATTGATAGAAATGTTATCAAAATTTGAATTAAACTTTGAATGAAAAATAAAAATTAAGTGATAATGTTACCTTGAAGTGAACACAATCACAAAGTTGAGGTGAATGTGACAAGTGAAAAAATTATTATACAGAGAAAAACCCCATATTATTATTAAAATATTGCCATAAGAATCTTCAATTATAATAGCATGAAGAATCTAGGAGAAGAATGACTTTAGGCCAAGAGAAATAAGAATGCAAGAGCAAGACTATATCAACAAGAGCATT
The DNA here is from genome assembly GCA_037957365.1 of Torreya grandis. NCBI lineage: Eukaryota > Viridiplantae > Streptophyta > Pinopsida > Cupressales > Taxaceae > Torreya > Torreya grandis. The sequence goes on along the minus strand of JARHVA010004324.1, from coordinate 710,686 downwards.
GTGAGTTGTAGTAAGTATAGAATAAAAGGAGAGTAGAGCTCTTTATAAAAAGTTAAAAAATAAAATGAGTTGTAAGTACAAACTCTAGTATATATGTCATGTGTCTTTAATCCTTTTACAAATGAGAAGGATATGTGTGTCATATGGGGGGAGAGAAGTTACATGCAAGTAACTCTAAATCCAACAAGTGAACTAGAGAAATGAGTGATACTTCAAAAGGTTAGAATAAAATATATTTTTAAATATAATAAATATACACATAACTAAGACTTACGATAAACATATAAGTCTATAATGAACCTAAATTAAGGTTAAATTCTTCAACACTCCCCCTTAAACTTAAAATTAGGGTTATAAAAGTAGAAAACATATTTTACAAATAATAAAGGGAGTTAAAATTACATAATATTCTCCCTTAATAAAAAAAAAAAATCAAGAGAAATTATAATAGATGAGATAAGAAAGAAGAGAAGGTGCTACCAAATATCATAAGGAAAAAAGTGTGATCACCAAGAATCTCCAAGAATCCTTTTCAGATAATATGGGTGATCCATAATGAAAAAAGAGCAACGAGAAATAGTGATCTACAAAACCCACAAGACAAACATGTTAACACCAATCTTTCAATTTAAGTAACTAATATGCCAAAAATACAATCTACATACATAATGTAATAAAAGTAGATGTAAAAAAAAGGTATTTAGAGTAAAGACAACTTTCATCATAAATTGTGATATCCTACACTAAAAGAAGTTAGTCAGCATAATCAAAGTATATATCTTATACAATAAAAAGTAAGGAATGTAAAAAGAGATTTAGTTAACTAAAATGTCCAGACAAAGAAAACATGTCGCTTGCAAAATATATTCTACATGAAGCATTAGAAGAATTATCACAATAAGACATATCAAAGTCTCTAGAAGATTTATTTTGTTGAAGGATCCAAATAGTTTTACTCTTAGAAGTAAGAGATTTAGTCATTTTCCAACAATGTAAAGTGTCACGAGTGTATTTACCATAAAATTTGCATTGATGTAATTCTTAACATTTAAATATACAATGCTCATATTTTACACAATATGTACAAGGTTTAACAATTTTAACCATAACATGAGCATTACAAGCAATATAATCAAAATAAGTTGTATTTAAATCTTATGATAAGTAGGACAATAAGATTTCAAATTTACATTAGAAGCAGTAGAATCATCAAAACTAAGATCTTTACAATTTGTATTAAAAATTTAAAAAAATAGGTTCAAGAATATCATCTTCATGATTACCAAGTGCACCACCCAAATAGCCCATGCTTTACATGATTTTTAAGATGGGGTTGGGAGAAGAAGTGTTCAAAGAAGTTTTGGTTAGTTTTGAAGTACAATAAATTGCACCAACATTAAAAGTTAGTGTCGTGTGCAAAAAATGCAAATTTTTCATTCAAAACATCAAAAGCATTTTACATAATCATCACATTCTCATTAAAAAAGTTGTGCAAAATATTAAAGTGTCATTTTAACATATAATTTGTGTTTGAAGAACAATAATCTCATCATTTTTAGAACAAGATTTTGCATAATTATCTTAAAAGCTAAAAAAATAACTAATTTAAATATCATTTCAAGTACAATTACACAAATTTTAAGCTTGTAAAAAGAAAGTCAATAATATTTAAAAATGAAATTACATAAAAACTTTATTATAATTTCAATTTAAAAATTCTTAAATTTAAAAAAAAGAAAGAGAGAGATTTACATCTAATGAAAAACACATACCTTTTAAAAATAAAGTTTTTGATTTCTTTATAAAGGCTTGGAGAAAATACTTGAAATGAAAGTCCACTCCAAATTACCACTAGTTAAAGGCCTTTTTTTAAGTCATATAAAAAAAACTTGTTTAACTCATTTAAACAAATTCACCAAAAGCCTTTTTATTTAAAACACTTAACCAAATGAATTATTTATTACATGGCAAAAAAACTTAAGGAAAATAAAAAATAACTTCATCCATCCACGCACGTGAAGTAAATGATTTATATTATTTTTTAATGAAAAAAAAAAAATGAAACTAAGATTTTGTTTTATTAAAAAATATATAGAAAATTGACAATTTAGCAAAGTGCCAAATAAATGAAGGACGTTGCCTAGCTTTTTACTATTGTCAATTTTCAAAGGGTGGAAAATAACAGCAAGAAATGTTTCGTATGATGCGATAGGAATGGAAAATCCTCTCAAAAAAGAACAACATAATGTTATCATAAAACTCTTAAGAAATGATAATCACGTGAAATGCCTCAAAAAAGAACTATCAATAAGTTATTATTAAAGATAAAAATTGTAATGATAAAATATCGTGCAAAAATAAGAACTAGAAATATGTTTTTCTACGAAAAATGTAATTACGGTTTTGACGATTTATTTTCAACTGTGATTTAAGTTTTTGTCAAATTTTGAGAGCATGATCTTATTTGGAAAACAAAGTAAAAAGATACAGGGTTTTGAAATTTGGAAAATTTTGATTTCCTTTTACTTGATTTTAAATTTTAAGTTTTTTATTTATCTATAAAAAACTATAATTAGCTAAAATAGAGTTTCTTATGTTAAAAAATGCTTTTAAATAAGCATTAAAAAATAGAAATTTGTAAAAAAGAAGGTTAGAGGGTAAAAATGGAGATGGAGAAAAAACTAAAATTCCTCTAAGAAAGCCATGTACAATACTCGCCAACAACGTTAAGACAATTAACGCTCTGATACAATGACATAAATATTACTAAAGATAAAATTAAATGTTGAATGAATAATAAAAATTAAGGAATAATGCTACCTTGAAGTGAACACAATCACAAAGTCGAGGGGAATGTGACAAGTAGGAAAACCATCATATGGACAAAAACGAAGAGAAAATTGCCCTTACACCAAGAGAAATAAGAATCTCCAATTACAATATCATAAAGAAGATAGGAGAAGACTGTCCTTACACCAAGAGAAATAAAAATGCAAGAGCAAGACTAAATAAATAAGAGTGTTGTGAGTTGTAGTAAGTGTAGAAAAAAAAAAGAGTAGAGCCGTTTATAAAAAGCTAAGAGAGAAAAAATGTTATAAGTGCAAGCTCCAGCATGTGTGCCACGTGTTTGTCATCTTTTTACAAGTGAGGAGAGGAGTTCCATGTAAGTAACTACAAATCCAACAAGTGCACTAGAGAGATGAGTGACACCCCAAAAGTTTAAAATAAAATATATTTATAAATATAATCAATGAATACATAACTAAGACTTCTTATAAACTTATAGTGAACCCAAATTACGATTAAATTCTCTAACATACAATTTTTTGACTCAAAATTGTGATTATAAACTTTACATGTTGTTTTCCTTTGATATGGAAAATATTTAACAACTTTGTAATACTAAAGATCAAATCCATAGACACTAATTACGTTGAAATAAATAATGAACAATAGTTTATTTTATTATAATATTCAATTCTAGATGCTTCATGTTACCACTAGATGCCAAAGGGCATGTTGATTCCCTTTATTCCTCCTACTCACTCTCTTCATGGAACTTGTATTATTATTGAATTCTACATTGTTTATGAAACAATTATTATGGATGTTAATCAAGAAAATTATTATGTGGACTTTTGATAAATTTGATGACATTGATGAAAGGGAATTAACTGAACTTCTCTACATGAACCACAAAAGCATGATGCATTGTTACACGTAAGAAGAGATGAACAAAAAAAAGTTAGCTAGTGAAAGCACTTTTCAGGAACACTTTTATTTCTTCAATAATATCAATCAAACTTTTAGAGGTACTAATTTTACCATAGGTCTTCAAAATAATATTTTTTCTACTATGCTTACGTCTACACCTTTGGCTATACATGATTCCCACCCAAGGTGTGGGGGGAACATAAGTTTTGTATTAGATTACCATGCCTATTTCTACGCAACCAACCTATGACAATCCTAAAATGATTATGCATGTTACATCATCAACCTCATCTACTACACGATCCCTCAAGCAAACTATTTCAGCTATGCAAGCTAAAGTGTTACAGTTAGAGCAAGGTGCCTCTAGAGCTAATCATTCTATAGATTCACATGTGTTACTTCATAATCCATTGACCCAAGATATTTTAGCTTACCCTTTACTCATATATTTTTTTAGCTCCTAAGCTTCAACGATATGATGGTAAAGGTGATCCAGAACATCATCTTAGATATTTTCATGCACCATGTTTAGACTATGCATCCAATGACAAATTGTTGACAAAGTTATTTCCACATAGTCTTAAGGACTATGTCTTGCAATGGTTCTATGATTTCTCATTTAAATCTATCAATAAATTCAATCCTTTATAAAATCAATTTTTAACACACTTTTCGATCAACATCAGTGAAAAACTATTTTAAGCTCAAATTACTAAACTCAAGCAAGGATCCAATGAGCTAATCAATAACTATATATTATAATACAAGATAACGCTTTCCAAGATGACTAATCATATGGCTTAAAATGAGTTACAAGACATCTTCAATCAAATTTTGTTAACTCCTCTCCATGCATCCATTGTATTTAAGGAATTTAATTCATTTGATGAGTTATGCCATATAGTTAGAGATTAATAAATTAAGCTCATAGTTTTGAATAAACTCAAATATTCACCTAACATTACAAGCACATCAAATTTTAATTTTTAAAGCAAACCAAGCTACAAATGTAAACCAAATGATACCAAGAATGAGGCAGAAATAATGGTCAATGTATTATCATAGCCTACAAATCAACTTCTCTTATCTAATCTAAAAAAGATGTAATTTTAAAAATTACCTCAAGCTCCTCATATATTTTTACAAAATTACTTGAATGCAACCTTACATCTCTCCCTCCATCACAATATGTTGATAAGAGTAGGCCTACACCTAAGGGATATGATAATAATGCATGTTGTGACTATCATCAATGTGTTGGACATTCTAAAAACATATATTACAAGTAAAGGCATGAGATACAAGATCTCATTAATGATAACATTATTAAGCTTAACACAACTATAGAAGTAAGGACCAAAACCTAAAGAAAACGCAAAGTTATACATGTTTTCTAATCCCCTTCCAAATTATAAGTCAACAAAAAATAAGGATACTACCAAGGCACATATGACATAAAATGCACACCCTTATCCTTCTACACACAATCACCATTGGACAATACTATTGGTACATTTACAAGCATATCAATATGATGACTTATGGTCACATTTCATGAAAGTTATATCATGAATAATGGTTTAGATTTAAGCTCACTATTTGTACAAGATTATGTTAATTCACAACCTATTCATAGTTTCATAATAGATAATGGTTCATGTGAAAATGCTTGCATAATGACACTCTGACATACCATTAGATACGCACATGAGGATTTAACAAAAATAACTAAGATAGTTAAAGTATTTGACAAATAAAGAGATAACCCTTCGAAAAAATTGTTACCTTTTAAGGAAGGCCCTGTAATAGTTGTTATTCCATTCCTAATCTTACCAAGCACATGTGTATTTGACACGTTGTTAGGACACCCTTGGATATACAAACTCCATGCAGTACCATATATATATATATATATATATAGGAATTTCTTATTCCACCCCCACCACCACCATGGTTGGTTGTTACACCTAGTTAGGATTATTATACAGTCTACTCAAGTTCATTTTATGTAGCTAATTCATAGTAAATTAGTTGAATTTCCCAGACAACCCATGCTTCAACACCTAGAGAGTCATTCAGGACTCATGACAACCAACATTTACTCTATGTCCTAGACTATAATTATTGATGGTTCAACATGTTCCACAACAAACATAGGCACAATTTTATGCTACTATGCAAAAAAATTCACATGATATGTTGTATATTAAATTTACTTATCATACACAAGATACTTTGAGTGATGTTGATGGCAATTATAACATATCACGAGATCTTTTTACATTCAAATTCAAATATAGTTGCACCTACATATGAAAATTTTCATTTACGAAAGGTGAATGTCGCACCATATGATACAAGCACTTCATGTGAGCATCCCATTGATGGGAACCTTGGTTAGAATTTTCCACACCCTACAAATTCTAAAAATACAAAAAAAATCAAAAAAAATTAAAAATACAAAAACATTTAAATCTTCTAAAAAATAAAAAATCTGAGCTTGAGAATGACATGATTGCTAGTTACATTTGAGTCTTTGAAAAGGATGAAGAAATGAATTCTCATTCTTTGAAGAACAATTTTCTATGAAATTTTTAATGAACTTTCAAAAGATTGTGAGAATAATTTCTCTGAATCTGAATCTCATTCTTCAAGATCATCTAGATAAATTATTAAATTAAAGGGAAAATCCTAGACTAATAGCATGATAACTCCAATTATCTAATTGGAGTCTTTTGCTTATTTGATGGAACTATCTATTAGATAGTTTATTGATTCTTAGTAATATGAAATAAATAATGGGTTTATAATTAATTATATAGATCATAGACCAAATAAGTCGGTAAAAAACTACCCAATGCTGACAAGAATAATATACATATATATTATTTATCGCATGTTATGTATATTACATTTCATTTTTTATAAGAATATGAATTTCACAATATACATGAGTGACATGCAAGACATATAAATACACATGATACATGGATACATAGATGTTGGACATTTTTATACCAAAAGGCCATGTTAATGTTGGGGCATCTCATTCCCAAGGTTACATTGATACAAATTTTTCTATGACCTTTTCATTTACCGTGTTGATCTTTATTGATTACTTACACATCTTGCCATTACTCATACTCTATAGAATGCTAGATTCCATGGATATGTTACTTTACTATGTTGTGACATTGACATACTTGGATAGTGTCGACTAGTTTAATTATTCTTAGGGATAATTTTCAAGCTAATCTTATCCATTTTGCTAAAATTATTTTTTGGTCCTCTTTAAAATGGTAATTGTGTGAAAATATGCATTGGTCTATTAGGATAAATTTTATACAGTTGCCTATATTTGTTCTTCTAATTGCCTTATAAGATATATTCTAAATTATTTTGGGACACAATTTTATCATAATTATTATGCATGTGTGGGTCTCATTTTCCCTAAAATTATAAGAGACATGTATTGGTTATTTTGAATTAACACTTCTTTATAAGACTATAAGATTAAATGTCTTTCTCAATTTTATGGGACCTCACCCCATCATGATCTCAAGTGAATACCACTAGATGAAATCTCCAGAAAGCATGAATACTCTTCCATGAATCTAAGAAAACTCATCCTCTACCAACCCTATTATCTAACCTTTAAAAATATTTAATAAAGGAAGTCACTCCTCATAAAAACATCAATAATGAATCTTTTTGGTGGCTAAGTGACCATAAACCATAATGGAATTTTTAATTTTATCATGGAATCCAAGCATTTATTATGGTTGGTTACAAGAAACATGGTTGTAATATATTCGATAATGTGACACTTTAGAAATTCAATATGCATTTATTACAATGAATACCGTGTTAAATTGGTAAGATCAATTGACATGATTTATTAGCCAATATCAAGCACAAAAATATATCGCTATGATTTAGAAACCATACTAGGAATCATAGATTAACGTGTATGTCTAACTTATAAAGGTCATAAATTAATGTGTATGCCATCAAAATTCCATCACTATGATTTAGAAACAAAAATCCATTGCTAAAGAAGGGGACCAATAGTTAAAACATGTAACTTAGAAGGGTCGTAAATTAATGTGTATGGCACATAAGAATATTTGATTACCATCAATGTATATTGATTTTGTGTATTAAAAATGTGCATTAGAAGTTAAAAAAAACTCTTTATACATCACATGTAAACATTGTACAAAAATATGTCTATGTAAATGGGTTTCAATAGATGAACTAAAAGTTGGAACCTATCCACCCAATATTTATTTAGTTAAACACTAATAAATATAAATTTTCCTACTGAATTTTAAATCTTGAAGGTATTTAATTTAAAAAATATATATTACTTTTCATTTATTCATCCAAATTAATTTTACAACCTATATTGATTACATTATAAACAAGTCACATCACTTCCACATCATAGAGTCATTACATGTTCTTATTAATGCCAAATAATTGACATTTGGAGACTTATGGGGATGACTTTGGCAATGTTTATGGAGGCCAACAGTGGAATTCACAAGGATGTGAGCCATAGAGGAGTGATGCATTAGGAGAGGTAGTGTAAGGCACCTTTAATTTTAAACTTATTTTGGATTTCTCATTTCCTATTAGATGCCTATCTTTCAGTGGCCTTTGCTCATATTTGTCATAGTCTTTGATGTGATGTAAAATTTTATAGCTTATATATGGTCAAATTCACCTCATGGTGTGTAATCTAGTATGAAGTCAAATTATCTTTTTCATTGTAATAACAAAAATAAATCTATCTTTCAACCTTCAGGATTAAAGCTTAGCCACATGGAAAGAGGAAGGATGCCACTAATATGGGCAATTTATTTAAACCTCCAACTTATTTTAGATTAATACTTTTAATTGTAGACTAATAAGTTTTTATATTGGCCTTAGAGCTTATATAGTTTATTTTTCGAGTTTGATGTGTACTCATATCTTATAAATATCTACAAAATCACATGCCTTGGATTTTGTTTCATTACAATATAACATTAGATGTCTTATCATTGTAGCATTGGATATCCTATATATATAATTATCTCATGGGTTCCCTGGTACATCATAAATTTTCATAGTGTTATTCTATCTTTTTTCTCAGGTTAAGTTTTGAGGAATTTGGAATGTTTTAGTGGTTTTTTTAAGGATCCCTTGATGGGGTTGCGATATTGGTGGCATTTAGGCATCTAGGTATGAAATATTTTTAAATAATGTTATTAATGTTACCTTTGAAGAGATTAAAATACATTATAAATATAGTTCCTGTAATTTTTTACAAGGTTAGATAAGTTGTCTATAATCTGAGTTTGAGAGGAATCTAAAAAAATTGATTGGGTATTGGAGTAGAGAAGATATTGCACTTTTTTATTTCAATTGGGAAAATGGGATCATTTCCTTATGATTTTCCTTTATCAACTTGAGTATTTTAAGAAGGCTATTTTAATCTTGACAGCCATACAAATATTCCATTGCACTTTTATACATTTGAATCCTCAAAATATCCATGTTTCAATTTTTTTGGATTTTCTTGTGCTAGTTGATGTTTCAATTGAAAGATCAGTTACATGTTGCATATATTTCAAATAATAAGTTGATTCATATTCCTAGCAGTTATTATTGATTATATATTATGTTAGTTTTTAGTATTTTATGATTTTAAATAGTGCATAGTGATGTTTTTTTTACTAAATTAGGGGCACAAATTTTCAACTATTAATTTTACTTATGGAGTTCTACCATGTGTAATTTCAACAAAGTTATGGAACCAAATTTTCTAAGGTTTATTTTTGGAGCTCAAGCTAACTATCATTTATTTTCCATTTTATATTACACATGTTATTTTGGTAGCTGAGCTCATTGCAATAACATAAGAATTAGGGACCACGTGTCTTTATATATTGTTAATCATGGATGTTAACATGATGTGCCTAGTTAATCATATAAATAATTGTAGGTTTATTAAATGAATTTCTTATTTAATTTTTTCTTTATAGTAGTAGTTTTTTTTTATCAAAATGATAATTTTTGCATATGACTAAGTCATTTCAATCTAAAAACTCCAAGCAAGTAACATAGATGTATCAAGGATCATGTTACCCTTAATTTCATCCTCTTCATCAGTTAGTTATTATATATTATTCTCTTTGTGCATTTGTTTTTTTTTGGTTTTTTTAGTTTTATGAGCATCATTCTTCTATTGTTAAATGAAATTGAATTTATGGATCGAGTATTTGCAAGAATTCATATATTATTATGTTTAATTTGAGGAAATATAAATCAAATTAGGACTTGACATATTCTACATGAAATGAATAAATAAGAATCTGATATGAGCATTTATATTTTAATTAATTTTTAGATTGATGGTAAATTTGGTTGGTTAATTTTTTTGATGGAATGATTATCAATTGAAAGTAAATAAAGTAGCATAACTATTGCAAGGCATCAAGATAACAAAGTGAAGCTCTACAATTCTAACTCAAAAATCCTACTATATGACTATGAGTGGATTTTGGGAAGGAACAAATGAGAGACCTAATCACAACCTAAGAAATGCAACAAATTTTGTTTTCTCTATGAAATATTTCCTTACAAATTTTGTAGAGATATAGTGATTGAACTCAAATTCTTATATATTTCAACACCCGAGCTTTGTACTTGCACAATAATGAGCTAAATAACAACGTTAGTAATGATAATAAGGATTTAGATGTAGAGGACTTTATGGGAGAAATAAATATCATATTTAATGTATTTTTAAAGTGCCATGAGGACTCGAACTCAACACTTGGGCTTCATTTCACCAATTACAATCCTCTCTAATTATTTTTTGAGAGGTTTTGTTTGAAAAACTAGGTAATCTATGTGTCTTCCTTTTGTTTCTCTTTATTTTCATTGCCTTTCTTGGAGTTTCACCTAGGGAAGGCCTCATCGTCTTCGTTGCATGTTTGCAACTTTCAAGTACTTGTTAGGAATAAACTCTGGGGTTTTAAATTTTATTTTATTTTTATTTTATTTTGGTTTGGTTATTTATACATTTTCTTAAATGGTATCGAGGAAATTTATTGTATTGTATTATTTGTATAAAGGTTTGTTTTCTATGTTTTCATTATATGTAAAATTTACAAAAATATTTTTATATTGTATTTATTATTCAAGCTTTTTTATACAATATTAGCATTTTATTTTTCCATGATCACATTTATAAATATTTATTTTTTCGTGAATTGATGTCTACAAATTCCATTCCTTTTTTTATTGGAGTGTCCATTGCAATTTTTGGAGTAATTGTTAGTTTGTATGCTATTTCTTTATCCCATTTGTAAATTGACAAAATCATTTTTTAGGAATCAATTGTGATTTTTTTCGATGAATTTTCTTTATCAAATATTATTGATTACATTTTATAGTAAAAAAACATAAATACACTTATATAGCTATCAAATTTAGCATGTGCTCCACCTGGACTTGGCACTCAATGCTTTTTATAGTTCCCATCAAAACAATATGATAGAACACATGTTTGTTCTTCAAAGATGGAAGTGATTTTTTGGGTGCCTCTTCATAAATAAATTTTAAAAAAAATTGTTGCTTTGCACACAATGAAGTTTCAAAAAGTGAACGAGATAAAAAATGTTACTTTGAGAAGAAACAATCCAAAATAGATGAGATGACATTATATCTTGATTTGAATATTAAATTTAATTTACCACATAATTTAATGAACCCGAAAACTATCAAGAAAATAAATTATCAATAGGCTAAGATTTTGAACAATAACTTATATTAATTCGTATTGAATGACTTGAAATAATTACAAACTCAAACCATGCTTAAATATACCTCAACTCAAAAATTAGAGTTTACATGCAAAATTTGAAAAAAACTAAAATCTAAAAAAAACCATCTATTTTTAGCAATTGTTATTTATAGTAAATTCACATGCAAGTACGCGTAGCTCTAAAAATCCCTTGAAATATCTTAAATTCTAAAATTAACCTATCAGACGAGATTCAACTGAAGTTGACATCTGGACTTTAAAATATACAATTTCTAAAAATATAAAATTCTCAAAAAAATAATTAAATTGCAATTTTGAACCCTCAGATGATCACATATGGCCTTTGAAAAATATCTAAAACATCCCTAGGCAGGTAGAACTCCTAGGATAGCAATGAACTTTTCAAGTTAGTCATTTTCACACATGGAAGAGCTCAAGTGGAGCTACGGGTCAAAAGTTATGGCCTCCGAAAATTTGGCCTATTTTTTTTGCATCATAATTATAATTTTTTCAAAAAGCCAATGGAATAGCCAGTCAATTTACACCTACTTGGTGATTTTTCTGAAGATTAACTAGTAGAATTATACTCCTTGTCTAGGATTTGTATGGATATTATAGAAAAATTTAGGGGTTCGTTCTTAAAATTATTCATGTCTATTATGTGTTTCTATTATGATGTTTCACATTCATGATAGGCTAATCATTATTTTTCTATTATGTCCAGACCTTGGGCTTATGTGTGTGACATTTATCATCCATTATTTCCTCCCTTGGCATTGTGTACAAAATTTATTATACAATGTTTTCAGTCCTTAGCCTAGTGTGTGTGACATTTATTGTCCATTATTTTAAACCCATGCCCTTATATATGCAATATTTATTATCCCTTTTAAGAGGCCCTTGGCTTTATGTGTGACATTGAATGCTATTACATGCACTTTTATTGTGTGCACCAAGGCCATACAATTATCTATTGAGTTTGTGATGCACCTTAGATTTGTGTATGGTTCCATGATATATATCAAGCACATTTTACTTCATAGTCTTATTCAGTGCTTATATTTGTGATGGTTACTACTATGTACCTAATTTATACACACATACTGACATGACACTTGTATGCCTTGTATTAAATATGTTTCATACATTCTTTGATGACATATTCATTACTATGATGATATATTCTCTACATTTTGACATGATTATACATGATTACATAATTATATATAAGATGATATAATTAACTCTTTCTTTTGGATGAGGATTTGTAGGTTACATCCTTCACCTCAAAAATGGGGCATGTTAATGGGCTTGTCATAGAGACTTAAACATATGTAAGTATAAAATTCATATTTTGACACAATTTATAAGATTCATAGATTTCATAATGGTTTAGATCTCATATATGGAATAAGATTCTAAATATTTTAGATAAATTTTGGGGGTATGTGTACTCATTTTACAAAGACATGAGTTATACATTTTTAGATATTCACATACTTAGATACAACTGGGTACATATGTCAAAATATACATATTTTTATAAGAGTAAAAGTTACATGTTTTAGATATTCACATATTCAAACACATTTTGTTGCACGTGTCGTGTTTATACACCCTTTTTACATGATCATGGGATACATGTTCTTATATTGGACATAAATAACTTATAAAAACATAGAATTGATTGTCATATTGATACAAATTCAAGAGGCATAATGCTTGTTCATGCACATACACATTATTTTAATTTTTAATTCTATAAACACATTTGTTGAAACCTAGAAATGAGCACTCGTAAATCTATAAGTCCATTTATAGCAGTTGATTCATATTTAAATGGGTAATGTAGTTGAGATTCAGCACCCTCAATGGCCTAGTCATTACTTTGTGAGACAATATATGGATCCAACCTTTATCTTGGGGTTGCAATATTAAAAAAAATATTAGTTACACGGGTGGTGCAGTTGAGGTTTAGTGATGCTCAATAGCCCTAGCACTACTCCTTATTTAAGAGGATTGGGACATTTATTTTCTCAACCCATCGCCTTTCCTTAGCTATACAATTTATAACTTGATCACCCCCAATTCCCCAAAGGGTTCAACAAAAGGATCCATTGTCCATTGCTTCAACAAGGAAACATCATCTCCAACAACTTATAAGGCAACATGGTTCACATATTTATAGGTGTATTACTTATTTTCCCTTAAGTTTTAAATTTTTAATTAATTTATATTTAAATTTTATTGCATGGACATTGATTACTAAATATTAATTTCAGGTTGCATGAATCAAGCTTAATATTTGGAGCCTTCTCTTAAATACAAAGTGTGTTGTACATACTTAGGTACATCTCTTCATCATTTTAAACTAGTATTAATATTGCATGTAAATACAAGAATAAAATGAGGGTATTTTTAACTAAAATGTGGTATTAGATACTTGTAAATGTCATTTTTTTCATTCTTTCATCCTAAATGACTTGTGCATACATATATAACTCTTATTCATTATTCTTTCACATCTACATGCTTTCCATGGGTTTGACCCTCCCTAGTTGGTATTAATCACCTATAATAATTCCTTAGTTTGTGTCAAACTAGTTAATTATCCTACTCAAACATATTTATATCAACATATTAGTAATATTATCTCCTAGATAGAACTATCAGACTCAAACAGTACCAGAATTCATATACCATCTAAACATGATGATTTTATCATGAGCTAAGAAATTGTCACATTTAAAATTTAAATCAGTCATATGGGTCAACCTATAAATTTTGCATGTCAATGGCATGATAAAGTACCTAGAGTTCATATAAATAGACAATATGCCAAAGCCCATTTCCCTATCTAGCACTCATCAATGAAATATCTATACACTCCTACATATTTAAAGTGACTACTATATTATCTCTAATTTACCAATCAGACACGAATATTAAGGCTTTTCTATGTCTAAAGCATCTCAATTCCAAACTAAATTTATCATTTTATAAGTGTCAAAAAATATCACAAGTTCTATACATTTAATGAGAACTATTGAACACATACACCTACTAGAGAGAACTACATGATGTTTGACTCCCTTATTCCAAATATTAGATATGTAGATAATGCTAAGCCATTCAACAAAGGATGGTTAGTGTTAGCTTAAGCCATATTATTTTTCCTTTTCTAGACCTAAATCTAGTGTCAAAATTAGACCTAGTGTTTCAAGAGGAGATAAAATTCTAGGTATCAAATGTAAAGTCAGACCTAAAAATTGAATAAAGAGACAGACGAGAAGCAGACATAGTGGACTATATCAGAACATAGAATCAATAATCACATAGATAAAACCATCAAACTCAATCACTAGAGTCATATGGTATTTACCAAAGGTTGACATTACTATTAAGGCACACCTAAAACTCCAATTCCTTATTTGAGAGGCTCTGAAGGAATTATGCCAAGATCGATAAAAATAACGTTGAAAAATGTAAAGAATGAATGCATAAAGGAACAAAATTACCTTAATTAATCCAAACCACAAATTTGAGACACGACTTTTAAAGTGGAGAAACTGAATCAATGGAAAAAATTACCATGTATATTAAGCAGGCTTATGAACTAAATTCTCTAAATAAAATATAAGTAGACTTAGACAAAAAAGAATAGAGAAAAATAGTGTACTTCAAGTGTAGAAGAGAGAAGGAGAGAGTTATTTAAATATAATGAGGAAGGAAGAGCGAATTACAAGGAATCCCATCATATAATCTTACAACACCTTCTTAGTATGTGTCAAATGTCTTTAATCCCCATAAGGTGAGGTGGAAGTGTGGGAGGAGTTACATGTGACATGTAACTCCAAGATTCCCTTCACAAGTGAAAAATTATATGGGAAGTATCATAAAAATTGGATTTATGTGAATTAAAAATTCACATTAAAACATAGCCTAAACACACCTAAAAACTTAGGATAAAAAAGATTAACCCAAATAAAGGTAATCTTAACACTCCTCTTTAAAATTTATTTTAAGTTTACAAACAAACAAGGAAGGGAGGAACCGTTTCATGAGAACTTACTTCAATCCTAACATTTTACAAAATATTACAATTTTTTATTTACTAAATGGTGTAGTGAAAATAACAGTGACTTGTTCTTGACTAGGACAGAAAGAAAAAAGAATTTGATTGTCTTCAAGAAGATTGAACTGAAAGTGATGTTAAATCTCAATGTTTTTGGACCTTGCATGGAAAACAATATTTACTGAGTCAATGGCACTTTTATTATCACAAAATAATATAGTAGGTGAAGGTTGAGGATGGCCCAAATCTTAAATAATTCTTCTAAACCAAATAGCTTCCTAGGAATAATGGTTATAAGCTTTATAGTCAGCTTTGGTTGAAGACTATGATACAATGCTTTACTTCTTACTATTCCATGAAAACATGCCGGATCCTAATGAGAAATAATAGCAACTTGTAGATCTCGATTATTTGTATTACCAACAAAATTAGAATCTAAAAAACTCGCCAAATAAAAAGTGTCATTAGAGGTATACTCAATGCCAAAAGTTAAATTATATCTAATATAATGAAGAATTATTTTAGCATATTTAAAATGAGTAGTTTAAAGTTTTATCATAAAATTAAAAACCAATCCAATAGAAAAAAATAATGTCAGGATGAATATGAGTACGATAAATCAAACTTCCAACTAATTACATATGTAGAGTAGGATCAATAGTTTCAGTTTCCATGTCATTAAATATTTCACACCAATTTCACAAGGGGTAAAAAGTGTTTGTAATCCAACATATTAAACCTAGATAACAATTCATATGCATATTTTGATTGAAAAATGGAAATGTTATCTTTTTCTTGCTAAACATGAATGCCTAAAAAATAATGTAAATGACCTTAATTCATTTCAAATTTATTCTTTAATTTTTTTAATTGGAAGGAACCAATGAACTATTACTCATAGTAATGATCAAATCATCAACATATAAGAATATGATACATATGCCTTTAGGACTATTTTTGACAAAGATAATATGATCATTGGAGCTACAACTAAAGCTTTGAGCTGTAAAATTTTGATATATTTTGGATTACCATTCTTTATGTGTTTGTTTCAAACCATAAATTATTTTATTTAATTTTCAAACAAAATTCTCATTACCTTTCCTAATAACACCAGGAGGTTAAGACATATAAATTTATTCATCCAAATCACCAATCAAAAAGGCACTCTCAACATCCATTTGATAAATAGGTCAATTCACATGAGAAGCTAGAGTTAAAACAACTTTAATTGTCAGTATCTTAGCTACAGGCATAATGGTTTCATCATTATTGATTTCTTCAACTTGATAAAAACCTCTAACAACTAATCAAGATTTGTGTTTTTCTACTTGACTATCTAAATTAAGCTTAGTTTTGAATAACCCTTTATAAATCACTGAATTGTGACCTTTAGGGAGAGAGAATAAGTCCCAAGTGTGATTATAGATTAAAGAGTTGTATTCATCATGCATAGTTTTTTTCCAATGAAGACGAGCTTGACTTTTTTAAGTGTTTGAGGGTCATTATTTTTTATAATTTTAGACATCAAAACATAGTTTCAAAAATTTTGTCTAGTTTAATGAGTATCATTAAGATCTACGTGAATACCAAATTCTTTTACAATTATCTTTGCCCACTTAGACATAACTTTATGTGAATCAAGACTAGAAGATGGAGTAAGAATAATAAGAATAACAAACTCATTTTGCACAACATCAATTTTATCATAATTTGAATCAAAATGAAAAGAAACATAAATAATATCAAGAGAATCTGAAGTGAAAACACAATCAAGCACACTATCTTCATCAATTCTAACATCTTTATAACTTGTATTTTCTTAGTTTGAAGAACACAAACTATATGTCTTAGATTTTTTTGATCATAACTAACAAATATAATTTTTTTTTATTTTGAATCTAAATTCTTACATTTGTATTTATGAATATGAATAGATACATCACAACCAAAAACACAAAAATGCTACAAATTAGGTTTTTGGCCACTTCAAGCTTTTTCAGAAGTAATGTTTAAGACAACTTTAGTAGGAATCCTAACAATGAGATAAAAATCACAATCCATAGTTTCAACCCAAAATTTATAATGCATAAATTTAACATGTAACATACACCTAGCCATTTCATTGATAATCATATATTTATGTTTGACGATAACATTTAACTCAGGGGTGTAAGAAATAATATTTTTATGTTTAATACAATGTTACTTAAAATATGTATGAAAATAATTATTAAAATGTTTAGTACCATTATCAAGATAATAATTATTAATATATTTAGTACCATCACCTATAAGATATGCAAGAAGTAGATTATTTTTAAACATAAACATGAAATTCAATGAAAATATATAAAACTTGATCTTTAATTTTCAAAAAATAAATCCAAACTCATCTAGTGCAATCATCAACAAATCTTATAGCATAATTTACACCATTAAATAACAACTCAAAGATCACTATAAATTAAATGATTTTTTTCAATTACACACCAAGATTTGTTTTTAGGAAAATATTCCCTAAATATTTTACCAACCATATATCCATTACAAATAAAAATAGTAAAAGGAATTTCAAGAAACCATGTACCATATTAACTTTATACATAAATGCAATACTTTGGTAATTAATATATCTTAATCTTTCATGCCATAAGCTACCATAGTAGAAACAAATAAAGCATGGATAAAAGAGGAAGAAAATAATTTAATAAACTTAAACAATTTATTGTTATCTAGAAAAAAAGTAGCAACAACTTTAAAATATTTCTTGATTGATTTAATATAACAAGTATTTTCAAAGAATTAGACTTTACAATCATGTTTATATGATTGAGAAATGGAAAGCATATTCAAATTTAAATTAGGAATAAGCAAACCATTGTATATAATTCAATATTCGAGATTTGAATAATTTATATAGATTCAATATTTCAAAAAGCATGATTTGTAAAACTTAAATTATTGTTAGAATAATATAAATCTAAATAAGTAAATAAACTAACATTCTATATCATATATTGATAACACCATAATAAAAAATCTGTTCAACAAGAGTAAGTACGTAAAATACAAGTAAAAACAGTCATGGTATTAGATTTTTATTATTTTTTAATCTTATTACTAATATTAACATCAATTTTAACTTTAAGTTTATCATTTTTAATATCTCATTTTTTTTTTAAATAATGATCTTCATCATAAGTGTTTTCATCACAATAGTTGTATTATAAATTTTTATTAGGTTTTGAGATAAACTTTTATTTTTTTTTGGCATTTGTGTTATTAGTTTTAACATGATCTTTGTCATTCTTTTGTTAATATTTAGACACAAATGCATCTTTATTTGTTTTAAGACTATCAAATTGAAGTAGTTTATGTTTTTATTAACACAATAAAATAAAATAAAAAACACACATCAATTGTGTAAGAATAACAAGTTACAAATGAATACTTATAATAAACTGTTGAAAAGGTCTAGGTAATTTTTTCATGACAATGTGAATTAAATTTGTTTCTGAAAGTTTAACACCTAAACTAGTCAATTGAGAATGTAAAGAGTGAATTTTTATCAAAAAATATTCATGGTTTTAAAATCATTATAGTTTAAATCCGAAAGTTTATCTTAAACTTGAATTTTTTTAAATTCATTTGCAACAACATAAATAGATTTAAGTTTTGACTAAGCATTAGATGCAAGAGTACAACCAATAATGTACACATGCAATTCAAAGGTCACAGCGAAGCTAATCAAATCTAAGGCCTCTTCATTTTCTTCTTCTTATTTTTTTTTTAACTTTGGTGGATATTTTTTTATTAGGCTTAGTTCCTTTACCTTCTATGATAGAAATTAAGTGTTTAAAGGGGAAAATGTATTGTATGTGTGATTTCTACAAGTGATAATTGGTAGAGGTGAGTTTGAATTCAAAGAATAAATGAGTTATCATGCCATGAAAGTTCACAACCAGAGAAATTAAAAAATCAAATAAATTCATCAATACACTTAAATATGAAATAGAGGGATTAAGATGCCAAAAACTATGGTTAAGTGAAGTTGCCAAAGGGGAAAAAAAAAAAACACTTTATAAATAAAAATTTGACCATTTCAAAAGTTTATATGGGAAAAATGCAAAGAATTGCACAACAATGTTTGAAATAAGTGATTATTTGAATGTGAACAAAACTTTAATTAAAAAAAATGGTTTTTTTTAATTTGAAAATTTTATTTTATTTTTATGAATTATTTATTGTACGTAGTGATTTTAAGCTAAGAGCTAAGGATTGAAAGGTATCCATTTCATCAAAATTACTCGAGACACGATTTCGGCTTCATCACTTTTCGTGTATCAGATTTTACTAACAACAAGAATTGGTTCCTAGTAGACTCTTTGTGAGCCAAGCAACTTCACCAATTAAATCAACAACCTTTCACCATTTGAAAATTTTGAAAAAAAAAATGCTTTAAATTTTAACATAAAGCATAAAAATTTAAGATTTATCTAATTTATGCCAAGAATAAACTTTTACATTACAAACAGAAAAAAAAAATGTATTTTTCTTTTTTTTTTCTTTCTTAAATTTGAAGATTAAAAATTTTTTCCTTGAAATATTATCAAAGAGACAAATTTAAAAAAGGAAGGGAAGGGATTCTAATGTTAATTGTGAATCAAAGAAAATTGTTTATATTTATTTAATTGCATAAGAGAAAGCTTTTGATAGAGATGAAAGAGTAATATGAAAAATGTGACACATAAAATTAAAAATAGCTATAAAGTGTTTAAGACAAATGGAAAACTAAAGTGAATCATGTGTTTCCAATAAGAAGGAAAACGTTGTCGGCAGAGAAAACACCTTAGCAATAAGAAATGGTATATAAGAACAAAGCAAAGAAAAAAAATTAGAAACGCCTCCCTCAACTAAAAAGAGGCTTATGACTTCTCTCCATAAAACATATGAAGAAAACATGAGAAAACACTAAAAACCAAAGTGAAAAAATTTGGTCAACATAAATGACAAAGCACAAGTTAGGAAAGTGAACTAATGGGCCTCTTAGGAAGACATTTCTACCTGACAAGGAAAATATGAAAACCCAGTTGGAACGCCTCTTAGTATGAGACACATAAACCCTCATTACCAACCTACAATGATGTCAAAGCAAAAATATGTAATAAATTTAAATGTAGTAACATTAAGAGAAGATTTCCTAATTATGGCAGAGACTCATCGCTAGAAAAACATTTGTGAATTTATGAATAAGTCTAGATAAAGAGTGGGCATTATTTATGAATTGGCCTATATGTTCATGTTTTTTTATGGCACTTTAAAAACTTGGATGTTCATGGTATAACATTAGTGAGATAATAAGAGATGATTGAGTGGGTAATGCTAAATGTAGATTTAGTTCACACCTTTTCTTTTTCTTATCACAAGTTTGAACTTTCCAAACCATTTCAATTGATTCATATGACCATTATGGAGGATGATGCTACCACGGAAGAGTACATGTGAAATCCGTATATCAAAAAAGGTCTTGTGTTACCCAAGTTGTTTGGGCATAGTAACAGTTAAAGTGGTGACTCTAACAAAGAAAATGATGAGGTATGGCTTGAACATAACTTCTAGTTTAAGTTCAACAAGGAGAAGGTCATTTGAAAAGTAGAGGAAAAGAAACCTAATGATGACCTAGGTCACCTAAATATCCCATTGGGGATTAAAAAGGTTATAGATGTGTAGCATGATACAAGTACATATTATAATAAACCTTTAAAACCTAAGAAGGTCAACATGGGTATGGATGATGAGCTTAAAATTATGACCGTTGGAGACTACTGGATAGATGAATAACTAGCAACTATAAGGAAATGAGGGATGTACACTCTTCACTAAGGAAGATGATGATAAAATCAATCGTGTGAAATCAATAAAGAAGAGACCTTACAAGATTAACCCTAATCTTCGTGCCAAGGTCAAAGAGGAAATTAATAATATGTTAGTCACATGAGTCATTTATGCAATTGATGAATCAAAATCGATGAACCTAATAGTCATCATCTTGAAGAAGGATGGGTATAAAAGGTATGTGTGGACTTCCAATTGTTAATTGTTGATTTTGTCAAAGATCCATTTCCAACCCCATTTACTAAGGAAAACTTAGAAGGATTTGTTGGTTGTTAAATTTACACATTTACTAATGGGTTCCTGCATTAACATCAAATCTAAATTGAAGAAGAAGACCCAAAAATACCTTCATGAATGAGGGTCCTTAACTTACAATGTGATTCTTTTAGGGCTAAATAATGCACTAGTGGTTTTTTAAATATTTCATTCATAAGTTCTTATAAGTTTATCTTGATGATTAAATTGTTTACAACTTAGTGAATGATCACTTGAAAAATCTAAGACTAATGTTTGAGAAGTGTAGACAACTTCAAATCTCTCTTAACTAAAGAAATGTGTTTTTTCCACATCTTTTGGTAAATTACTTAGACACATCATATGTAAGCAAGGGATGATTGTTAATCCTGTAAAGATTGAAATAATTTTACAATTTGAAACCAACACTCAAAAGGATGTGTGCACATTCTTTGGTCACATTGAATATTATTACAAATTCATCAGATATTATCTGAGAATTACTAAACCATTAAAAAAATCTTATGAAAAGATGGACATTTTATCTAAACTGACAAACAACAAGAAAGATTTGATATTAAAAAAAAAGCTAACAAATATATAATTTTTACAATTTACCAACTAAAATACATATATAATGTCTCATTCTTCAAATTGGGGTTGATATTTTTTTTTTGTTCCTCAATAGATGTGGGGCCATGATTATTTTAAAAAATGAGTGCATTGAGCTAGCTTTGATATTTTTATTTTATTTTTCCTCTTTTTTATCTTCACTTGCCATGTGCAGGTCTTCATTGGCCTTGGAAAATGAATGATTCATCTCCATTTGACCTAAATAATGACATTTTTATAATATAAGTGGACATAGTTGAGAAAAAAGGATTGCATCTGGTATTTATATAACAAGGGTCATGTTGCAGCAGTAATACCTGCCGCAGTAGAGGGCCTAGTTTGTGGTTTGACATTGAAATGATTATTTTTATTATTTTAGAGATGGTGCAATACATCTAGATGGTGATCTATGACAAATTACAATACATAAAAGAATTGTATACTCAAGAAAAAAACCAAAAATAAAAGTTATCTTGCAAACAAGTTTGAATAGATAAATGCTAAATGAAACCCAATTTGAGTGTTCATAGAAAATCACTGATGCATTGTCAGGGGATTATGAAAATAAACCAAAACATGTGGAATGGAACAAATGTCATCTTATTACCATATCCAATTCTAAACTTTGCAAAAAAATGTTTCTCAAGTAATAATCAAATAACCTTAATGCCTTTCACCTCGTAATCAGTACTTGAATTTTATTGCATTGGCCTAATTTTTTAACAGATATAAATCTAGAGATTTAATGCATTTTAACCTACCTTGTGACCTATTGATAGCTTCTACTACCCAAATAGAAAGCAGATTATAAACAAAAATTGTACATTGACCCACTATAGGTATAAGGTTGCAATGAAAAATCTGAATTAGCCAAATTAAATAAATCTTATCTTGAAATGGTTTGAAAGAACATTATAGAATTATATTTTAATGAAATACATTTGTAAAAGGCATGAAACCATTACCTGGCAATATGGCAAGAGTACAGCTAAGCAGCAAGTAAGAGTAAGAGTAATAGTAATTCATGAGCAAATGCTAGTGCGGGTGGGTGTATCCCATAATGCATAAAAGCAATAAAATATTAGCAACGTCCAACAAACATTGGTAAATGATTTCAGTTTTTGACTTTATTGAATAATGGTCAGATATTTTAAATACTCGTTAACGATAACTAGTAAAAATAATAAATTATTGGTAGTGTTCTATAAACTTTACAAAATGGCTTTGATTTATAGCATCCCTACACTAAATATTGGTTATGTTCCTACCACTCACAAAAAATTCCATTGGTTTTCAATAATAGGCAAGTCAAAACAATTGCCTTAGGATTGTAGACAATGCTCCTACACCACTATACTATAGGGCACAATATTCTTCCAGACCACAAACTTTTGAGTAAGTATAAAACCTTTTCAAGAAATCACTAATGAGATGTGTGAAAGACTTTATTGATGGTTGTTGGAACATAGCTTAAACATTGATGGATTGAAGCAATATTACGGACATGAATCATTTAAAATACATAAGGAGTTGAAGGGATAAGAACTTATGGTGTCCGTCTTATCAATAAGAAAAATGTAATTTTATTACTTATTGAAAATTTTCAAATTATTGAATAAACTTTGAATGTTATCTTGTGTATAATATTTAAGGTTGTTTTCAATTTAGTGTATAGTGAATAAGAAATGTTGGAAAAATTGTTGTTTGACTAACTATTAACCAAAAACACAACAATTATGACTCAATTGCCTTATACAAAACACAACTCATCTATGAATATGTGAGATATGATTGAAAATATATAGTACTAATCAATGGTTTCTTAGTTGTGAATTCGCTAATGGTACGACAATAAGACTTTGCCATCTTTGACCCATTCCATCTCCGGGCAAGGTCCATCGTTTCAATCAAAAAAAAGAATGAGCAGCAAAACGCTAAGATGGCTAGCATAGGAGGGTTAGAAGGAGCATTTGACTATTCAAAAATTGACGCAGCTAAAAATATTTTTTTCTCAGAGAATTTTCTTTTTGAATGCGGGTTTTGGTTGGTTTAGAGAGGTAGGTTAGAAAATAGTCAATATGTAGAAGCTGGCGGTTAAAATAAATATTTGTCTACCCAATAGACAAACTAATAATTAATTTTTTGGGGATTACAAAAAAATGATACATATTTTAATAAATTTAACAAAGATACCACATTTTTAGTGAAATAACAAATATTATTGTATATATAACAAATAATTGCAGAAGCCCCTATGTGAAGTAAATATATTCACAACATTTTTGCAAATATAAAAATATTTTGAATGGCCCTATGTGAAGTAAATATTTTAACAACAATAAAAACCCTATCAGATATTTCCATATTAGAGAATAAACATTTTTGCAGATCAGAGAACAAACATTATTATAGATCCCTATGAGATAAGAACTAGATCAAATCTTTAAAAAAATGTTCAAATCTAACTATTGCACTTGCATACCCTTCTAAGCAAACTATTGCACTTGCACACCCTCTCTGCTTCTTTAACAAACTTTTTTCCCTCTTATTTTTCCTGGTCTCCACCATTTTATCTTCATACTTAGGTGTGCTTCATTTGCATTCATGGCCACTTTATAGTTCTTCCTACGGACCTCAGTCCTCGAAATCGGCCTCAACAACATCATTTGGACAATAGTAAAAGCACAGTATCTAGTGCCCTACAGATTTGCCAGTTAAAAAAATCAACTTACAGCTCACCGCATGCATCTATCAATGAATTTTATCTACGATCTCTTGATGAAGCCATGTCCTCCATCCCATTTAGTAAAAATCCATCATGTTCATGCTTTTACTAAAGGCTTGCATCAAAAAATGGACAAAATAAACCCTTGTCATTTTTTGCAGGTCAACGAAACTATTAAGACTTTAACAATAACTGATAAAACCAATAAAATATTTATATTCCCTTGTAAACTTTCGAGTACTATGATTGGATGTCAATAGCGAGCAGGTGAAATCATTTCTCAGAGGCCAAAACAATAGTACCTCCGACAGGCACTAAGAATGGATATAATAAAAAATGTGTTTGTATTCTATAATGGAGATCATATGTTTAAATCGAAAGAAATAGGATTATATATATATCATTGGATAATATATATCATAAGAGTAAGATAAATGTGAAACTATGATAATGTGACAAGTTATTGTATAGCAAATGGATGACTCTTCAAAATTTCAAAATTATTTTTCTAGATTATTTTTGTCAGTTTTTTTGTTTTGCTAGGGTTTCTTCCATGTGTGCCATTGAGTCAGTGCTTTTTTTTCTGCCTGTCTAATTTGTGTCACATCATGGCCTTAAGTCACTTGTGGGACTTGCATTTATTATCATTTAGGGTTTTTTACCTTCGAGCGAGGCTATCCTTTATAATGACTTCTCCCATTTTATCCCAATTATTTTAACTATGGAGAATAGTGGTGAAGCGTTGAGCAATGGCCCAGTGCAAGTGCGCAAAAAAGTTTGTCTTAAAGGTTTGCCAAGAGGTAATGCTTAAGAACTTGATGTTATATTACATATTCCTAAATTTAATAATGTGTTTTAATGGTTAAAGCAATTTTGTTGATAGGATATTTTGTTGGTAGAATTCCCTCTAAAAGTATGCTACAGTCTTGGGTTCAAACTCATTGGGTAGCTCATGGCATTAAGCTGCAGAGCATCCAGAACATGACTAAGGGTTTTTTCCTTTTCTATTTTATTGACCCATCCCATGCAGGAGGAATCCTCCATAGATCTGTCACTTGGTATGTCAAGAACTCGCTTACGGTCCTCTCCCCTTAGACATGAGACTTTATGGTCTTAGAGCACATTGCTCGTAAAGTCCTGGTTTGGGTTGAATTTTTAGGCCTCTTGATCCCTTGTTGGCACTTTATTCACCAGATAGCATCCTCCATAGTTCATGTGATTTACCATGAACAAAACTGGTTTTACTTTGTAAAACCGCAAAAGTGGGTCGATGTAAAAGTAGACCTTTCCTAAGACCTCAAGGAGTTTGTGGAAATTCAAGTTAGGGACATGAGGCACTCTCAGCAAGTCCTGTATATCAACTTGCCTAACACTTGTTTTCACTACCAAGCCATAGACCATAAGATACAAGATTGTCCCCTTCAGTTGGCTCACAACAATGTGTCCAACCGCTCATCCTCTCCCCCCAAACCCTCTCTAGAAGCTAGTAAAAAACTAGCTAAGGACGGATGGACTACAGTAGGGAAGAAGAACAATTGTACCAAATCCACAAGCTTATCTACTACTCCCAAAGGAGGAAAGTCATCTTTGAGTAATGGCTCATAAGAGCAGGCTCGTGCTAAAAAAGAGCCTTCTCAAGTTGAAGCCTCAAAATTAGTAGAAAAACCCAAGGTATTCAACACCCCTCTAGCTGCCAATATTTTGACCCAAGGTTTCGAGGCCTCCATGCCCAATTCTTATAGATTTTTAGACTCACAGCCAGCCACTCTTCCACTTCCTGCTCGATGGGATACACCCAAACACTCTCACAACCCTCCTCAAAGGAGTGACAAGGCGAAGAAAGGAGAGTATCAAGTCGACCATGCTGTGAGGAAGCAATTTGATGATTTTCTAAGTGTCAATAGTGGGAATTTTCTATAGAATCGGTATGATGCCTTGGAAGGTTTAGACTCAAAGGACATGTCCCACGACACCCTTCATCTATGAATTGTTTGTCATGAAATGTTTGGGGTCTCATAGACCCAAAATGCAAGTTCATTATGCATGATTTCAGAAAGAAGTTTCTCGAGATGGACATTCTTTGTCTACAAGAAGTTAAGGTGGTAGATTTTTTATTGACAACTATCATTAATTTCATCTGGCCTGACAATATCATTTTACATAGAAATCATAATGAAGGATGTAGAGGGGTGATCACATTCATTTCTCTAAGGTGGTGACCGCACTTAGTGCAATCTAGCGTGGACCCCACCAACCAATTAGTATGGGCCCTTTTTAGCATTGAAAGCCACTCTTTTGGTTTTATTAATATTTATGCCTTGAATGATGCCTTGGAGCATACCCATTTCTGGTGATGGATAGCGGATGATCTCCCTGATGCCCATTGTGTCTTATGTGGTGACTTTAATATGGTGGCATCTCCTGAGGATAAATTAGGCCACTTGCCCAGTGCGGTAGGCAGTTTGTGAAATGGAGGCATGGTTCTACATGTGCACTAACTAAGGATTTTATGACCCCAATTTAACCTGTCAACCTATAGATGGAGTTTGGTACACCTGAAGTGATTTCAGGGAAGGCCCCACTCGAATTCTAAAGCACCTAGATAGGGAAATGATGTCCACCTAACTGTACTTCTCCTTTGATAATGTTTTTCTCCTCTAGTGTAGGCACTGCTAGATTTAGGGATTTCTGACCATTGCCTTATTCAGTTCAAAGTGACATGGTAGTTCGTGAAATCCAAAATCCACAAAATGCAATTTTTCCTTAACACTTTTTTGCTCAAACATGGGTCAATAGTGGCACACATTTTGATAGTTTAGAACTTGGATCCACGTCTTCCCCAAGAATCTGGTTGAATTATTTGGTGGGATGATGCCATTAGAAAGACCTCTCATTTTTTACAAATCTATGGCCACCAACTTGCTAAAATTTGGAGACATTCTTACTCTGTTACTTCCTTAGAGCTGAGCCACACAGATTTAGATTTGGAAAAGGATACCTTCAATGAGATCTTGTAGGTCAGAGTATCCTCTTTATGATATCGCATCTAGATTGTAGACAACTACAATGTGGAGGAGCTCAAGTTAAAGTTAGGATCCATTGGCTCAAAATAGGGGACAAAGCTTCAAAGGAGTTCTTCCAAATGCTATGAGCTAAGAACTCAAAGCAACAAATTCAAGTCATCTTTGAGGCTAGAAACAGACTCACAAAGACCCCTCACATTATTCAAGCCTTTGTCTGCCACTATTAACAAGTGTTCAAAGCTCAAGCATCCTCGGCCAAGTATGAAATTGCCCTTCAGCAATGTCTCATAGTGGTGCCATGCAAACTCACTCCCACCCAGTGGGTGGCTTGCAATAAGCCCCTCAATATCGACTATTTACATGAGGTAGTATCTCAAATGGCTAATGACAAAGTTCCTGGCATTGATGGCTTTCCCTATGAATTCTATAAAATCATCTGGGATCTTGTGGGTAGTGACTTGCATAAGGTTTATCAAGAAGCATTTTGAACACATTCGTTGGGTGAAAATATAAATAAAGGAAACATTAAATTCATACCTAAGCAAGGAAATCATGAGTTGATTTGCAACTAGCGGCCCATCACCCTCCTGAATGTCTCCTATAAAATCATCGCCAAGGCTCTGGAAATCTAGTTGCATAATATGCTACCTCTCATCATGTGCCTTAAATAAATAAGCTTCATCAGAAGTTGTTACATTTTGGATAACATTATATCAGTCTAGGAAGGGATGGACTGGACCATAAGGTCTAAGCAACAAGCTACATTCATAAAAATTGACTTTGAAAAATCTTATGACTGTATTGAATGGCCTTTTATACTAACCATGATTCAGATGTTGGGCTTTGGGCCCAACTTCATCCAAACTGTCTAAATGCTTTTTAAAGATGCCTTGACCATCCTTTCCATTAATGAAGTCACCTCTGAGCAATATGGGTTGTTCCACTCTATTCATCAAGGGTGCCCTCTGGCTCCTGCCTTGTATGTGATTGCAACTGAGGGTTTTGGATATATTCTTAGCAATGCCCAAGCTAGGGGCCTTGTTAAGGGAATTTATCTCCCTCTATATGCTATGAACCCACAACAAGATATTAAATTATTTAATGGTCACTTTGTGAACGACTCCTTCCTTACTCTAATTGAGGATGAGTCCAATGTGGACAATTCCTTGTAGTGTCTCAACACCTTTTGTCTGGCCTTTGGCTTCAATATCCAATGGTAGAAAACTCATTGCTACAGGTAATCTTACCTCCCTCCATTGATATCGACTACTAAATATGATTGGAAGTGGATCCAACATGATGAAATCTTCAAATTTCTTAGCATCCCTTTGCTTTTGATGCTTTGCCACATTTATTGTGGCAATATGTTGTTGACAGAGTTGCTAAGAAGCTATAATATTAGGTGACCAAGTCTCTTTCGTTAGTGAAAAAAATTCAAATTTACTCAAAAATACTTGCGACCACCCATGCATACTACTCTTCATGTTGGGTGTCTTTTAAGAAATCTTACCAAAAATTGGAGAAATTGCTCAGAGACTTCCTTTGGGCTAATTCTCATCAAGGTAAAGGATTCCATAGGGTGGCTTGGGACTATTTTTGCCTCACGCGGGATGTCAGAGGGATGGGGCTCATTGACATAGCTTAGCAAGGAACTACCTTATGTGCCAAATGGATTGTGTGGGCCATTAAAGGCCATGAAGTTTGGAAGGTGTTATTCAAATACCACATCTCCTTGGGCCTACCTAAGGGCAAGAAATTTTGGAAAGGGCTTGGCTTCCCTTATCTGATTTTCATTAAGTCTCCCATCCAAATCACAGGGTCCTTTGTGGCTAGAAGCATCTGGAAGGCATGGGAAAAGATTAAACCATGGCTTCTCTAGAATGGTTCAAAATTTTGAGATAGATTATCTGTTAACACCCACTCTCTCTGGTGGTCTTCTATTATTAATTTCAATGAAGTGCCCCTGGTAGAGGTCCCCTGGATCAATGCTCTCAATTTCTTCTAAAGGGGTATTCATACTATCCAGGATATCTACTGCAAGCGATCTTGATCTTGGTTATCTTGGGAGGAGGTGAAAGCCAAATTCTGGTTAACCAATTTGGACCAAAAATCCTACTAGGAGATTCTTAATGCCATGCCACCCTCCATGCTCCACAAAATCTATGTTCACTCCACTCGTCCATGGTGGAAGGACTAGAATTGGTAAGTGGAGACCCCCTTTCGCAATTACACTCCTCGGCTTGGTTATGGATGGCTCACCCCCCAATTGCCCATGGTGGACAAGCTCAATCCCTGTTGGGGTTACATTTATCTATTACTACATGGAGATTCTACTTTAACACTATTTAGGGGGCTTGTGTGGAGCCCAAGCTTGCTCATTTTACTTGGTGTATACTACACCAAGGCTTACCTATTGGTAGAAGACTCATCCAACTAGGAGTTCCCCTTCTTACTTGCCTTTTATGTGGCCACCTTGAGACACTTCCACATCTATTTTGGTATTGTTCCAAAGCTCAAAGGGTCTGGACTGGGATCCATGATCTCTTTAGACCTTTCCAACACAAATTTTTTCTTTGGTAGCACATCCTCCTTGGAGATAAACTCGTGATGCCCTTTAAAAACACCCAAGTCTGGCATACTTTCAAAATGGAAATTCTCTTCTAGGTTTGGAAAGAAAGAAATAATTGTGTTTAATGATGCTTTTGTTGACTGTAATGTCTCTGCTTTGAGCAAGTCCTCTATCATCTCCAATGTTCTTTTGCAGAGTTAATTTCAAACTAATAAAGTTGCTATGGAGCTTGGGCACCTTCAAGATATCCTCTCCCACTAGGGAGATGTTCCTTGTGCTATATATTAGGTTCTGCCATCTTCGCCCAGGTATCCCAGACTGGAGGATAGAACTATTCTACTGCCTCGCAGTGGACATTGTTGTAACCATTCTCGATATCGCTCTCACAGTGGTACCCCATACCAGCACATGACCCCTCCTAGGCAACGAGGGTGGCAAGATTTGCCTCTTTCCCTTGCTAGGCAGGACAATTAAGATGCTTCTCCTCCTTTGCGTTCGGATGCTTGGGGGGAACCAACTGGATGCTAAGCAGACATCCTTGATAAGATCCCCAAGTTCTCTCTAGCCATTTCACCCACTCAGACACAAGGAGAAGAAGATGACAGAGACACTGCTCAAGCTACTAGCTGGGAGCCTATTCCAGATGGCAATGACTTGCTAAGCTCAAGATGGGGTCTTGATGATATGGATCCTCCGCCTTCTAACCTTGCTCTTACTGCTTAAAGTTATCTTTTGTTATGACTTTATGACTTATTCTTAAGCTTTGCCTAATTGTTTGTGGTGCTTTTGTTTTTTATTCCTAAGCTTTACCTAATGTGATTGTGTGACGTGTTCTCATACCGCCTATTTTTTTTGTGAATTATTTATATATTTATGTTAAGTTAATATATAAATATATTTCATCAAAAAAAATATATTCAAAATTTATACCATACATTTATTTAGAATTTTCAAATTTTATTATTATACTAATAAATGAAATGTAATATTTTTACTTTATATTATTAGAACATATTTTTTTATTTTAACAAACAATTGACAATATCTTTTTACAATGTGTTCGTTCACGAGTATATATATTCATATCAAATTATCAAATGACTTATATGTGTATGTTACTAAAAGTCAATTAAATTTAATTTTTTTAATAAATATATTTATCGTTATTAATTTTTTACATAAATTTACAAAAATAATATATTTAAATTTATATTAATATAATTATTAAAATATATATATAAATAAATCAAACACTTGAAATTATCATCAAATATTTATTTTTAAAAAATATATAAATTTATTTTTTTATTTTTAAAAATATATAAAATTATTTTTTCTGCTTTTTAAAAAATATAAATTTATTTTTAATTGTGTGAAATATCATAAATAATTTCTAAAATTATACTCTAGTACATTGAAATTTTGAATATAAATAAAATAAAACTACACCATGAAACCAAAAAATACTTATTAATTTTAATTATTAATTTTATTAATTTCCTCATTCTAATTAAAAAAATTAGAAGTGTTTGAACATTTCATAAAGTTGCATATTGATAGATTTCATGAGGATGGAAGGGTTTTTTATACCAGAAACACTCGTGCTTCTCTGCAAACCCTAAAAGAACATTTTCATGTCTTTTTTCGAGGGTTTTCACTGCATTTAGAGTGGGATTTGATGACATTTGGAGGGGGAATTTGCAATGATTTTAGAGGTCTTTTGACATCAAGGCAGCCAAATAGATCGGAAACAAGGTGCTAAGAAAGGATAAAGGCAACAGGGCAGAGCGGCAAAGGAAACTACAAGGCGTCAAAGCGGTAGGTGGGAAAGCGGAATGTGAAGCTCTGATTTATCATTCAATGGTGCATTAATTCAGTGAGTTCATGTCATATTTGTACTGAATTTTGTCGCAGTCAGTGGATTCACCTTCGATGTTCTAGTTTGGCCCCCCGGACAGAATATAGTTACCTAATGGTGATTATGTACATTTTTGGAGCTAAGGTTTTAAAACCCCTTTTTGTCCTGGGAATCCATGCTCATAACCTTGTCCTTCCCCTCTAAAAATTTCCCCTGACAAGCAGAGACATTCATCATTGCAAAACTTAGCGTATTTTGGACATAGTCAGTGTGGGGAAGAAATCAAGGTCGGTGATGTTGTGTTGTTCAGAGATATTCGTATCATAATTTCCCATGATACTTGTGAGCTGACAATGTCATAGGCAACCCTCGAATTGATCTCACAAAGTTTTGAAGTTAATGCACTTATTTGATCTCAGACAATGAACTTGCAAATGTAAGTCCTCAGCAGATTCAATGGTAGAAGGTCGAGTTTGGGGCATTTGAAGCGATGGATGGCACAGACATGAGTTGATTGCCTTGCCCTGAAAATATACTTAATGTTAAATGGATTCTTCCAGGCCTTGTTTCAGACTAAAAAGGACAGAGACTATGTTCTAGAACACCGACTTGGTTTTCATGGCTGCGTGGATATGCTTTTAAGACCTTGGAAACCATTCTTTGCCTCAGAGATGGAAAAAAGTTCAAAAATTTCTCTTTGGATGTGGTTGGACAGAACCTCAACTTCTCTTCCACTCTTAAGTGTGAGCCCATCAATTTCACAATTAAAATACATTAAAAAATTATATATATATATATTTATAATTTTTTAATCCGAAAATAAAACTAATTTAGAATACATAATATAATTGAATTTAAATTTTTCTTAAAATTAATATTAAATTTAATATAACTATACACTCAACTAATTAAATTTAATTTTTTTTCTAAAAATTAAAACAAATTATAAATAATTATACATAGAGATAAGTGCAAAATAACCATCAATTCAACAAGATGAGCAAAGTGGTAAAGTTTTTAACTTTGGAGTGGTTTAGATTGCATTGAGATTTGTAAAATTTTACTTGAGTTCACTTGCAAAATGTAGTAGTATTGTTGTCCCCAAAATCAAACTTCTCATTTTTGGGACAACACATGAACTATTTTTGGTCTTACAAGTCAAAGAAGCCTCTCTTCTCTTCTAAAAAATTGTTATGAGCCTTCAATTTCTCTATTTTCCAAAACTTTTTCAGCTAAGGGACTCTGCAGGTTCATTTCTACGGACTCCGCAGGTAGGATTCTACGGACTCTGCAAGCATAAATCTACGGACTTTGCAGGGAGAAATCTATGGACTCATTTCTATGGACTCCCCCAGTTCTACGATCTCGAACTACGGACTCTGCAGGTGGAACTACGAACTCTACCGATATGTTTCTACAGACTCAACACGCTTGAAATTAGCAGGTTCAACAGGTTCAATGGCTTTAGAAGGTAAATTCTCTCAAAGGAGCAAATTTCTAGCACTTAGGCATTTTCAGGTCGGTTCAATGCCTTGGTTCCACCAAAAAGGGTTCAACGGGTTCAAGGTTCAACATCGTCAGCAAGCTTCAAAGAGTCAAGCGCTTTGTCAAAATTCATCAAGTTCAATCGCTTCGCGATTCAACAGTTCAAAGGAGTGCCCGAAAGGAAAAACCTTGAGCGCGGAAGCTGCCAAGTGTCGTCTATTGGGACACATTATAATTTGTTTCTAAAAAAACAGCGGAATGTACCACTTGTCCTTGGTAAAACTCGACGGAAGCCGACAAGTGTCAACCTCCGTAGTCTCTTCCTTTTGTTTTGTTATGTAAGTAAGGACTGTGATGGGCTCTGGGCGAGTTGCTAAAGTACAACAGAAGCTGCCAAGTGTCGTCTGTCAGGACTCAATTTCTAATAAAGTTTTAAAGGCAGCGAAACGTGCCACGTGTCCCTTGAAAAGCTCGGCGAAGCATGACAAGGGTCTACACCTGCGTTTCAAGTTTCTAATAAGTTTCAAAGTTTATTTCAATAAATTTCTCTCAGAGTCTCGCGGAGGGCGCCAAGTGGCAACAACGAAAGTTTGTAATATGTTTTTCTACAAAGCAGGGGAAGACGCCACGTGTCCCTCGAAAAGCTCGGTGGAGCACGACAAGTGTCAACATCCACAGTCTCTCCCTTTTGTTTCGTAAAGACTGTGGTGGGCCCCGAGTGAGTTGCTAAAAAAAATGAAGCGCGCCAAGTGTCATCGTCCGTGTGAATCCGAATGAGCCCTGAATGTTTCTATATTATTTCCAAAGCTTAGCGGAAATCGCCATGTGTCATCTTCCGCAAAACTCTCAAAAAGTGTCTAAAGCTTCCATAAGTAAGTGGATACTACCAAGTATCCTCCCCTGTTTCATAGCGGAAGGCGCCACGTGTCAGTTGTAAATATCAGCGAAAAGCGGCCAAAGCAAGCGGGAAAGACACGAAGGAATTGCTAAGGAGGATGACGGGCCCGCATCTATCAAATTAGGGGCAACCAACTAGCCGTTGGCTTTCAAACGATGACGGACCTGAAAACGTTAAATTTGCGGCGATGAAATCGTTGTTGATCTTTGCAGGCTTAAATGTGGACCCGAATGCTTTCAAAGGCATTCAAAGACCTTCAAGGCTAAAGGACGAACCACCGAGAGGAGGAACCAAAGGAATCAGAAAGGAGAAAAGATAGCCCAAGGGCTCAAATAGCAGCAGAAAGAGGGAGAGGCCGAAATATTTACACAGTAGTTATTCCAGTAGGTGGAACAATCTGCAAAGTAGATATTTTGACTGGCAAACATTGAAGACACGCCCTATTTATCTCCCTTGGAGTAAAGACAAAATGGACAGTTGCGCAGACACTAGATGATCCAGACCCAAGAGAAGACATTTGAGATGAATCAACACGCCATAGTTAAGACAACCGCCATGTTCCAACATGGCCCCCCTAACAGAACTGAAAATGCATTCGAGGCATTGAATGCACAGCATGGGCCATTCCATGAAATAAAGCGCCAAGTCTTTCTTGGCTGCTATATCTTGTAATCTCCTTTATTGTTTTAGAGAGATCTTTCGGTTACCAAAAGCAAAACTCTACCCAAATTGAAAGGCGAATACTGAGACTTTGAGCTCAGATTGTTGTTCATATTATTTAATCTGAATAAAAAAGCAAGATACTTGCAAACTTTGTGCTATTATAACTTGTGCTATTCTATAAAATTGTTCTTATGTCTGTTTCCTAGAAGCATTCTTGTTTATTTAATCTAACAAGCAAGATTTGTGGAAGTAATCAGGAAGGTGTCCTGAAGTCAGTTGTGAAAGACTTTGTGCCCCCACAATTGCCTTTAGTGTGTTTTCTTTCTCTTCTTGTGTAAAGGACCTTGGAACGAATTTGTGCCCTCATTGTCCTTCGTATTTCACTCTTGGGCATTCGAGGTGGAGACTTTGTGCTACATCTCAGTCTGCTGGTTACTATGCCCTTTGATTACCAGTTACTTGTCACTACCTGAAAGAACTCCTATTGTTCTCTGTAAGAACACTTTTGAAAGAAGAAAAGTGCCTTTAGTGTTTTCACCAGGATTTTCTCCTTTGATTGTGAACATCATCTCTAAAAGAAGAGAGATGGATGGTGTATCATACCCCTGAGTGTTATTTTCTGCATATATATAGTATATAGCTCCACATAGTTTTATAGGGAACCTCCCCTTGATGAGAGGAGATATATGTCCTCTTTGGATTTGGTAAATCTACAACTTTGGACGACCAATCTCCCTTGCTGTGGATGATCAGACCTATTTTGCTCATCAGTATGTTGGTGACAAAATATTCACCCAACAATTTTTTGGCAACACCGCTGGGGACACAATAATTTTGTGCAATTTGAAGCCTCGAGCTTCAGATTGAAACATCACATGTGTCTTACCCATTATCATTATAACCTTATCCATTTATCCCGTTGTGAAAGAACAAGCTGCTCCAATGCTTTCCCATTGTTAATTTTTCCTCCCAGCTTCACGCAATAATTTTTCCTACCATCTTCCTCCATCTCCATCATATTATCTGGTCTACAAAACCAGAGCCGTTGGGGAAGGACAGCAGTTTGAAGCTTCAAGCTGAAGCAAGACCAGTCCTTTCTCATTTTTATCATACAATCTGGAAGCTCCACGTTATACTAGAAGTCAGAGAATCCGAGGTGTGACCCAGTGTTTGAGTTGGTGCAGCAAGGAAATTTAAATTTGTTTCTTCCACAACCTCAAGTTCAACATCTAGGAGTGTTCCTTCCATCCGTACCAAGTCACCAATACAAGGTAGAGTTTCTTTTTTTGTTGTCACCAGAGCTTTACCTGTACATACTCCACTCAGATGCTATCCCTACTTTTCATAATCTAATCATGGCAGCTCAAGGCCCCTGGAGTAACTCTTTTGGTCCACTAAATTTAACTCCACCTCTACATGAGCTTCCATGCATTTCAAGGAAGAATTTCTCTAAATTCTTTAGTGATAGAAAAGTTCATCCTGATGAACACATTACAACTTTCAGCGTAGCTTGTGGTCTGATAAGTGTGGAATTTGAAGACATAGCAGTCAAAATTTTTGTGAAAACACTACAAGGTGTTGGTGCAAACTAGTTCTACCATCTGCAAGCTAGATTAGTGACTGACTAGGACACACTCAAAGCTAAATTTGAAGCCAGGTTCATGCCTATAGAAGATGCATATGCTTTGCTGGCCCAGCTCACATAGATGAAGAAGGAACCTTATGAACCTATGAGGGATTTCATAGCAAAGTTTGACAAGATGAGGAACCGAATTTCTATCATTGCTCAGCCTACACCTAAAAACCTCAAATGTTTCTTCATCAACTCACAGCGTCCAGAAGTGAGTTTTCTATTGAGATGGGCTGGCCACATAGATCTTGTTGCTGCTCAAGATTTGGCCACTGAGATGGAAGATGATCTCATCTTGGCAAGAAAGATAAGGAGATATCTTAACAGAGGTAAATCTTCTTCATCTTCAAAATACTCACCTACGGCCACCACTGATCAAATGGTGTAAAAGCTGGCAAATGAACTGCTAGTCTTGAAAGACAAGTGGCCCAAGGTATGTCTGCTCCTTATTGGGATATGTCAAGGAAGACATTTCAGAACCAGTTATTCAAGGCAATGCTGCTAGAAGTCAAGGGCAAACAAATCGTCTTCCTCCCCTACGAGGGAACCTGGCCCTTGAAGTGCCTCCAACCAACTCAACAGTTGGATATTTGGAAACTGAACATGATTCCTCTTTTCAACCTGAGTTTTATCAAGAAAATGACGTTGATCTCTTCAGAGAGGATAAAGAAGAATTAGTTGGCGACTCCAACATTGGTTTCTTGAATTACCAAGATGAACTCAGAAGTGAAGGTGAAGCAGTTGAAGGATCATATGCTATGTTTCCCTGATCCAAGAATCAGTCAGCTCAGTAGGCTGATAAAGAGAAGACAGGAGAGCAATCTCAGCCTGTAATTTTAATTGCTAACTGGAGAACCACTCTACCTTTCTAGCCAAAGGACCCAACGATTGCTAAAAAAGTAAGTATCCCAAGCTTGCCTTCACCTTCAACATCGAATTCGTAGATCAGTCCTCCCCCTCCTAAAAATCAAAATGATGAACTCCCATCCTCTGCTCCTAGCTCATTTCAGACATTTCATATAATTGACCATATAAAGAAAACTAAAATTCAAATGTCTGAATTTGAATTCTTGCAATCCAACCCTGATCAGTTGGATAAATTGGTTCAATATGTAAAGAAGCAAACCATCCCAACAAGACAAGAAGCTAAAAAAGTAACTCATGATCCACCAAAGAACATGTTTATCCCAAACAACCTTGTCATTACTACTCCTGCTCCCGAAAAAATATAACATTTTTATGTTTCTCTGTTGATAAATCGTCACAAGCTGAGCAATTGCATCATTGATTCTGGAGCTTCAAATAATGTCATGCCTGTCAAAGTGGCAGAATCCCTTGGTCTCACATTGACCAAGACATTTGGGAGATGTTTTTCCATGGAGAATAAACAAGTGCCTCTATTGAAATAAATCAAAGACGCTCAATTTGCATTTGCAGCCTTTCCAGATAAAAGAATCAAAATGATTGTCTTGGTGGTCGACTTTCCAGCATCATATGGCATCCTTCTTGGGCAAATTTTTGCAAGGACATTGGAGGTGAGTTGAGCATGGACCTGTCTGAGGCAAAGATCCCTGTCAAAGGCATCATGAAGAGGTTGCTCCTTGAAAAGGAGGTAAAATATGTTGTCACTCAGACATCAACACCTAAAGCTTAGATTCTATTTGAGTCTTCAGGCAGGGGTAATTACTTCTTGACCATAGAGGATGTTCATGTTTCAGCAGATAAAAGACCTGTAGGTGGTAATAAAAAAATTGATTCAAATGAAACATCAAAAGAATTATTAGGGCACAATAGAAATAAAAAAGGATCTTCCATCTCTAATGAAGACAAATTTGAGAAAGGAGAAGTTTATGATGATGTATAGATACTAGAATTTGATGGCAGTTGCTCTTCTACCGATGTTGGAGATAGGATTGTATTGATATCTCCTCAAGTAGATATCTTTCCTTCTTCATACAAGTTGCAGTTCAGCAACACCAACAATGTTGTCGAGTATGAATCTCTATTACTTGGATTGAAGGCTTCTCAAGACAAAGGTGTCGAACTCCTTCATGCCAAAGGAGATGATGAGATGATGGTTTGTCAAGTATCTGATGGGGACAATCAAAGCATGTGCTGGACTGAACCAGAAGAGCAACAAGCTATGGTAGTGGACCATACTACTGCAAGCCAAAGTCAGGAAGAGGAACTCTTTGCCAAGAGAGTAAAGATTTATGGTTTTCAGATCAAAGACCACATCTTGCCATGGGGTAAGAAGAGAGAACCAAAAGGAGTGCACAGAAAATGTGATTCCTAGTAGAGAGTTCCATTCGCCCATCACCGATTCTAGGGAGAAAATTGTTTCTTAATGGTTTATCAGAATGGAATGCCATTTTCACTATCTCATAGTGGGCAGCATCTAAAGTGCTTTAAATCTTGAGGCATCAGTTAAGATCATCTATACATATATATATTTGTATAGTCTTTAGTTTTATTTTGTGATTTTTGTTTTCATTTTTGGTGCCTTTCTTTTTTGGGTAGCATGACTCCATAGCCCAATGGCATACTTTGAACGCACTAGAGATTCTGGTTTCTACATCCCTCAGTTGTTCCAAGTTTTAATCTGAAAGAAGTTCTCCAATTGGAGCCAGCTATTGTCCCCAAAAATAGACTTCTCATTTTTGGGACAACACATGAACTATTTTTGGTCTTACAAGCCAAATAACTCTCTCTTCTCTTATAAAAAATTATTCTGAGCCTTCAATTTCTCTATTTTTCAAAACTTTTTCAGCTAAGGGACTCTACAACTTCATTTCTATGGACTCCACAGGGAGGATTCTATGGACTCTACAGGCAAAAATCTATGGACTTCACAGAAAGAAATCTACGAACTCATTTCTATGAACTCCCCCAATTCTATGAACTTGAACTACAGAGTCTGCAGGTGGAACTATGAACTCTATCGATATGTTTCTATAGACTCAACATGCTTGAAATTAGCAAGTTCAATGGCTTTAGAAGGTAAATTCTCTCAAAAGAGCAAATTTATAGCACTTAGGCATTTTTCAAGGTCAGTTCAATGCCTCAGTTCCACCAAAAAGGGTTCAACGGGTTCAAAGTTCAATATCGTCGGCAATCTTTAAAGAGTCAAGCGCTTTGTCAAAATTCATCAAGTTCAACCGCTTCACGGTTCAACGATTCAAACGAGTGCCCGAAAGGAAAAAGTCTGAGAGTGGAAGTTGCCAAGTGTCATTTGTCGGGACACATTATAATTTGTTTCTAAAAAAGTAGCGGAATGTGCCACTTGTCCTTGGTAAAACTTGATGAAAGCCGACAAGTGTCAACCTCTGCAGTCTCTTCCTTTTGTTTCGTTATGTAAGTAAGGACTGTGGTGGGCCCTGGGTGAGTTGCTAAAGTACAGCAAAAGTTGCCAAGTGTCGTCTGTCGGGACTCAAATTCTAATAAAGTTTTAAAGGTAGCCAAACGTGCCACGTGTCCCTTGAAAAGCTCGACAGAGCGCAACAGGTGTCTACACCCGCGTTTTAGGTTTCTAATAAGTTTCAAACTTTATTTCAATAAATTTCTCTCAGAGTCCCGCGAGGGCACCAAGTGGCAACAGTTGAAGGTTGTAATATATTTTTCTACAAAGCAGTGGAAGATGCCACGTGTCCCTTGAAAAGCTCGACAGAGCACAAGTGTCAACATCCGTAGTCTCTCCCTTTTGTTTCATAAGGCCTGTGGTGGGCCCTGAGTGAGTTGCTAAAAAAAGTGGAGCGCACCAAGTGTCATTGTTTGTGTGAATCTGAATGAGCCTCGAATGTTTCTATATTATTTCCAAAGCTCAACAAAAATCACCATGTCTCATCTTCCGTAAAACTCTCAAAAGGTGTCTAAAGCTTCCATAAGTAAGTAGATACTGCCAAGTTTCCTCCCCTGTTTCACAGCGGAAGGCACCACGTGTCATTTGTTAATATCAGTGAAAAGCGGCCAAAGCAAGCGAGAAAGACACGAAGGAATTGCTAAGGAGGATGACAGGCCCGCAACCATCAAATTAGGGGTAACCAACTAGCCGTTGGCTTTCAAATAATGACGGACCCAAAAATATCAAATTTGTGGTGATGAAATCGCTGTTGATCTTTACAGGCTTAAATGTAGACTCGAATGCTTTCAAAGACATTCAAAGACCTTCAAGGCTAAAGCAAGAACCGCTGAGAGGAGGAACCAAAGGAATCAGAAAGGAGAAAAGATATCTCGAGGGCTCAAATTACAGTAGAAAGAGGGAGAGGCTAAAATATTTACATAGTAGTTATTCCAGTAGGTGGAACAGTCCGCAAAGTAGATATTTTGACTGGCAAACATTGAAGACACGCCCTATTTATCTCCCTTGGAGTAAAGACAAAATGGATAGTTGCGTAGACACCAGATGATCCAGACCCAGGAGAAGACATTTGAGATGAATCAACACGCCATAGTTAAGACAACCGCCCTGTTCCAGCATGCCCCCCCTGACAGAACTAAAAATGCATTCGAGGCATTGAATGCACAACATGGGCCATTCCATGAAACAAAGTGCCAAGTCTTTCTTGGTTGCTATATATTGTAATCTCTTTTATTGTTTTAAAGAGATCTTCCAGTTACCAAAAGCAAATCTCTTCCCAAATTGAAAGGCGAATACTGAGACTTTAAACTCAGATTGTTGTTCATATTATTTTATCTGAATAAGAAAGCAAGATACTTGTAGACTTTGTGCTGTTATAACTTGTGTTATTCTATAAAATTGTTCTTATGTCTGTTTCCTAGAAGCATTCTTGTTTATTTAATCTAACAAGCAGGATTTGTGGAAGTAATCAAGAAGGTGTCCTGAAGTCAATTGTGGAAGACATTGTACCCCCACAATTGCCTTTAGTGTGTTTTCTCTCTATTCCTATGTAAAGGACCTTGGGACGACTTTGTGCCCTCATTGTCCTTCATATTTCACTCTTGGGCATTTGAGGTGGAGACTTTGTGCTACATCTCAGTTTACTGGTTACTACGCCTTTTGATTACCAGTTACTTGTCACTACCTGAAAGAACTCCTGTTGTTTCCTGCAAGAACACTTCTAAATCCTTCTTCTACGTATAAATCCTTTTTACCATTAAGCCCTCATCAATGTAATTGTAAGTAGCATTGCGATAAAGAAGTACTATTACTTTACACCCACATAAAACTTTGTGGAACCTAAATGGGTTATACCTTGGTGCACTAGAAAGAGAAGCAAGTGTACCTCCCTTGGTACCCTTATCCTTGAGATTTGATCTTGATCCTTTCCCAAATCTGTTGGATCTATAGTCTTTTCCTCATCAGAAATCACCTTAGTGTAATGTATCTTCCCCTTTGCAAGGCTTCTATGTCCTAGAGTCCATGGTTCCATACATTGGAAACACAGTTCCTTCCTTCTAAGTTCTTCCTTGGATTCATCCTCTTTGTTTATTTTGGATGGTAAGCTCCTATGAGGCTGAATTTGAGATTCTTCTCTTTGAAATGGCTCCTGTTGTTGTCTTGCATGTGAATCCTTTGAACTGTATTTACCCTTAAGGGTAGAAAACTCCATGTTATGTGCCCTTCTTATTGCAGCTAGTAGAGTAGGTGGGTCAAATGCCTTAACCCAACCACATAGTGGCTCTGTCAATCCTTCCATAAAAATAACTATCAACCTCCTCTCTGAAATATCAGAAACCATAATTGACAACCTTTGAAATTCAAAAATTTAAGCATCTACTATACCATGTTATTTTAAAAAGGCTAGCTCCCTAATGTGTATCTATGGATCTTTCTTATCAAATTTGTCAATCAATCTCTGCGTGAAATCTACATAAGAAGTGATACCGTCATGTCCCAAGGTCACCAAACCATGGTACCACCACTCATGAACCTCCCTATCCAAATGAAGTGTCACACACTTAAAAGCCTCAGTTTCCAACATGGGATTGAGCTGAAATTATGTATCTAACTTCTGCACCCATGAACGTGTAGTCCATCAACTATAACCATCAAAGCTAGGAATAGACAACTTGCCCACCTTACATTGCAAACCCTGATTAGAACTATCCCCTATTTCATGGCCTATTCTTGTACTTAACCTGGCAAAAATTAGCTAAGGACATAGTTGCATGAATTTCATCCCCCAAGGTCTGATACTTAAATAATCTACCCAACCTTCACCACCTCCCTGTTGTCTTGTTTATTCTCTTGGTGGTGCTTCCAAGAGTTTAGGAATTAAAGGTCTAGGAGTGATTTTGTTGGCTATCTTGGAGGTATTAACTAGATTATTAGTGTTACTCCCTTCTCCATGGTTTCTATTGTTTTCATTATCACCATTATTGACATTGTTCCCATGATCACCCTGAGTTATGTTAGTCATTGTTCGCATCATTTGGGTCATAAGTTGAACCATCTGTTGTTGTCCTCTAGCTAAATCATTTAATATATCCATGGTATTAGGATTTAGTTGTTCATGTCTATCACCCATGTTCCCTACAGATCTCTCGTCGAACAAACTTGCAATATAAATTTCTTCTTCAATCTTTGGTTTTTTTGATGGATCATTTGGCCTCTGTGTAAAATAATAGCTACGAGACCTTCCTAGCTGCATAGGAAATTTATGCTATCATAAACTTATACAATTCCCACTTTTCTATACCAATTTACATGCAAGTCCAGAACACTAACATGCAATGCTAAAAATAAAAATGCAAGTGTCGATCACTAATATGTAAACCTTAAAACCAACATGGAAGTGCAGATCACTGACATGAAAATAACCCAATAGACTGGCAAGAAGTTCTAGGCTATGATACCACTGTAATAACCCTTCCTAGAGACCTCCAAAAAAATTCCTCAAATTTATGATTTCTAAAGTGCAAACATTTCATCAAACACTTTGCATCTTACCATTCTCAGTGATAGTTTCAATATATTGATTCAAAATAATTTGTGTGTAGTTTGGTATTAAAAATCAATCAATATTGCATAATCAAAACATGGGAACGACAAAAGACATTTTATCAAATAGTTTGCAGTTCAATACTAAAAGAATATTGATTTATTTTAAGATCAAGCTTGTTGTTTAACAACACAATTTGTAGGTCTGGAAACTTCTAGCAAAAACTCAATATACATACCAAGAATAAAGGTAAGGTAGA
The DNA here is from genome assembly GCA_037957365.1 of Torreya grandis. NCBI lineage: Eukaryota > Viridiplantae > Streptophyta > Pinopsida > Cupressales > Taxaceae > Torreya > Torreya grandis. Next base: position 666,322 of record JARHVA010004324.1, on the reverse strand, counting down.
TTACAAGCATCCCAAGTGGTTGATTAATTGTATTGCATCTTCCATTAATATTGGCACCTTGAAATCTCACCAAAGCCTTTCCAAGAGCCTATCCAAGATTCACACCAAACCTTTGTAAGTTGTTACAATCTTCACCAAGGCCCACATAGACTCCAAAGATGGCTTGGTCTCAACTCAAGTAGTGGATACGACTATACCAAGGTTGTATAATGATCCTTAGGAGACTAAAACTATCATAATGAGGTGAGCAATAGTGCATATATCCACCATAATACCTGGAGCCCTTAGGGTCTTCAATAATGGAGGTGTTTATACAAAGGATGTTGTGCCTAACAACCAAGAAACCCCAATACTTATGCCAAAATAAAATCTCCAAGGACATGAGGAAAGCCTATTCAATCCTCTTTAAGGCTTCTCCATATGTCATCATCAATCATTCAACGCCTATGTGAAACTTGTATGATTCCACCTGCAAATCAGCTAGAGTAGATGTTTCACTACCGAAACCAATACCCTTAGGGATTTCATCTGGGGGTTTGCTTAAGTTCAAAGCTTAAATTCCACAATAGAGTATAAAAACAAGCATGTCCAAAATGAGCTTTCAAATCTCCTTTTATAATTTCCCATAAAAATTTCCCAAAGTTACATTTTTTAATTTCCCACTCAAAATATATCATTTTACGCACTTTTATAAAGTGACTTTATAATATTTCTCTTTTAAAACATTTAGGCCACTTTATTAAATTAATTTAAACAAAGTCATCCAAAAATTTAATTGATTGAATAACTTTATTTAATTAATTAATTGATTCCCTATCAAGCCAAAATTAGCCTACGATAATTAAGTAGGCTAAATAGATCATTTTTGATGACTCCTCGGAAGGGGACATTACATATACAGGAAAATGATCCACCAATATTTGCTTCTCTAGCTCCCTAAGCTTATACACATAGTGGTGTGAGTTAGATGGCTTTGCTAGGCCCTACCTAAAGCTTCACATATTTTTGAAAATGAGGATGCATTGAGTCACTTTCAAATATGGTGTTATGCAATATTGAATGTGTGGAATGTTATTCAAGGATGGTGGTGTACAATTTTGGTTAGATCAAAATCTTTGAAACAGTGGTCATGGGTGGCAATGACCATTCCCACTAATAGCATTCTTATCTTTGCAAACTTTAGATACCACATTATAACACTCATTATATTATAGCAACTAGTAAACTTTATTATAAACGATCAATCTCATTAAAAAGAGTCAAATAAATCACATTTTGTTTTTATTTTTTTGAATAATTTGAACAATTTATTGGTTTTTTGTGCTATGAATATAATACTTTAATGAAATGGAAGATAACTATACTGCATTAGAAGAGAAACTAATTATATTAAAATATCATTGGCCCCATTGAGGGAACAACCTCCTTCGAGAAAGATCAATGCAATATAATTCGTGAATGTCTTTACACTATTCTATGCTCCCAATTTATAATAATTCTTTGTTAGATAGTTACTAATTTTCATGCATGTGGGATTATCCTAAATAACTCAAGGATGAATTATAATCTATATGTGTCCATATATTTTATTAATAACAATGATTAAAAAGAAAAGAGTTAGGACGAGGGAGCCCTAACGTGGCCTCCCTTTTAAAAAGCTTTGTCCTCAAAGTTGAAGAATAGGAAATTGATGTTGAATTTGGAAAAGGGGATCCCAAGTTGCATATCCTATTTACATCCTCTGTCGTTAGAATAGAATATCAATGATGGACCAGTTGCGAAGCTCACATGAGCACTTATCCAAGATAGCTTCAATCTCGACAATGATAGATCATTTGGCATCAAACTTGAGAATTATTGTTTGAACTTTGACATGTTGTCTAAGGAATTTATTCAAATAAGAGACATGAAAAATAAGATGAATGCAAGAATAAGGTGGAAGTTCCAGCTTATAAGGTACAATGTCAATCTATTTAAAAACCTCATAAAACCCATATAACTTTGAAGCTAGTTTATAGTGACCCTAACTTTCAATGAGGACAAATTGTAAGGTTATAATATGAGGAAATTCATATCCCCTAGTTGAAAGGCATGATTCGAATGATGTTAATCATATATTTGTTTCATGCGAATCTGAGCCAAGTTGAGATTTTCCCTTAGAACTCAAATGATGTTCAGCTCCATAGTGAGGGTGGTGTCAACTTCTTGTACATGAGAACTGCTTAGAAGGCAAGAAAGGATAAAGGGTGGATTATGAACATAGATTGCTTCATAAGGGGTCATTTTGGTGTCCATGTGATATTTGGTGTTGTACCACCATTCAATAATTGGTAACCACTTGAACCAATGATGTTGTTGGTCAAAGTCAAAACATTAGAGATATGTTTCTAAGAATTTGTTGACAATTTTAGTTAGGTCATCTATTTATAGGTGATACCTAGAGCTCATTTTTTCAATTTTTTCATATTCTTTTAAATAATTCTTGTTATAAATGACCAGTGAAATCCAAGTCATGATAAAAATAATATAAGTAGAAATTCCATGAAGGAGTAAAATTTGGTCAAAGCAGGTTTGGGTGATGGTCAAAGAGGTGTGGAGATGGGCCAATGCATAAAAATGGGTGTATTTGGAGAGATAATCCACCACCATCAATATGATTGATCTACCCCTAGATTTTGGAAGGCCTTCAATTATATCCATTCAAATATTTGTCCACATTCTCAACAAATATCCAGATTTATTATTTAATTACCTGGAAAATAAATCTTGATGAACTCACTCATATGTGTCTCTTAATAGACTTGAGAGATGATCCCATGAGAGCCCTTCTTAAGGTTATTATCCATATAATGTGAGCTTATGACACTAGTTGATCTCAATAGGAGGCCTTTTAATGTGTACTTCTACCCACTATCAAAGAACTACATCTAGAGTTATAAAAATTCCCATACACTTGGTCTAACAATGTGTAGCCATTGAGTCCCAAGAACTACATCACATCCTCCCAAGGAAAAAAATGTTCGATATGAGGTTATATCCCCCTACTAAAATGCAAACATTGTGGCATTTTCCATTACAAGGCAATGTTTCCCCATTCGAAATCATAACTTTAAAGCTGAAACATGGGTACAAAAAATAGTCAGTTTGTTTAGCTAATCGAATGTCAATTAAATTATGCATGCTACCTAAGTAAATGAGAATAGTGACGGGGTGCTTTTTGAAATACCATTTTATTTTTATACTCTAAGGAGTGGTTACCCTCACTAAGGCATGCATCAAAATATCTAGTGGGGAATACATATGATAATGCTCTTTTTCTTCCTTTTCCTCTTCCTAGGACTCTTGAGCATCTTCTGATTCATCCATGTTAAGAGGTCACTTGACATATAGTAAATACAACTTATTTTCAACACATTTGTGGCCCCATGTGAATTTTTCATAACAATTATAATAAAACATTTTTTCCTGATGAGCTTGCATTTTAACCTTTGTAAGGAATTTAATGGGGTTATTTTGGAGGTATGGTTGTTATTTTGCATTGTGGCATGGATGGTTTGAATCTAAAAATTTGAATAATCGCATTAGGTTGTGAGATTATTTTCATTTAACTTGGTCAACCTACGAGTTTCCATCATGTCCTTAGGCTTGAAACTTTTTACCTTGATGCAAACCGTATCTTTGAGGCCACTTATGAAGCAAATCTTGAAAACATTATCAGCTAACCCTTCAAATTTAATTTTCCAATCTTTCAAATTCAGTTTGGTAATCTCAAATTGTTCTTGTTTGCTTGAGTTTGGTAAGGTCTTTGTTGAAATAGTCATCAATCCTAGGTCCAAATCAAACAAGCAATAGTTTTACAAAATTTTCCAAATTTGGTTCATCATGAGATTTTTTATACCAGTGTTACTATTAGATGGCTTCCTTTTTCAAGTAGAAAGAGTCGATAGATACTTTGTTCACCCCCATCATATTGTGTAGATTGAAATATTGTTCTACATGATAAATCCAACTTATAGGTTTTGTACCATCCAATTTATGGAAGTCTAATTATGGGCCACACGACATGTTTCCTAATGAAAAATTACTCTCAAAATTCCTATCAACTTTAAGTTTATTTTAGAGTTTTAAACTTTGTGCATTGAGGCCATATACCATCTGTTGTAGATTAGTGACTACGAATCTTAGGTTCGTAACTTCTTGCTCCATATTCTTTAGTGACTATATAACTCAACTTATTGGATTTATATGTCAAAATGATCAACTTGAAAAAATTATTGCAACAGTATAATTATCTCCAGGGTAGATTTTTTTTCTTTTTATTATAAAGTTACCTTTTAGGCAAAAGATTACTCAAAAGTTTCATATTTTACACCATTTCACAAATAAATGGCCTAAAATAATATCTTTGCTATGGAATCCCCTATTCTAACACTTATACAGAGTGTTCTTCTAAATTTTATAACTCTTATTTGTACTCTATGGATTCTACTTTCTGTTATTACATTTCTTGGAGAGATCAACTGGTGGTAGTTTATGTCAACTCCAAATTACCAAGGTTTAACATAATATGGTGAAAATGGGTGGACCCTTTACAATGTGTGTCTAGTATATGGGCTTAAATCTAGACTTTATCCCATTCATAAATAATGTCACCCAATGTTTCAAAAAATAAACTTTTAAGAGTAGACCATACCCATAACCCATTATCTTGTCTCTCAGATGGGTTGTGAGTATCTTCCCAAGGTTTACCATTTACCAGTGCCCTAGAAGTAAAAGATGATTGAATGCTTTCTATGGCTAAATTTTGAAAATGACTATGGGATATTTTGATTTTCATCAAGGTATAGAGGATTTCAATTACATGTAAAACTATTATCTAGATAGTTTTGGTAATGGATTCCCATGCCACTTTGCACACATAGCTCATGTGCTCAAAAAAATGATAGATTTTTGTGATATTTTAAAATTGACAAAGGGTTTTTAACTTGAAAAATAAAATAACTACATCAAGAAAAAAATAGTTGAGTTCGGGTGAAGAGGCTTAGTGCCACTACTTTTAAACCACTTGTTGATCACAAAGATCATGCTTAGGGCGAAATGAGGGCATATAGTGGATATTTATAAATATCCATAAATTGATATTTTTTTTGTAGAACATGGTCGTACAAATAGATATGATACTAGATAATATGAACCCTCATGCAAATAAAGTAAACTAATAGCGGAATACAAATAAAACATATTGTAAATATGATGGAAGATAACTTAGTTGCATTAGAAGATAACAAAAATATATTAAAATATTGTTGCCCTCTTCTATTGGAGACCTCATTTAAACAATCTCAATACAATATAATTCGTGAATGCATTTACACTTGCATATGCTCTTAATTTATCCTATGTCTATACTCGCCAACTATTACTTCCCATGCATGTGGGATTATTTTAAATAGCTCAAGGGATGACTTACAAAGCATATGTGTTTGTGGCTTTCATTGATAATAATAATTAAAATAAAAGAGTTAGGGTGAGTAGTTGTAACGTTTTGTTTCATATTATATTTTAAAGGAAACTATCAATTTTTTTAACCTATAAAACAAACTGATAAGGAGTCAATGAGGCCACACTGATATTAGTTTAAGGATTGTTTATGTACATGGTTTTCAATATTTGGTATTGGTTATATATAGCTTAATTTTTTATCTGAATATATGTTATAACTCATATATTAAAGTTTAAAAAACATAATAAGCTAACGAATAAACATACACCACATGATATAGTCATTATTATTGCAGAGAATATCAACTCGTTATATTTAAATCCATGTAATCTTGATTACTCCTTAGATATTAAGTCCCTTTTACAAGTTTTTGTACATATATTTTAATGTTAATATACTTCTATTATGTATCCTCTCTTAGTAATTTTGGTCTTGAAGCAATTTTGATGTGCTTCTCTCTAGTAAATATTAACCTTGAATGAATCTTGATGCATCACTATTTACTTGCATTTTGGGATATTAAAACAAATGTAGGTAGATTATTCTAACTTGTATCAAACTTTGCATACCCTTTAATAAATTTAGGATCAAAGGTTGATAGATCGATTTTCCCTATATTGTTGATCCTAAGATGCGCAACCACTACAATTCCTTTTTATAGGCCAGGGAACAAGGTGAGTGTATGTTGTCTCCTTGAGAATGTTCCTAATTTCCATTTTTGGTGTGAAGAATTATAGTGTTTTTCTGAAATAAATGATTCCAAGGTCAACTATTGAATTATTGAATCATACGTAAAATTTGTAGTAAATTTAATAGAAATATAAAATATACCATAAAAATGTTGAGACATAAGATTTATCAATGAGGAAACCAAATTGATAAAATAAAACCCCAACTATCATTTAAAGATAGTTCAAATCAATTACAAGATAACACAATGTGCATAATAATTTCTTCCAATAAAAAATAAGATAATAAATTTCTTATAAAATAGAATAATCCTAATAAAAATATTATATTATTTAAATAAAGTGAATATTAAGAAGTAAATTATAATATAACCACAATTATTACATTAACCAACTTTCCAATTATGTTCATAGTGTCTATATTTTCCATGTAATAAAAATAGGTGCAAGTGGTAATAGAGTTACATATAAAATTTAATTTCAATATTACTCATAACGAAGAATGTTTTCAATGAGACAAAAAAAAATGAAGACTACATGTCACTTCATATTCTATAAATTATATAAATGAAAAATTTACATAAGAATAATAATACACAACTTTAAGATATTTAATATATTCAAATAAATATTTACCTCCAATAATCCCTTTCGAAATTTATTTAAAGTTTTAAAAATAAGATAAAAATCTATGATATTTAATATACTTAAATAAATATTTACCTCCAATAATCTCCCTTAAAATTCATTTGAGAGTTACAAAAATAAATAAAAACCTAAAACAAAGAAAGAGGTGAAATTACATAATAATCTCATTTGACGACAACTTCCTTCAAGAAAAATAATTATAAAATTAAAATGATTTGAGAAAAGAAGGAAGAACATAAATATCTTCAATAAGAAGATGATAAAAATATCCACTATAACCTACAAAATATAAAATCTTATGCTAAATTTAAGCTAAGAAAAAATAATATAACATAAAATATGATCTACATACATTGAATGTAATAAAAGTAGATACAATAAAAAAATATGAGAAGAAAAGTGACAACTTCTATAATAAAGTTTTGATCTTATTTTAGATAATTAATGGTTAAAAATAAGTTTCTCAAAACAAATAAATACTATATACAAATTCTTCCCTTTAAAATATATTAAAAAAATATCATTTGAGTAGAAGCTTAATACAATATTATAATATAAAATAAAAAATAGAAAAAAAATCTTACTTTAACTAATTAGCTTTTTTAAAAAATGAACTTTAATAATTTACATAAAATAAACATAAAGGTAAAGAATATATATAACTTTAACCAAATCAAAAATTCTAAACAAGTGTCATGAAACACCATGAGTTCCTGTTGTTGCACTAGAGTTTGGAGGCAGTCTTCCAACTATTAAACCATGTTTCAGTCTTACAAAAAACAAAAAATAAATAACTAATCACATGGAACTCTTGATATGCCATCACATGCCACCACATGCAGATACAAATAGACATGCAAGTGCAAATGCGAGTTTGGATAACATTCAGTGGTTTCCTATCCAAACACCTACAACTATGGAGAGTCGTTGACCATTCCACCTGCTCGTTAATATCTCTTTCCCATCACAAAGTTTGAGGCTTCAATAGCACTATTAATAATAATATAATATAGTTTTTAAGGTCCACGATGCCAATTAATGCTTTGGTTATGGTCTACAAGGCATGTCCAGCATATGGGACCACCTCATACTCCCATTGTGGGGAGGCACCTTACTGTGCTACGAATATGAGGTGTGCAATCCCTACCCCCTGCAGGGTTTGACCCTGTGACTTCCCTTCCAAGAGCACATGTTCTTTACCATTAGGCCAACCCAAGTGCACTATTGAATCGGTAATAGCAGCCTCTTCTCTTTCACATATATGCAATGAATCTGCAGAAACATGAAAGAAATATCATTTCTAATTTTGTTACATTTATTTTTGAGAGACCATATAAATTCATATCACCATTTATTTTACAGATTGATGGTTCTGAGAGAGAATTTTTTTTTTAATTTCATGTTTATTTCTTTTGGTAGAGGGCTTCAGTTGCTTTGCCTCAAGAAAATTTAAGACATAATAACAAGCTCTACAAAACCTTAGCCATCAATTGTAAGGGAAATTAAATCTTACTACTGGTAAAAGCATAGGTCAAACCAATGGCAAAACTGATGGCCATGGTGAACAACACCAGAAAGATAAAATTGATGGAATACTTCTGGTGGTAGTAATATAGTGGACATAACACTGCAAATCCCAAAATAATATATAATTCCTACAAAGAAAAGAAAAGGGCAAAAAAGGTGTCTCGGGCATACAACACATGCTACACAGTTTTGACCCTGTTAGTGGAGTCCTTTGTGAAGGAGAGGATGTCAACCCAAATATTGTTGTGTATGTATGAATAGATTTTGCTACCTTCTGATTTGTTGTACTCTATGGAACCATTAAACAGCTAGCAAACTTGGAAACATATCACATAAGGGCCAACCTGATTGCTATAGAGGCAAGACTACAAGATGTCTTAAAGGAGACTGAGTAAATGAAAGACATGGCATAGGTATGGAAAATATTATGGGTTAAAAAAGAAAAATTAAATACAGATAAAATAAGGGCTGGCATGACTACCCTAGAAGTAAGACTGTAAGATGAAGAGCATGTAAGAGGAAACAAGAAAAGTAAAATTGGAAACATAGCAAACAAACGCTGAGATGACTTCTTTAGACCTAAGACTGAAAGATGCTATAATGGAAGGCAAGGCAACAAAGGAGGAAGTGCAGGCCGTGAAAGAGCAAGCAGATAAAGCAAATTCTGAAGTAGCGAAGGCTAATTTAGAGGTAGAACTACAAGATACCGTTAAGGTAGCAGAGACAAAGGAAGAGGCAGCACAGGGCATGGGAGAGGAGGAAAGAAAACCAAAACAAGAAACAGAGCAGTCAAAGGCTGACATATATTCTATAGAGGCAAGACTATAAGATGCCATAAAGGAGTCCAAGGTAACACGGATTGCAGAGGCAGCAACTCTTTCAAAATTAAAGTATCTATATGATGAAGAAGATGAGAGCATCAATGCACACACATTTTTCACTAGAATTACAATCTCACCAGATGAGTATGGCAGAATGATGAGGAAAGTGAATGAATCAGATATAAAAGCTACAGAAATCAAAGAAGATGTGAAAGAAGGTGATGAAGAATTGTTAATCAAAGTGGAAATGGCCAACAAGGAGATTGCTTACTCTCCCCTCTAGTGGACAGGTCATATTGAAAGTTTCCTGCATAACACATCTCTCTGCAATTTTTTTTCCATTTGTTTCTGAAATGGCCCGATCAAAGCTATGTTGTTTTGCTTAAAAGATGTCTCTTCGCCATGCATTAGCAAACTACTAAACAATGATCAAGGCGGAGGATTTCTTTTGCTAAATAACAGTTTCTTATTGGATGTGCTTTATCTGTTTAATCCCTAGTTAATGGTAACTGGAAAAATTAATAAAATACTAAAAGATATTCCTGAAACATTGGAAATTTGCAAATATAAAAATGTCAAAACATTTTAATTAGATGGAATAACAAGGTTGACTGAAGTAAACGCTCAAACCAAATATATAAATACCTGACCAAACAGATACTAATAATTAATCATCAAAGAGAAAAAACATTAAAATGCCAAATATATATACGTGTTTTATAAAGGATCATATTTTTAAAAAACATAAAATAATTCTAAATTAAAGTATTAACTATTTGCAGAAAATGATTAGAAGTTTAAAAAATCATTGATACAGGGAGAACATAATCATGTTAATATAAATGTTATATATGGAAATGAGAAAGAAATGAAGTCTGGGTTATAAAAAAAAAAAAGTTTTACCTTACCTTATTGAAATACACTCTATTCTTTATTAAAATACCAAATTTTAAAGATATAAATTTATTTAACATTTAATGAAAATAGTTGTAATTTATTTTATCACAAATTTTATTGGGATATAATTTATAATATGTAATTATATTATTTTAATTTTTATTATAATATTTATTTTATTTTTTTTAAATTATGAAATTATTATATAAATTTTTAGTTCAAATTTATAATTAAAAAATCTTAAAAAAAAAGGATATTTCTTATTACATTTTAGATTGTTAAAAACAAGATCTAAACAATTAAAATTGGTACTAAAAGAAAAAAATTCAACAATATCATATTCATCTTTATTAATATCACCTCCATTATATCATTAATTACATAATTTTTATTTCAAATTAGAAATTTTGTTAAAAAACACACACATTATTTAAGAAAATATATATATAAATATAATATTAACACTAGAAACGCGATGTATTTCAAAAAATGTGATTTAAAAATTAAGTATGCCAATTAAATTTTATATTTTACTTAATCTATCATGTGAATTTTTACAATAAATAAATAGTAATAGTTTCATATTTAATATGACATTTAAAAATAACAATTTTATTTATTTTTTTAATTTATTATTGTTTGATATGATTAATTAAATTATGATTTAATTTCATAATTCATTATAGATTAATAAGGTTTTTTTAGGGTTTTTAGGAAAATTTTCTATGTAAAATTTTAGTGAATATTAAAAAGCATATTTTGAATTTTCGATGAATTGAAGAGAAACTAGTTTCATTGAAAAGGTCAATTCTAAGCATCATTTGACCAAAACACTTAGGTACCTCTATCCAAATCTATTACATGACATTCAGACCTCGTAGACGACGTCCAGAGTTTGTGAATGGCATCCAAACCTTATGGATAATGTGTAGACCTCATAGACGGCATCCATAGGTCATCCACAGCCTCTGGACAACATCCAGATATTGTGGATGTTATCCACAGTCTCTGGATGACATTTAGAGCCTATAGACGGTGTTCACAGACTCTAGACGATGTCTAGAGACTGTGAATGTTGTCTAGAGTCTATGGATAATATCCACATGCTTTGGACACCATCTAGAGCCTCTGGACCTCGTCCACTAGGTCTGGATGCCAGACTACACACTCTAGATGCTCATTTGAAACATAGAAAAAATAGCATTATAGATGTATTTTATTTAAAAATTGATTTTATATTTGGATTCCTCTCAAAAAGACAATTTCAAAAAACAAATCACCTCGATCCAACTTTATATGCAAAATTTATGCTCATTCGAAGTTCTAGATGTCGTTTAGAGCTAGTGGACATCTAGGGCATGCAGTCTAGCGTCCAAAGCATGTAGTCTAACATTTAGAGTGGGTAGAAGAGCATATAGAGTATGTCACATAAATGGGCAAAATTGATCATAATATCCTTCTACGACATAATTTATATTCAAAATTATAGAATTAGTTATTAATGGTAGGTGAGCCAACATATAAATTGTATATACAATCCAAATTTTTTAATGATCCAGTAGTCTTTCCAAATCAAAAAATTAACTAAATCCATATTTCAAAAAATAAAATATTTATAAATTAATGAAGATTCATCATTAAAAAAACCCTACAAATTAAAATTCATATTTTTAAAATGTATAAATACAAATTAATAAATTAAATTTTAAAATTTTGAATAATATAATATATATATAATATAATATAAATCATAAAATTAAATAAATAATTGATATGTTTTAAAAAATCACAACATACACAATAAATATTGGATGTCTAAAAAAAATCTTATGACATAAAATAAAATAAAGAGCATGCCAATTTTATCCATTAAAAAATAAAAAATGAACTTAGAAACAATCTATGTACTTTTTTCTCAAAAATATGCATTTATAAGATAATAAGAATAAAACATTCAATTTAATTAAAAAAACAAACAAACAAACTTATTAAAGATTGAAATTGATTAGAAAAATCACATATTTGATATAAAACAAAACCTTTATTTTTTATAAAAATATATATATTTTTAAATAGATTTAAATTAACTTTCATAAATAAAAAATAAATTATTTTATTTTAAATTATTTAAATTTTTAATTGAAAACTATATTTTTATTAATATAATAAATATAATATATTGTTAATCATATAAAAAAAGACGGATAAAAAAGTTACATTCTAAAAATTAGGTCACATCAAGTTAAAAATAAATTAAGAAAAAAGCAATAAAATAAAAGAGTCAACCCAAGGCCACATAAACCATGAGTTACACTAACTGATATACACATTAACTAAAAAAAGATAATAAAATCACAAACAATAATAATTTAAACGAAGAAATAATAATGAACATAATAGCTGTCAGAAGAAGAGGAGGTAGAGGAGAAGGGGGGTTTCCTCCCCAGCCCCTTGAGTAGGAGGGTCCTCATCAACAAGTATAGGATCCCATCCATCATCTTGTTGCTTTGTTTCATCTTCTTCCTGTCAAGAAGGCAAAATAACAAGGACCAACTATGGTAACTTATCTTGTCGATGAGGGCCCTAACCCCACTCCACCACCACCTTTGTTGGCTCTATCAAACTCATCGTGGTGTGGGGACAACCAATGAGAGCAAGAAAAGGAGCTCTTTCAGCTTTGAGACTGGTGACACTATGCCCCACTTCCATGTCCACGAGGAAGAGAGTGGTGGTGGAGAGGATCTGGAGGCTCATGACTAACAATACAAGGAGCATTCCCCCAATGGTTGAAGAGGATCTAAATATGGTGAAGATCAAACTAACCTTTATTATTTTGGACTTGGATCTGGTGGGTAACATTAGAAATTACAAATTTACTAGTTACAAAAAAAAATCTTTCCATTTCTTCATGAATGTGCTCTTTATTCATTTTAAACTCTTCCATCTAGGTCCGTAGACTCTTTTATTGCTTTGGCTGGTGTTTTTTTATCTCATTTTTCAATCAACATTAGCATGAAGGTCATGTTTTCACATATTTCTCAACTAAAACAAGGACCTCATGAGATTATTAGTGGGTATATGCTTAAATTCAAAACCATGGTTTAAAAGATAACTCACCAATTACTGACAAAGAATTGAAAATTATATTCTCTCAAATTTAACTCTAACTCATTAAAGACAAAATTTATCTTCAAAACTTATTAATGTTTTCATGAACTTCTTCACATAGTTATAATTAATGAGATTAATATTTTAGAGTACATCATGCTAAAATATGATACAAATATCCTTGCCTATAGTAGATATAAATTTCAAGGTAAATCAACATTCAAAACTAAGGCTAGTGATAATATTTTCTGACCTAAGAATGAATCCAATAATGTAGTAAATTTGGTACACCAACCATCCAACATATTATTTCTATCACAAAGGGAATAATTAAAAAGATAAATTGAAATTCGTCAAATTGTGCTTAAACTATTTTTGGAATGCAATATGATATATTTACATCCTACATGAGAGATTACTCATCAAGTTCCTCGTCTAATAACCATGATCTTAATGCATACTATGATTTTGATATATTTTTTAGCCATTATACAAATGTATGTATAACTTTGAAGCATAAAATCCAAGATCTTGTTGAAAATAATCAAATCCAAACATAATATCAAAATAGTACTTTGAATGAATTAATTACATAACCAAATAAACACTTGAATTTTTTTATCAATCCTCTTCCAAATCATGTTAATCAATACAAAAACCAAGGTGATGTTCATATGTTAGTTCAAAATCAAGCATCACAAGCTTATAAGACTCATCCCATTGATGGTTTCATTGGTATTGTTAATTATATGCATAAAGAGACCCTTAAAATTATATTATATGATAACAAAATTCTAAAGAATGACTCTAAACATGAACCACTCTTGAATTTCACTTTAATAGTTACACATCGAAGGTTAACAAACATAATTATGGTTAATAATGGTTCAAGTGAAAATGTGTGCATAATTAAATTTGTCACTAATCTTGGATATTATATCGTATATATTTATTCGACACAACTAATGTTATTAAAGGACATGATGGCATAACTAGGACACCACTCAAGGGAATTAGCCTACCTACCAATGTAAGTTTGATAACCATCTTAGTTTGGTTTCATGTATTATCAGATAATAGGACATGTGATGTATTGCTCAGATTTCCTTGCCTTAATCAAATGAAAATAATTCAGCTGACACTACACTAATACTTTAAAAAAATCTATGAAAATAAATATATTACTATCCAAAGAACTATCTATGAACCTCCCACACATGTTCAACATGAGGTGTTACTTAAAGATCTACCAAATAATCTAATCATATAATCTTGAACAAGTACACCTAAAGTTCAAGTACCTACTCATCCACATATCAAGATAATATTATCAAAACATATTGCATATATTCAAGATAATGCACCTACCTATGATCTAATCATTCAACATGCCTTTTGGATACCAAAAAGTGAAACTCTAGAAGACGATAACAAAGGTAATATAACCTCTTTCAGTGATAGTGATTACCATAATGATGATCACACTGATGATGATTACACCAACAAGGCCTAATAGGGTTTTCGTCCTTAAGAGGTAATGGCCGACCAAAAGAGTGTTTTTTTTCTGTGAAATACTACCTATAATGTTCATGATTATAGGATAATGATGATGATGATGATGATGATGGAAATGAAATAAACTTCTTAAAATTATGGTTCCAAGACATCTAGATCTTTAAAAAAAGGACAATACAGCATCTACTTATACACAATATGATCAATTACTTGGATTCACTAGTTACCTTTGCCTACTAATGATATACACCTTAATTCAATAATCTATTTTGTACATAGTTTCTTATCTTTATTTGTTTCCTTCTATTTTTCTTATTTACCCGGTTTTAATTTCCTATTATGTGTGTATGCTAGGGAGATATAGTTTTTTATTTAGCTTCCTTCCATTTTTCCCCCCTTGGGTATTTTATCACTTCTAATATCTTATAATTCTCTCATTTACATTCTTTAAATTTTGAAGTTACCTTCTGATTTAACTATTTTGGGAATGTTGGAGTATTATTCCTAATTTAGTTGAGGGTCTGAGTTGACTAAATCAATAAAATATATTGCAATAAATAGAGTATTGATTTGTATAATTTATTTTACTTTCATATCTTTCTAAAAATAGTAATAAAAGAGGAAAAATGTAACTTAGCTTAAAACTATGTTGATACGACTAAGATAGAGGTCGATACCGACTGTGCAGGACTGGGAGACTGTCATGAACTAAGATTTGGCCTTCATTCAGTGAAAAGATAGGAGCACCAAAAACAAGACACTTTGGGGTCTGATGTTATAGTCCAGTTCTTCCACTATTATCCAAACTAGTCATAGAGATCTAAGTTTTTTGGGTTTTGTCCACTGTCCCTATATTAATCTATTTATGAAATTTCAAGTCTTGACTGTCGATGAAGCTTCTTGTAGATATGATTTAATATCCAACCCTAAATCTTCCTTGTGCTTGAACTTGGATGAAAACTTTGAGAAAGAGGGGGGTTAGTGTGTGTAAGATGTACTAAACGTGTATCCACACCCCTTGTGTCGGCATGTTGCCTACATACCAATACTCTAAAGAGGTATCAAGCCATATGTAATTCTCTCACTTGATGTGCTTTGTGTAATAGTGTAATGAATATGCAAAAATGCTAAATCGGGTGTGCTTGAGGTGGCTAGGGACTAGTGTGAGGGTTTGAATATGCTTGTGGCTGTATTGGCTGACTATATGCAGAGAATACAGAAAATTGCCTTAGTGGTTTTACTTGTATTCTTTCTTTACTTTGTGATAATTATCAACCCCTTTTAAATGAACTTTAAATGGGATTTTATATAGATCTATTGGTCATGGTTTAAATGCATTCACGATAGGCTAATACAATGAGAAAGAGGAACCAGAAGAAAATGGTCACTTGGGCTCAAAATGTGATTTGATAAGAGCACTGAAAATGGGACACATTAGGGTCCAGCACTATAGTCCAACTTGGGTGCTATTGTCATATAGGTACGGGACCCAAGGGTGGAATAAGCATGGAAAATGGGATTTGGCTAAGCTGGAATCAAGTCTCAGAAGCCTATAAATAACTGGGAATCAACAAAAAAGTGCCTAGAAGGGTCAAGAGAGCATGTAAGAGGGGCCTATGGGTTGGATGTCACAAGCCACATTCAAGCTACCAATTTTGACATTTTATATGACTGCAATTACCCCACCTTTATTCTAGTGATGCAACAAAGTGAAATACTAGGATAAAGGAAAAGTATAAAGAGTAACTAAAGTTACCTGTAAGGGTGAATCTCATGAAGTGTGATGTTGGGTGTGTGTAGAGAGAGCACATTATGAAGTGTAAATCTGTAAGAGAAAATAAAGAGTAGATCAGTTCTTACTAGATACATTATATCTAAAATAAGAACGTACAAAATTGGGTAAGAGAAAAAAGAGAAAAGAATAAATATACCTCATCGAGTACGTGAACCAATATAAAACCTATTGTGATGTTGAGTGATGTTGGATGATGCTAAGTGATGTTGGATGATGCTGAGCAATGTTATACAAAGAGTAATATCATGAATGGAGTTGAGTGCTCAATTCCCCAAGAGTGGTTCAAGATTGCAAAGGTTGGCCTTTTGGCTCCATCATCGCCCACTAAGTGAAGCTAGGTGGTCACACATGTGTTGATCGATGTTTGGACTATGTGTCCAATCCCTCTGAGTAGGTAGCTCAAAAATACAAAGGCTACCTAGTCCTTTGGCTCCATCATTACCCTGTGAAGTGAAGTTATAAAATGATACCGATATGAATGTGTGTCATATGAGATGGCTCTTGAAGCTCATGACCACTTTGTAATTTTACAATGTGGTGTGGATAGTTGAATGTGTACCATAAAATAGGCAAATCTTGGCCACTCTAGAAGGAGGAGATCAGGGTTGTATGAAAGCCACTCTGAAACTGGAAAATAGGCTTATGTGGAAGCCACTTGGGAATGTAGACGTTAGGCTTATATGAAAGCCACTATGAAATGATGCCAACAACCTGT
The DNA here is from genome assembly GCA_037957365.1 of Torreya grandis. Classification (NCBI taxonomy): domain Eukaryota; kingdom Viridiplantae; phylum Streptophyta; class Pinopsida; order Cupressales; family Taxaceae; genus Torreya; species Torreya grandis. Next base: position 649,104 of record JARHVA010004324.1, on the reverse strand, counting down.
AGATGGAGTAAGGCACATAACTATTAAGAATGCCTAGGTAATAAACTAAACATGGAAAGAAAAGGAGTCAAATGTTTCATGCACATTACCTCCAATCACTAGTGTCTATAACATGGATTCTAATCTATAAGTTGTACCAACTGCCTAATATGAAACTAGAAGTGAAAGACATCATGCCATGCATGATGCACCCTATATTTGGATTCTCTAAGAAAAATTGCACTAAAACTAATTAATCTAAATTGGTTTGTTTGTGTAAAACTATAGCTGAGCTTACCTTTCTACCTATTTTTGAAAAATATGGGTTTTTTGTTGTTTGGATAGGAGCACCAAAAATAAGACACCTTAGTGTTTGGCATTGTTGTCCATGTCTAGTGTTGTTGTCCTTTCCTAATTTTGAAGATTATTCTAGAATTGTCACTATTTTCTTGGTCTATTTTGCTCGGTTTGACCTTTGATTATTGTTGTGAGTGTTCTAAAAACTGATAGTTTGATCAATGGGAGATTTGATCTCTGTGACAAAACCCTTGTTTGTTTCCCCCTCTTTTGAGGGTAGGAATGAAGACCCTGTAATGACTGCCCTCAGAAGAAAGAGCCTTGTAAGTGTGTTAAGCTGAGAAATACATGAAATAACAATGATAATTGAAATGATGTCTCAAGATATAACATAGTTTGTATTGGAGATTGTTAGATCAACAGGGGTATGCCTAGATAGATATAACAATGTAATAACATGTGTAATATACTAAATTGAAATTAGAAATGTTAGTTGTTAGTTTTCAAGGAGGGATGGGTCCATCATGGCATCCAATAAATCAAGATAATGCATGATGTGGATCATGGCATTACAAATAATTAAAAAGTAATTAAGCAACAAGCACACAAAGCAAGAAGTAAGAAGCAACAAGAGTGGCCAAAGGGCCAAGCAAATAAGGGACATGGGCACATGTCACTCAAACTAGAAAGCAAACATACAAGGCATGTTCAAATGCCACATATACACAAAATTGAAAACAAACAAGGTTGGCATGAGGGCCACAATCACATAGAAGAATACAAGCAAAGGACATTAGCAAATTTCCTAAGGCACATACAAGAATAGAAGTAAAAGACATTGGAAAATATCCAAAGGCACATATAGGAGATAAATTAGGAAATGAGAAATGCAATCACATCTAGCTATGCAAAATAAGAAATGAAGGCATGTAATATACTAAAAATAAAATCACATCTAACTAATCAAATAAAGAAGTGAAAGTATGCAAGACATGAAGTAAAATAGTAGGTATATGCTAAGAAATACACAAGTGTTATATACTAGTGAATGTTGATAGAGTAATCTATGTAAGCTAGTAAGTAATGTTTATGAACATGATAACTAGAGTGTGTGGTGTAGGAATGATAGAACCTGGATGGTGTAATTATGTAGAAGATGCCCCTAAGGGGTAGATATATTGATGTATGTCTCAAATGTATGAATTGGGATTCCCCCTCAATGGGTAGAGTGGAGGAATCAAGGATCTAGATGTCACTGCACACACTCAAAGAAGATCAAGTGAAGCATGGTAAGGTAGATAAATCGATAAATAATAGCATAATCAATATAATGTAAGTCTAGCATGGTAGTAGAAATGTAAATCATGGATAATGCATACAATTGAAATGTTTTTATGTTTTTCAATTATTTGAATGTTTTTGGATTTTTGATATATTTGAATGTTTTTGTATTTTGACATATTTGAGTGTTTTTGGTATTTTGACATATTTGAATATTTTTGGTATTTTGAAAAAAACTATGTACAATTAATCATGACAAGACTATGTATAAAAAATATTAAGAAACTATGTACAAGTAAATAAAAAGAAACTATGTACAAATAATTGAAAGGAAACTATATACAGGTAATTTAAAATAAGCAATATGTACATAATGATATAAAAGACTAGGCTAGAGGGGGTAAAGGGTCCAAGGATGAAGTTCATTGGGGATGGATATGGAGGAAGAGATCACGACCATCATTGAATGCCTCAAGATCATCATCATAAGTATCATCATATGCCACAACTTATGTATGCATGGTGGTTATCTTCTCAAGTGTCAGTAAGATCTATGCTCTTTGTGTAGTCAGAGATCTATCACTCATAATAGTGTCATCCTATTGATGGTAAATTGAAGGTTTCTCTGGTGGTGAAGATGTTGAGTCTCCTGAAGGACGTTTAGCTCTGGTAGTAGATGGCTTCAATGGAAGTGGTGAAGTTGGTGCTAGTGGTGATGTAATATGAATAATACCCTAAACCTATAGTATATCCAATCTCTACTGTAAAGTTGTACATGAGTTTGTATCATGGCCTATGATCTTATGAAAAAGACAAAATGGGTGACCATCTTTCTGTGATAGCTTGCTAATAGATATGTGTCATACTATAGGTAGGTGATTAATCCATGATCAAGTAACATCTACAATATAATTTTTGGTTGATGTTGTGTGTTGCTTGCTTAAATATGAATGACTGACTCTATATCCATAAAGGTAACCATGTGAACTGTATGTGCCAAGTGATCTATCTATGACCATGAATGTGGAGTATATCCTGAGAGTGTAGTGCGAGATGCTAAGAGTGATGTAGGATGTGTAATAAGAGCTCTAGAGTCATCTCAATACTCTCTTGGGCCAACTGGTGTAAAGCTCAATCAACACAAATAATCATATGTGAGTGTGGGTGTCGTATAATTATCTAAAGTAGCCTAGGAATCTATATCAACAACATGTACATATGGTAACTCAGAATTTACCATAATGCACAACTGTGATATGGGAGTCTCATCAACTATAGTAGTAAAAGATGGCAATGTTGTGAGAGTATTTGTAACTAATAGAGTAACTATAACTATCAAAAGAACTATATCTTTAGAATCAATTGGTACTATTGGAACTATTATCAGTGATTGTATAATTATAATAGGTGTAGGAACTGTGATTGATGGAGTGGCTGGAATGGTTAAAGTTGCTATGACTGTATGAGTATTTGGAGTTGAGAACACAACTATAAGTGGAAGAGTATGATATGTGATAGTCTTTCCTACCTCATATGTATGTATCTGATCAAGAGAAATGCAATGAGGTGGTGATTGAACTATAATATGAGGTGTCCTATCTGGAAATATAGCTGAATATGAATCTATAATTTGATAATATATGAATGGTTGGTTATCTTCTGGGCATGTGTATAGGTATCCTTCATAGTTAAACTTAACACATCGATGAAGAGTAGAAGGAATTTCCCCCATAGCGTGTATCCAAGGTCATCCAAGTAATATATTATAATGAAGAGGACCTAGCATGACTTAGAACTATGTAGAAAGGGGTTTGGGCCCTACCATGATATCCAAAGCAATAGTGCCCAATGTCGATCATGGTATATCATCAAGCCCTCTAATAGTCTTATATGATTTTTACATGGATGTCATATCTACACCCATGGTTTATAAGAATGTAATATTGCATATATTAAGTCTAGAACCACTATCAACTATAACTCTCTTAACTACGTTGGTTTTGACTTGAGCTTGTATGAACAGCGGTAAATTTTGATCAATAACAATCTGAGATGGCATGTCCACACAATCAAAATAAATAACATCTTCCATAGTTTTTCACGTGTTGACCACTTATGCAAAATAAGAAGGCTCTAAATTAATGGGCGTAAAAGTCTAAGTGAGTGCCTGATAAAGAATGTCTTTCAACACATTGGCTTTCTGAAGTAGTTCTAACATGGAAATCTTAGCTGGTGTGTTTTTCAACTAATCAACAATATCATATGCCTTGTGTGGATCTCCCTGTATGGGTGGGTTAGACCTAGGATGGGAAGGAATAGGAGGGTGGTCGGGCTCTTGACTAGGTAGGGGAGGCATGGTAGCACATCGAATAACAACTCTAACTACATGATCTATTATATGTATAGGATTAGTAGTAGTTACGGGAAGAGAGCTTAAATAAATGATGGGTTGAGGTGGTTGAGGGATAAAGGGTGTCAAGTAGGCTCTCTCATGATGAGTAATGACCTAAGGAAAAGTGAAATGGACCATGCAACATAACTCAGCATGGGATAAAGGATCCAAGGGAGGTGAGGCAAGAGGTTTCCTAACAAGTTTAACAATAACTCCCTTAATATCATCCCATATTATGAAAAGTAAGCATAAAATGTAAAGAATGAAGCTTCGTACTAACATATGGTAAACTTCATCATTCATGTACATGATAGGACCAAGTATGGTTTCCTTATTGTTTGCAAGAAATATGTGTAAATAAGTGAGATCCATTTTGTTTTTATGTGGAATTTGATTTTTGATGTAAGGTGATACCTCAAGCAAACAAAGGGACCTAGTATATGCAACTAGGGTTTTGAAAAATAATATTTTTAAAATTTACTATAGAATTTTAAAAATTAAAGTGAATATCTGATTTAAATATGCAGGTAAAAAACTAGAAAAATATTGGAAATTTTTTGATTTAAATGGACCTAGTATATGCAACTAGGGTTTGGAAGAATTTTTTTTTTAAAAAATTACTATGGAATTTTAAAAATTAAAGTGAATTTCTGATTTAAATATGCAGGTAAAAAATTAGAAAAATATTGGAAACTTTTTGAATTAAATGGACCTAGTATATGCAACTAGGGTTTGGAAGATTTTTTTTTTTTTAATTACTATAGAATTTTAAAAATTAAATTGAATTTATGATTTAAATAGGCAAGTAAAAAATTAGAAAAATATTGGTAAATTTGTGATTTAAAAGGATCTAATATGTGCAACCAGGGTTTTGAAGAAAAATATATATTTTTTAAATTACTATGAAATTTTAAAAAATAAATTGAATTTTTGATTTAAATAGGCAAGTAAAAAAATCAAAAAAATATTGGAAAAATTGTGATTTAAAGGGACCTAGTATATGCAACTAAGGTTTGGAAGAAAATATTTTAAAAAAAATACTATGGAATTTTAAAAATTAATGCAAAATTTTCATTTAAATATGCAGGTAAAAAATCAAAAAATTATTGAAAAAATCAGCAAGGAATTTACCCTAAGGTTTCTAGGGTTTTTGTGTGCAAACAAAGTAAGTCAGGTTCACCAAATGATTTAACTATTTTGAGAATATTGAAAAAAAAAATTCTTAATTTAGTTAAGGATCTGAGTTGACTAAATCAATAAAATATATTGAAATAAATAGAGTACTAATTTGTATAATTGATTTGACTTTCGTAGCTTTCTAAAAATAGTAATAAAAGAGGATAAATGTAACTTAGCTTAAAACTATGCTAATACGACTAAGACAGAGGCTAACACTGGCTATGCAGGATTAGGATAGTATCGTGAACCAGGACCTGGCCTTCATTTGATGAAAGCATAGGATCACCAAAAATAGGACACTTTAAGGTCGACACTATATTCCAAGTCCTATCGTTGTTATCCAAACTAGTCATAGAGATTTGAGTTTTTTGGGTTTTATCTATTATCCTTGTATTAGTCCACCTATGAAATTTTAAGTTTTGATTGTCGAAACTTCTTGTAGAGCTAATTTAATCTCCAACCCTAGATCTTCCTTGTGCTTAAACTTGAATGAAAACTTTGAGAAAGAGGGGGGGTTAGTGTGTGTAAGATGCATTGAATGTGTATCCACACCCCTTATGTGGGTAGGTTGCCTATATACCAATACTTTGAAGAGGGATCAAGCCATATGTAGTTCTCCCACTTGATGTGCTTTGTACAATAGTGTAATGAATATGAAAAAAATGCTAAATTGGGTGTGCTTGAGGTGGCTAGGGACTAGTGTGAGGGTTTGAATTTGCTTGTGGCTGTATTGGTTGGATGTATGCAGAGAATAGGGAAAATTGCTTTAATGGGTTTGCTTGTATTCTTCTTTATTTTGTGATAATTTTCAACCCCTTATAATTGAACTTTTAATGGAATTTTATAGAGATCTATTGGTCATGGATTAAATGCATTCGTGCTAGGCTAACACAATGAGCAAGAAGAATAAGGAGAAAACAATCACTTGGGCTTGAAATGTGATTGGATAGGAGTGTTGGAAATGGGACACCCTAGGGTCTAGTGCTATAGTCCAACTTGAGTGCTATTATCCTATAGGTATAGGACCTAGGGGTGGAATAAGCATGGAAACTAGGGTATAGTTTAGTTGGAATTGGATATCAAAAGCAAATAGATGACTGGGAATCAACAAAAAGGTGCCTGGAAGGGTCAAGAGAGAATGTAAGAGGGACCTATGGGTTGGATGTCAGAAGCCACACTCAAGCTACCAATTTTGACATTTTATATGACTACAACTTCTTTCAATGCAATCATATTCCATTTATCTATTGATTACCCTCTCTAGTTACTCTCATGGGTTGTGTGTCATTCTTCAAGCCTCTCCTTATGTTTGATTGTGCTAGATTCTTTTCTTGCATCCATTTCCTTGATTTTTGTCTCCCATCCCAAAATTTTACACTGAACTCCCCGTGATGAAAAATGCATTTATATATCAAGACTTATTGCCTTAGTGCATGCATAAATATAAGGGACGTTTTAGGAAGTAAGGGATCCCTCTATTTTTACTTGTTACCTTTTTTCCCATAGCTTTTGTCTTTCTTGGTCGATGTCTATTTTTAGGTTTTATATTCATATTAACAAAAGATATATATTATTTATGCATGTACTACTGATTACAATATTGAGTTAGATGTATGATTTATAGGTACATACATATGATTTTAGACTCACAGTTTACTAATAACATCCTCATGCTCGCTCTTGGGACATCCTGGAGGATGCTTCCTAACAGTACTCCAAGTTTTACCTTTCTTGGTTTCCTCTATCATATTGAGCTTCTATTTATTTATATATCAAATCTATCACATATATTGCATTTTTAGTATTGGGTGTCACTAGTCCTTTGTGTCTTTTTATATAAGTGCATTGCATTGATTATATAATGATTGATTTGTTTGTTATCTTTCTTACTATTTTGCATGACTCTCTTGTTTTCTCTTTTCTTGTTATGTATTCTTGTACTTGTTTCTTGGCATGCCTTTATTTTCATCCCTACATATGATGTTTTATATTGTATATCCATATCACATGTTTATGATTATTTACTTTGTGCGCTTTAATTTCTTTATTTTCTCAATGTGATATTGATTGAATTTACTACTTGTCTGACATGAATGTAATCATTTACTTCAGTAAAATTCTTTATCTTGTTATCTCTAGTGTGCAATATTATTTTTCTTATTTAAGGTAAATGTGTTATGTTTACTATGTGTTTTGTGTGCTTACCTTGCCTTCTAGCTAACTCTGCATTAATATGATTATTGTCATGATTTACATCATGCAAGGTATTTCTTGATTAGTTATACGCTTATTTCCTATAATGTCATGGTCCTTACATTGAATTTATTGGGGCTTAATATTGTTGTGTTTCATTGATTATACTTTATGTATTGGGGGAATAATACGCCAATGTGTACATAGATTGTATATTGCTTATATTGGGGCATGATATCGCCATGCTTCATTACCTATATCTTATCCACATTGGAGCATATTATTGTTTATGCCTTCATTTATTATATTAGGGCATGTTGTCCCCATGTTTCCATTATTTATATCTTGTCTACATTGGGGTGTACTATTTATTTTTCCTTCATTACATATATCTTTTCCATATATGTGCATTAATCTCCCATTGATTGTGTTTATATTACTTACACCTAACTATATGGAGGAAAACCATCAATTCTTTTTCCTACATTGCTTCCACTCAAACATAAGTGAATGGATTTACATGTGATTTAATTCTTGAACATGTCTATTATCATACCAAAATGTGTTATAAATGAGATTTATTGATGATTCCATCTTATGATATCATACTTTACACATAGTGTGCATAATTCCTTCCTTTTGAGATGTATGATACACATGTATCCACCACACTTGAAGAGGGGAAATATGATTTTCTAATTCTATTTCACTTACATGATTATAAACAACAATTCATATCATTATAAGTCACACTACATATAGTTACAAGACACTTGCCCCTATATTGGAGGTATTCTCCAAAGAGTTATAAGACTTATTCTACTTGTTTATACATTTGGATTTTGCACACCAAAGTTAAAAGGCACACTTTTTATGGTCACCTCAATGATGCACATTCAAAGATCATACAAACTCTATAGAGATGAATTTGTAGTTTGGACCTAACCAAGTGTATTGCTTCCTAGTCTATATTTTTTTCAGTGATTTCATAAGTTCTTTAATTATCTATTTTGGTAAAAATTTAATCTACTCCCAAATGTTTCCTTATGTTTGCAAGTAGGAAAATTTCTCATATTATAGATTCAATTTCATGGATGTTCAATCCAAGATGGATCTGAAGATGCTCTTACATAGTCTAAGGAGACATGTTTTATTTTATCTTGCAAGTTGTAGGAGATACATTCTATGCTAAGGTAGCCTCTCTCATCCTTTTGATTTTCAAATGACTATCATATTTGATATTAACTTTGAGAAGTATTATAGGTTTCTTCAGCAATTTCTTCTTCAATCCCTCCCAAGTACAATTGTTTGTTTTACTTTGATATGTATGTGCATGCACATACGCGCGCGCGCACACACACACACACACACATCAAAGTAGGGTATTGTGTAGAAATTTAATTTTGGTACAAGACTAGTTATTTTATATGGTATTAGTGTGTTTATATGCTTTTATATAATTTGTTTAGATTAGGCTCTTATTGGCACATTTCACTTATGTTATGGGCCTTGTTTGCCTTAAGTGATTTGTGTTCCTTTAAAACTCCATTTTATGTTCATCCTAGGCCAATGATAATACCACCATTGAATATAGAACACCTAGAAACCTATTAAATGATTTTTTTCTTAGTACAACCCCTAATGCTCTTGAAATGCTAAAAGCATTGTTTTAAATATTTTTATCCATTTAATTAGGAATGGAGAGGTACGCTCATGATATGACTAAAATAATACCATTACATTCTTGATCATAATTTTTAGTGGCCTCCTTGACCCCTTATCTCTATTTATTTAGTTCATTGTGCTTTATTTTTTACTATCTTTACTTTTGTTTATTGACTTGCATACATATAAGGTCTTAACTTTATTTAACAACTCTATAAGTAAATGAGTGCATTGATGCATTTAGGACAAACATTCATAAAAAAATATATTTTAATTGATAATTAATCTATTTAAGTGTAAAATTAATGATTGCTTTTTCAGGGAAACACCCCTATACAAAAGCAGAATTGGCAAATTAATAAAAGAGCATATAGATTATACTAGTTTCTTGCATATCATTAATAAGGATAAAGATGAAGGTTGGGGTCTTTATATTTTATTGAAATTATTATTGAACTACATTTAATGTTGATTATAAACCTATCAAATAGAAAGGGATTGACTAAGGAAAACCCCCCATAACTACTCCTATTTTCAAGTTTTTTCAAGGTGATTTGAGTTAATCAGGGTTGCAAGGAAGGAGAAGGATTTCTTGAAAATCTATATTAAATTATGACAAACTAAGCAAGGTTTTTGAAGTGAAAAATTAAAGGATTATATTGATTAATTTTATTTGAAAAAACCTATAGTTTTATGAGGAAATTACACTACTTGAAGTTGAACTGTTATTCCTATACTTCTATGTAGATGATCCTTATCCTTAAAAAATTATGATTTTGAAAATTCCTATTCACCATTCCAAATAGCCTAAGTTCATCCCTTAACTTAGTTGTCTCTACTTCTTAGACAAAGTTACTCCTTTAGGACTATCCCATTTGTTGGTACTATTTGAATCCATCGATCGTGTCTTCATGCCAACTAATGGCTAATTATTGAAATTTAAATTGACCTAATAGGTCATCTTACATGCTTCATAAGTCTCATTCAAGGAATTTCCAAAAATATTACTAGAAAGCTACATTTGTAACCTTTTTTTCACTAGAGGCTCATGTGATTGAAAATCACTAGAAAATCACTACACATTAAGAGGAAAACATCTATTCTTCCTAATGATGAGTCCACATAGCCCAAGTAACCCTGAACTAAGTTTGAATATGCCTCTAAGGTCACATGCCATTGTTGAAGCACGTAATTACATGAGGAGTGAACCAACATATAACATTACACTGATGTTTCACACACACCACCATAATATTTGAGAACTACATAGATTTTTATCTCTCTTTAGAGTATTAGTATGCAGGGAATACTCAACACAGGAAGTGTTGAGGTCAACCACAACTTAACCGCTAACCCCTTTTCTCATTTACTACATTTATCTCTCATTGTCTATTGAGTTAGGATTATAAGTGAAGAAGAAGGCATAAAAAAACTCTCATAGCTAATCTAGTGATCCAAATCACACACACATGACCTACAAGCAAAGTCACATTGATCTAAATTTACATAGAGGAAAAAAGCCCTATTAAATGCTAGTGCAGGTCAACCTTGTCCAAATAGTGAGACCTTGTCCCAGATTCAAAAGGAGCCCTATCACTAATTCACAACAACCTCACATGGCCATAAATTTCATTACATGGTCATTGTTGTAATCACCAAATATGAATACCATCTAAAAAAATTGTGTTTTATGTTTTTACCTTTTGGCATTTTCCCATAAATAGTAAGTTCCAAATCAATCTTGTGTGATTTACTACATATTTTATTCATTTTGATTTTACTCAACAATTTGTCATAATTGGATTAACATTTGTCTAATTCCCTAATTTTGATAAAACATATTCATGAACCTATCTATTGAGTGAATATTTCAAACTCTAACCATATATGTTCTTAGGGTTTCTTTCCTTTTTTTATTATTTCCAATTGTTATATTAGGGTTTTCCAATTTGGTAAATTCTATGTTAACAACAGTATTTCAAGTTTCTATTTCATATTTTATGAAATCTAAGAAAGTTGTGTTTACCTATTTTAGAAGAAGTTATAGATTAAGAAGTACTTAAGCTAAGCATACTCATATTTATTTTGAAAAGGCACATAAAATATATAAGAACAAAAGTGCTTTATTCTTTTTGGGAATTAGGTGTTTAATTCCTAAGCAAATAAAGGTATGAGTAAATGTAAATCAATAATTAATGTGTCTCAATTAGCCTAATAAATTGTGTAAATATATATGTATTTTATCTTTTCTAAAAATAGTAAGAAGTGTGAAGAAATCAAACTTAGCTTATTCTAGGCTGAAACAGATGATGCAGGATCTAGAAATTATTGTGCAGGGATGGCAGACTATCATAAATAGGACCCAAAAATTTGTTTCTATATTGGATAGGAGCATCAAACCTAGGACAATCTACTACTTGGTGTTGTAGTCCACTTTCGATGTTATTGTCCACTTTCAATGTTGTTGTCCTGGTGGTCTGGCTTTTTTGGGTTTTATTTGGCAAGCCTATGACACCTTGGCAGTGAAATATTGAAGCCTGGGTTTGTGTGGAGCTCGTTGTGTGTCTGATTCAATCTTCAAAACCCTTAGGATCTCTTGGTGCTTGAACCTGAGTATCTAAACTTGGGAAAGAGAGAAGGGGTTAGTGTGTAAAGGATACATTGGATGCACTTCACACCTCGTGTGTTGGCACACTGCCTACATACCAATACTCCGAAGAGGGATCAAGATAATGTAGTTCTCCCATTTGAAGTGATTGGCGCAATTGTATGATGTATACAACTATGATGAAAAATTAGAATGTACTTTGGATGACAAGGGACTAGTATGAGTGCTTGAATAGGCTTAAATTATTTTTAGAAGGCTGTATGCAAAGAATAGGGAAGAGTACTTGAGTGTACTTGCTTATATTTTTGCTTCTTTCTTGTGAATAAGTGCCGACCCTTCTAAAGGGACATTGAATGTCCTTATATAGGGAAACTAATGATCATGGGTTAGACAAGCTTACATTAGGACGATAGGGGAAAAGATAAGGATTCGGTAAAATCTGACCATTTTTTGCTCAAGTGAACTTAGACAACAACATCAAAAATGTGACACCCCTGAGTTTTGGTGCTCCTATCCAAATTGAGCTCTATTGTCCTAGGAGGATGAGACCTAGGGGGATAGATCTGAGTCTGAGAGGGTTGTTTGGGTCTCAAAAATCTAAGTTTGAGAAGCTATTGGTGATTGGGAATCAGTGAATGTCTAGTTGAGAAGGGTTGAGTAAGCAAGAAAGAGGACCTATAGTTTGGGTGCTATTAGCCATGCCTCAGTCATCTCATTTTGCATTTTATATGATTACATTCCTCCCCCTTTATTCTAGTGATGCAGCAAAGTGAAATACTAGGATAAAGGAAAAATAGAAAGCATACCTAAACTTACCTGTAAGGGAAAAGCTCATGAAGCTGTGTGATGTTGGATGTGTGTAGAGAGAGCACATTATGATGTGTGAATCTAAAAATAAAAACATGAAGTATATTAGTTCTTATTAGCTATGTTATATCTAAAATAATAATGTATAAAAGTTTAGCAAAGGAAGAGAGAGGAATGAATACACCTCATCGGGTATGTGAACCAATATAAAACCTGTTGTGATGTTGGATTGTGTTGAGTATGTATTAAATCAAGAGTAATATCATGAACATAACTGAGTGCTCAACTCCCCAGAATGTACCTCAAAAATTCAAAGGCTGGCCCTTTAGCTCCATCATCGCCAACTAAGTAAATTTAAAAAATCATGCATGTGTTAATTGATGTCTAGACTGTATGTCCAATCCCTCTGAATAGGTGGCTCAAGAATACAAAGGCTAACCCTTTGCCTCCATTATTACCCCATGAAGTGAAATTATGAAGTGATACTAGTATAGAATAGATGTCATATGAGATGGCTCATGGAGCCCATGAATGTGCTATAAATTTGACACTGTGGCGTGGATAGTTGAATGTGTGTTAGAAACTAGGCCACTCTTGGATATTTCAAAAGATGGAGATTAGGCTTGTATGGAAGGCACTCCAAAACTGATGTACTAAGCTTATATGAAAGCCAACTCAAGAACTCAAGTACTCAAAAAGCTAAAATTATATGAGAGTTTAACTTGAATGTGATGCTAACCACTTGCAGAGGGAGTAAGGTACACAACTATTGAGAATGCCTAAAATAAACTGAACACATAAATAAAAGATCACTGTGTCACACACATTTCTCCCAATCACTGATGTCTAGAACATAGATTTTGATCTGAAAGTTATGCCAACTACCCAATCTGAACTAAAAGTGAGAACCATCATGCCACACATGATAACCCTATGTATATGAGAAAACTATACTAAAATTATTGAATCTAAAGGATCTGGAAGTACAAAAACTATCCCTAAACTAAACTTTTTACCTATTTCAAGAAATCTTGAGTGTTTTTCTACTTTGATAGGAGTGCCAAAGTGTGGACACCCTTATTTTTGGTGTTACTATCCATTTTTAGTGTTACTATCCATTTGTGATGCTACTGTCCATATTTGGCGCTACTTTCCATTTATAGTGCTATTATTCGATGTGAAAATTAATTATTGATCTAAGATTATTCCTATTTTTCTACTTTGATTTGATTGATTTGACCTTTGGATTCTATGTTGATTGTTTTGAATGTTTTTGTTTTGATTGCTATGAGGTTTTATCTTTGTGACAAAGCCTCTATTTGATGCCCCCTCTTCTGAGGGTAGGAATGATAAACCTGCAATAACTACCCTTACAATAAAAGAGTCCTGTAAGTGTGTTAATTTGAATATATATATGATATAGTGTTTGATATTTGACAATATGTTTTAAGATATAGAAAATGTTTGTATCAAGATATTGTTAGATCAATAGGGGTATACCTAAATAGATATAATAATGTGAAAGCATGCACAAAGTACTGAAGTGAAACTAGAAATGTTAATTGTTAGTTGTTATTTAGAGGGATGGAGCATGATGTTCATCATGGCATCCAAGAAAGTAAAGAAAATGCTTGATATAGATCACATCATTGCACACATTTGACAAGCAACAAGTAAACAAACAAGAAGAAAGAAACAAGAATCATACTATATGGGTCAAAGGGCCATGCAAACAAGGGATATGGGCATATGTCACTCAAACTAGAAACAAGTATGTAAGGCATGTTTAAATTCCACATACACATGCAAGTGAAATAAACAAAGTTGGCACACAGGCCACATGCACATAGAGTAGTACAAATAAAAGACATTGGCAAATGTTCTAAGGCACAAGTAGGAGACAAGATGGAATTGAAAATGCAATCACACAAGCTACGCAAATCAATCAAAGAAAGCATGTAATAAATGGAAAGAGACAAGCACATCTAACTAATCAAAGCAAATGTGAGAGTATACAAAACACGTGTAGTACAAGACTAGGTATATGCTAAGAAATACACAAGTGTTAGATACTAGTGAGATGTTGATATAGTACTCTATGTAAGTTATAAATTAATGTACATCAGCATGATACCTTAGAGTGTGGTGTAAGAATGACATAACCTGGATGGTGTAGTCATGTAGAAGATGCCCCCAATGGGTGTGTATAACAATGTATGTCTCGAATGTAGAAATAAGAATGCCTCATCGATGGGTAGAATGAAGCAACCAAGTAGTTAGATGTCACTACACACACTCAAAGAAGATCAAGTGAAGCATGGTGATGTATAAAATTGACATACAATAGCATGAAATAGCAAATGTAAGCCCTAGCATGATAGTAGTGAAGTAAAGCATGGATGATGCATATAATCAAATATTTTTGCCATTTTTGAAATTTTTTGAATGTTTTTATATTTTTTTTGAAAATATTTGAACTATGTACATGAATAACTAAGAAGATACAATACTAACCAATGAGTCTAGGGTGAGACTCCCTGTCCTGGTGTCCTGTGTCAAACAACTGAATCGTACATGATCGTGAGGCACAAGTGTATGACTGAGATTGTAAAGCTAAAATGTGTATGTTGTAATTGTTATAAAATATTTAAAGTGGAAGTTGAATGTGGGTTCCCCTTGTAACTCTAAGAAGTAGATGCAACTGTAGGGCTCTTAGGGACCCATCTGAAAGTAGGAAAAGAAGCTCTATGAATAGGTGCTCTTTGTGTAGCTATATGAGACTGTAATGTAACTGGTCTAGGTGTGAACACTATAATTGGAAGTTGTTTAGAATCCTAAAACTATGGAGGTGTATGAACCCTATGTACTAGTGGTGGATGTTGTAACTATGGATGGATTAGAAGTGGAAGCTGTACTAAAACTAGAGGAGAAGCTAAAGTTGGTGGGAAAAGTGGATCTAGTGACTGGAAGCTAGTAGATGGCTCTAAAGTGGGGAGTGGTAACTCATAAAGAACTCCACCAACTATAATAACCTAATAAGCATGAATGAATTTCATAAATCTGTGAACTATAGAAGGTATTGCCCTAAGTTTTTGAATCCATGGTCAATTAAGTAATATGTCAAAAACTCTTGTGATATGAACTATAGTGAATGGTGTGGCCACATATGGAGGACTAACATGTAATGGAAGTACTATCTCACCCAATAAACTCTGAACATGCCCACTAAGCCCACTAATAACTATATTAGTCAAAGTGATATCCTGCTCTAAATGACCCAAATGTTGTAGTAGTGTGAAGGTGTACATATTAAGACTAGAACCATTGTCAATGAGTACATAGTGGGTAGGTTGATTATGGATATGTGCTCTGACAAAAAGTGCATTGTAACTTATATCATCCTCCATAATCTCCTAATTTGAAAAGGATATCAAAGGCCTGGCTGGAACTCTAGACTCATACACACCTATCGTACCCCTCAAAAAATGTGTCTCAATTGAAGGTGCCTGGTATGTACCTGGTGGAGGATGTCTATGGTATGTATGATGAACACCTAATGTGTCCTCTGTTTATTATGTTGAATGCTATGGAAATGGATCTAAAAATATTTTAAAAGCTTTATATTGTGTTAGCTTTGTCTTTGGAGGCTCAGTTGAAGTGCCTAGATCAAGTAGATTATCATCTATCAAATCCTGTATTTTATGTCGTAAATTGATGCATCTATTTATGTTATGGCCTAGTGCCCTGTGAAAATTGTAAAATGCATGTTGATCATATCCCTGTGGAAGAGGCTTAGTTGGATTTGTTTCTCAGATAGGAGGGAGAGTGATGATGTTACATTCCAATAATTATTGCAAAACCTTGGTTGGAGAAACTGGTAGATTGGTAAATGCATGTTGAGGAGGTGTTGATAAAACCACACATTGAGGGGGCTCTGAAGCCACATTGATTTTTAGTTGATTATGATTCTTATTATAATTGATTTTGACCTTGTATGGGAATTTTTTGTTACTCTCATTAGTTATGTCTGGGATACTTGAATACTTGAGTTTGCCCATTGAGATTAACTTGACTTATCTTCCCTTAAGTGTATGACATAATTCAGTGAAGCAAGAGAATCTTTTGAACATAATGGATTCATGCAATGCTAGTAGAAGGATCTATTTGAAGATGTCCTATAGCTCTTGATTAGCCATGGGGCTAGTTAGCTTAGCCAGAATAGTCTTGTATCTGAGAACATAATTTGTGAGGGGTTCATTTGACCTTTGTTTTAATTGTGCAACCTGTGCATATGAAACCTTGTCACCAATGTTGATAATGAAATGTGTCGGGAACATGACCGCTAAAGGATTGAAATCTATAACCAACTGATTCAGTAGACTATAAAACCATTATAGAGCATAATCCTTTAGGCTCCATGGAAAGAGTTTGGTAAGTAGCCAGTCATTGGGTACATAATCCAAACATGCTACATGAAAAGCTCTTCAATGTGTCTCTGGATCACCCTTGCCATCATAAAGAGTAAGCTTGGTTAAACAAATCCTTGTGGGAAGGGTGTAGAAGAAATGTGATGTGTCAATGGTGTATGCAGAAGAGCAAAAGAATCCAAATCTTGCATACTTCTAGTAGTACCTTGCTCAAGATGTTGCACCTTGGATTGAAGAGATCAGATCTCTTGCACAAGGGCTACCACATCAAGAGATAGGGATGTACTAGCTACAACTGGTGGCATAGAAGAAGGTTGGGCTGCTATAGGGGGTGGCTGAGACATAATTACCCCCGTAGTGTCATTTGTAATTGGCTACTATGTGATTTGAGAAGATTGCCCATTATTTCTTTTTGTTATTCTTCGCATAAAATTTGAAGCATGTCATCTTGCATATCTAGATGTTTGGTTAAGAGTTCTTAAAGTTCTCTTTTATCATTTTCATCAAAACCAGTATATTGAGCTATTGGTAAAGTAGAAAAATAATTTGAATTTTTTTAAAATGTTTTGCAGTATGTTTTAATAGGCAATGTGCGAGAAATGGAAAGTACTAAAATTAAGAAACACAGAGTCTAAAAAATAGTGAATTAGGAATTGTGCAAAAAGGATACTAAGTTGTCAAACATGTAAGGTGATACCTTAAAAGCAAGTAGGTGCTAGTATATATCACTAGGGATTTTTTAGAAATATTATTTGCAAAATATTATGAACTTTTGAATTTGAAATTGAATTTTTGAGTTTGATATGTAACTAAATTTTTAGAAATGATGTGAAAAAGTACTGAAAATGTATTTGATGTAACTAGGGTTTAAAAATATTTTTTTTCAAAATTTGTACAATAATTTGAAAATTTTGTTATAAATTTGTAGAATTTAGCTTGAAAAATTTAGAAAAAAATTGAAGATATTTCTAAAATTAGCAATATAATTTTCCTAGTGGTTTGAAGGTGTTTGTATGCAAATAGGACCTAGTATGTGCAACCTAGGGTTTGCATGAATTTATTGAAAATACTTCAATTAATTTGTAGTTTTTTTAATTTTCAAATTAAGGAAAAATTAGGAAAATATTGCAAAAAAATAGAAATAATTATCCTTAGGGTTTTTATGCAAAAATTTGGAGTAAGTCGAGTTCACAAAATGTTTTATTCTTTTTTGCGATTTCCTAAGCAAATAAAAATCACCTAATATGTGAAAACTAGGGTTTGGGTGAGTTTATTGAAAACATTTCAATTAATTTTTAGCTTTTTATTTTATTTTATTTTCAAATTTAAGAAAAAATAGGAAAATATTGCAAAAAAAAGAAATAATTAGCCCTAGGGTTTTAAGGGTTTTTATACAAAAATTCGAAGTAAGTCGAGTTCACCAAATGTTTTATTCTTTTTGGGAATTAGGTGTTTAATTCCTAAGCAAATAAAATTTTGAGTAAATGTAAATAAATAATTAATGTGTCTCAATTAGCCTACTAATTTGTGTAAATAGATATGTATTTTACCTTTTCTAAAAATAACAAAAAATGTGAAGAAATCAAACTTATGGAGGATCTAAAAATTGTTGTGTAGGGATGAAAAACTATCATAAAAAGGACCCAAAACTCTATTTCTAGACTGGACAGTAGTGCCAAACTCAGGGCACCCTACTACTTGGTGCTTTAGTCCACTTTCAGCACTGTTGTCCATTTTTGGCATTGTCTTGGTGATCTGGATTTTTTGGGTTCTACTTGGTAAGCCTATGATATCCTGGTAGTGAAATATTGAAGCATGGGTCTATGTGGAGTTCGTTGTGTGTTTGATTTAATCTTCAAACCCCTTAGGAGCTCCTAGTGCTTGAACTTGAGTAACACAACTTGGGAAAGAGAAGATGGGTTAGTGTGTAAAGGATACATTGGACACACTTCACACCCCATCTGTGAGCACATTTCCTACATACAAATACTCTGAAGAGTGATCAAGCTAATGTAATTATCATATTTTAAGTGCTTGGTGCAATTGTGTGGTGTATGCAACTATTATGTGAAACTATAATGTACTTTAGATGACTAGGGACAGGTATGAGTGCTTGAATAGGCTTGAATTAGTTTTGGAAGGTTGTATGCAGAGATTAGGGAATAGTGCTTGAGTTTACTTGTTTATATTCTTGCTTCTTTCCTATGAATGAGTTTCAACCCTTCTAAATGGACATTGAATGGCCCTAGGGAAATTGATGATCATGGGTTAGATGAGATTACATTAGGCTGACAGGGGAAAAGATAAAGATTCAATAAAATTTGACCATCTGAGGCTAAAGTGAAATTGGACCACAACACCAAAAATGGGACATCCCTGAGTTCCAATGCTCTTATCCAAATTGGGCACTATTTTCCTAGGAAGATGAGACCTAGGGGGATGGATCTAGGTCTAAGAGGGTTGTCTGGGTCTCAAAAAGCTAGGTTCAAGAAGTTACCGGTGACTAGGAATTAGTGAAAGTCTAGCTGAGAAGGGTTGAGTCACCAAGAAAGAGGACCTATAGGTTGGGTGTTATTAGCCATGCCTAAGTCATCCAATTTCACATTTTATATGATTATAAAAAGTATATCAGGATGTCCAGATATTAATGAACAAATTAAATATGTATAAGTGCATGACAATAAATTAGAGCATGAACAATATAATCAAGACAACATTGAATATCAATATGAGCATCAAGATGTAATTATGCCTATAGGTGATGAAAAATCATAGCTCAATAAAGTGAAAACTATTAAGGACTTCAAGAAACAATCCACGAATAATCTTAGCATTATCATGTTATTTTTAAAACTCTTTTAGAAATAAAAGTGCAAGCATGACTCAATCATTTTCAACATCTACTACGAGGGTAACCCAAGGGTTTTAGTACATCAACATGCCAATTCCTACATTGTCATTCGAGACACTACCATTTTTAGCACACATTTTATTCCTAATGCACAATCCCTTATACAGATTATTTTAGCTCTATAAACAAAGGTGTTGTAAATGAAACAAAGTGATTTGACGTCTAATCAGGTACTTAATTCATAGACTTTATTGTATACTCTGTTTGCTCAACATATTTCAGCATATCCTTTACCAACTAGTTTTATGGTACCTAAGCTTGCATTGCATGATGAAAAAGGTGATTTTGACCAACATTTGAGATCATTTCACATAGTAATTTTAGACTATGTGCCTAATGATAAGTTATTGACTGGTTTATTTCCTAAAAGTTTAAAATAATATGCTCTAAGATGGTTCTATGATGTACCACACCAGTCAGTTTGTGCAGTCAATCTCTTAACAGATATGTTCCTTGCACATTTCTCAATCAACATAAGTAAAAATATTTCATATGCTCAGTTTGATAAGATCAAACAATAATCCAACAAGCCAATCGAAGAACTTGTGTTATGATAGAAGACTATGTGTTATGGTAGAAGATTATGTTTTCAAAGATGATGAATCCTATGGTAGATAATGAATTTTAATACATATTCAAACAAATTTTGCTTTCATCTCTACATGAATCTAGTATGTTTAATAAGTTTCTATCATTCACAAATTTATGTCACACAATTAAGGAAAGAGAGGTCAAATTGTTGGCAATGAATAAGTTGAATTATACAACCAACCCAATTTCAAATTATCATGCAAAGAATTTGAGTAAGTCACCATACAAGGTGAGACTAACCAAAAATAAGAGTGATTAAACTCCAATAATGAATATAGTTTTAGAATATACTTCACATATTATTTTACCATATCCTCCAAGGAGATAGCTTACCAACTTACCAGAAGCTCCCTACAAAGTGTCATAAAATTTATTAGAATTTCATCTCATATCGATCCCTACCATTAAAGAGTTGATGTGAGTAAACCTCTTCCAAAATGATTTTTTATTAGAACATTTTAGGAGGACTTATTATTTAAAATAATAATAAAGTACAAAAGGTTACATGATAAGGTAACCAATTTATATTCATGGCTTAGACTTGTTGTCAAAGGAAAACATCGACTCAAAACAAACCATAGCCCTCACAACTCCCTTGATGGCTAGGAATAGCCAAGTAAGTGAAAGAGAAACTACATGACCTCAGAACAACTGTGTTGGTTGGGAAAAACCAAACAAGCAAAAGAAAATGAGAAACCACTAAAACCCTATGGAAAAACCCTAGAGTCATGGTATCAGGAAAAATGTATGTAGAAAAAAAATAAATGCCATCAAAGGTTATTAAACCTTTGAAGTGAAACACCACCAAACCCTAGTCAATGTCACCATAACAAAGTGCAGTTGTAGACTATTACTACCAAAAAGGGCCAACACAACATCATCCACGAAATGCAATAGGCATTAGAAAATGGAGGATGCATTAGCATAAAATAAATGCCTGAGTCAATTCTTGTCATTGAGTACTACATTTATCAAAATAGAGAAGCCAAGGCCATAACACCACAAAATCATGTTAAAATATGGCCCCACCAATGAAACCCTCATGAATTTAGAAGCATTGAGAAAACTGATAAAAATAGAAATCAATGACATGTGCTAGAGGCACCATTGCATCTTACCACACCTCCCCTAACCATCTGTGCCCTTAGATCTATACTCGAGCAAGATAAACCCTAAAATTATGGTTTTAGGGGAAGGAGGGAGGCTTCCAAAATAATTTCATCATAATGCTTTTTGTGATTTTCAAAGTACACCACAACATAGTACTAACGCATTCACTAGCTTGAGATATTAGATTCAAGATTTGATAGATGAGAACATCATTGAAGTAAACACATCAATCAATAGTACAAAGGCACAACCAAGTGAGAGTTGAAAAATTAAGATATTTAGTTATCCTTTTCCTAAGCATGTAAATCAAGATATAATAGATAAATCATGGGTGCATTACACATATAATGCACGCCCTCCACCAGTTCCCTATCATCCTCATATAGAGGCACAACATCCTTTGAATGACATCACTAGTACATATCATGTTTCATATAGTCAATAAGAATACTTTTGCATGCTTCACTTGCTTTGTAGGGGTTATTTTGGACTTTTTCTAGTTTTCCTGCAAAAATTTGTAATTGAAAAAATTTAAACTTGTTAATGCATTTGGATAGGCCTTTTAATATCCCAAAGCAAGTTATTGGTCATGATAATGTTTGCAAGGGTCTTATAGAGCCATGGAAGGTGTTTCAAGCATTTTCATAAACTTCCAGCATCTCATGTTAAAGTATTTTGTGGTCAAGTCTTGGGTTAAGTTAACTAGTAGTTATAAAGTTAGAGGTAGGTGGAATGAAGAAGAAAGAAGTGGAACTAGATGTTATTCGAATAAAAGGTGATAGGATGCATAGAGACATGCTATGGACGAGTGAGATAATGGAGTGGTACATGTAGAGAAATAGAGAAACAAGAAGAGATATCAAGACCCAAGATTATAATGAAAACAAGATTCTAGAGAAAAGGCGATAGGATGCATAAAATCAAGAGGAAAGATTTTGAAAATAGGGATTTATACAGGATTGTGTACATGTTTTGTATTCAAGAATAGTGAAAATACTGGTTATTCAGATTTATAATTTCAAATTAAATCTCACATTGTATTTTATGTTAATTTAAGATTATATTTTGTTGTTTTGAACTAGTTTTCATTCATATTATAGTCTTGAAGAGCATCTACAGGTTGCCTGTAGGTTCTTAACAATCAAAACATGTCATTTTTGTTCACTTTTCATATTGATTTAAAGTAAATTTGATGTGGAATAATTATGTAATAGTTTATAATACCTTTCTCAATCAAGAATATCCCAATACAACTCTTTAAATTTGAGTTTCTCTTGAATTTAATCTCATTGCCTGTATACAGTCAAGGAAAATGTTTCTAACAGTCAAGAAAGAGATATTTTATCACCTTTTAAGAATGTTCAACGTTTACAATTGAGTGAAACAATAGTATAAATTTATGGTAGACCTTCTCTAATTTATTTTTTTCAAAAACAAGCCATAGATTTCAAATTTCCTTTACTTGTTAGCTCTTGGCCTGCACATAAAAACTAGAGTTTTAGGAGCCCCAAAACCTTCATAACTTGAAAACTAACCCCTTAAAAATTATAAAAATTGGTATATAGGTATATGGTGATGTGTACAAACCTTTGAATCTATTTTAATAAGTTTAGGGTTACTACATAAATAGATATTACCAAAATGTAGTAAGCAAGCCCGTAGGTGAGGGTTTTAGAAGGGTTTATCATGACTAAAAGATACATATCTTCTAAATGATAGAGCAAAATAATTGGAATTTTTTTTGAAAAGGTGAAATATTATATTTTTTAATTTTTAAAATTGGTTTCAAGGTGATTTGATCTCTTGAGAGAAAGTTATGTCAAAAACTCAGTTTGTAGACCTAAAAATTAGGCCTAGAAAACCTTGTTTTATGTTTTCTTATGTTTTCAAGGTTGTAAAAAGGTATAAATGAGTATTTTTAGTTGAGGTAACATTAATTTAAAGTGATAAATTATTTTTTATCACAATTATCCCTTATTTTATCTCAATCTGTCATCAATAAGGCTTACATGCCTAATTTTTCAATCAAGTAAGTTGAAAGTTTGATCATCTTCCTTAGTCTTCTCCATCATTTTTGATATCAAAGGTCAAAAGATACCTGAAGAGAGATAAGGTTTTATTTATCATATACCTAAAAAAGAGAATATTTCAATTAATATAGTGAGGACACCTTGTGAAATAGAAGTTTGTGAGGATAGCAGTTAAAGGAAGAGGTAGGGGAGGTCAGAGGAGGCAACTAACAACAAAAAAATTGTTGACAGAGATGAGGAATCTTCAAGTTCATTTGCAAGTAATGGATCTTGCTCAGAGAAGGGGTTTTGATACAAGATATGTTAGTGCCAAAGAAGAGGAGGAACAATAAGAAGATGTGATAGAACAAGAAACAGTAGAGGAAACACTCATAAGGGCAGTTATGGCAGTCAACTCTAAACCTAAATTGGGGGTTCCCATGTATAAGGGTAGTTTGAATGTTGAGAAGTTAGTTGACAAGATAAATGTAATGGATAAGTACTTCAAGTATGAAGAAGTAGATGATGATAAAAGGTCAAGTTTGATGTTACCAGATTAAAAGGACATGCTTCAATTTGGTGGGATGGAGTGCAAGATGACAAAAGGAGAGGCAAATAAAATATTACTAGTTGGGATAGAATGGTGGCAAAAATGAAGTCCAAATTCATGCCAAGGGACTATAAAACATAATTATTCAAAATAATTTAAAATTTGAGGTAGAAAGAGATGAATGTGAAAGATTATATAGAATAATTTTACAAACTGACAATTAAGGTAGGTCACATAGAGGAGGATGTGGAAAAGGTTGCAAGATATGTTGATGGTCTCAAGTTCAACATCCAAGATTAGATCAAGATTCTATCTCTAAGGTTAGTGGAATAAGCATATCTCTTGGCACTCAAAGTAAAAGATAAGTTGGCCATAAAACAAACTCAACATTTAAGAGACATAAATAATAATTTGAAAGGCAATAATTTCATAAGTATAGGACAACAAGATGGCAAAAATTAGTTATGGGTATATGAAGATGAAATAAGCATCTCACATGATCAAGACCAAGTTACAAGAAGACCATATCCAAGAATTAAAAAATAAATATTTTGGGCCAAGTGTTTCAAGTGCAACAAATATGCAAGCCATAGATCTTATGAATGTCCAATGTATCTACAAAAAATCCATAGTAATCATGGTGTGTAAGTTGAATAAGAAGAGAGTGCAGGATCAAGTAATGAACCTGAAGCAAGAGAGTCTTTACTAATGCATAGGGTATTTCTCAAACCAAGCAAGGAGATCCAATATCCAACATAGAGAAAAATTTGTTTAAAACCACCTATAAGGCCAAAGGTAAGTGTTGAAAAATGATAATAGATAGTGGTAACACTAATAATTACTATCCTCATAAATGATTGATATGTTAGGGTTAAAAAATTTGACTCACCCTACACCTTATAAGGTGTCATGGTTGAAAAATGGACATTAGGTCTTAGTCAATGAACAATACAAGGTAGAGTTTCAGATGGGCAGCTATAAAGATGAAGTCTTATGTGATGTCATGACCATGGATGTCTGCCATATTTGGGTAGACCTTGGAAATTTGACACGAGAGTAATTTATGATGAAAGACACAACACCTATGTATTTGATAAAATGGAAAAATACATATTTTGAAACCATTAACGAATGAAAGTACAACAACAATAGAAAATAGTAAAAAAAATAGTGTTGATGAGTGCAAAGAAGTTCTTACAATAGGGAAATAAATAAGGCGTGGATAATATGGAGTAGTAAATAGCTTTAAAAATTATATACAAGGGTCATTAGCAATTCATTATGACAAGGAGCAACAGGTGAATGAAGAGCAAGAGATTGTCTTGAAGGACAACGAGATATTAAAGTTCTTGTGTGAAGAGCCTAAAACTGATCTTGAAAATAGTGAAAATAAATAATGTGGTGAGCAATCTATGAAGGAGGGAATAGATGTTTTCTTGAAGGAGGAATCGATAAAATAAGTTATTGATTTAGAAATTGTGAAAGATGATAATGATGGCAAAGAGTAAGAAGCTAAGTAAGGAGAAGAAATCAAGCAAGATGAAATAATTGAGGAACTTAAAGTAGATAATGTATAAATATAGGAGTCAAGTAAATTAAGGGAAGATAATGCAACTAATAATGAAGTCAAAGTGGAAGAAAAAAATAAGGAGAAAGTAATCTTCATTATTGGATGCCATCCTTATTCCTTCCTACATTTTTTCTTGGTTTATCTCTTCATGACTACCATCTTCATGGCTAAGAAAGGGCCTCAAAGGAACAATGAAGAAGTTAATTTCTTTGATATGTTTGCTCTATGTATAGGTACACCAAAAGAAGATAAGAAGCTGAAAGTGAAAATCATAGAGACAAACAAAAGTAGTACATTGTCATTAAAAACAATTCAACTACAAGGAATATCGAAGAAGAAAGAGAAAGGAAAACTTATAAGTGAATGTTTAAAGAGAACTATTATCAAATAAGGATCCAAGTTGCAAGACAAGGGTACTAAAAGAGAGTTGGATAGATGTATATTAGAAGAAAATGCAAGTCTCTACCAGATATTACCCATTCTAAGCAAGCCATGGGATATAAGATGTATAAGTTTGTATGAACTAAGGAATTTTAGAAAAAATAAAAGAGAAGTGTTAAAGAGGAGAAGAAGATACATCAGAAGCATCTACAATTTATAATGATAAGTATGGGAGTAGATTTGAAGACCTCATGAGCAGTTCATGAATAATTTTTGCTCTTTGGGAGTCTGATGCAGGTGCATGTATGTAGGATTTTAAATTTGATATGTTTTGATCTTAGAGAGGTCTCTAAAGTCACATCTAGTCAATAAAAAGCCTTTTATGTGCTTCACTTGCTTTTAGGGGTCATTTTGGACCATTTTCTAGTTTTCCTACCAAAATTTGTAATTAAAAAAAAAATAACTTGTTATTGCATTTGTAGGGGCCTTTTCATGTCTTAAAGGAAAATTTTGGTCGAAATCTTGTTTTTAAGGGTATCATAGAGTTTTTGAATGTGTTTTAAGTTTTTTCACAACTTAACTTCCAACTTCTCATGTTAAACTAGTTTGTGCTCAAGTCTTGGGTTAAGTTAACTAGTAATTAAGAAGTTAGAGATTAATGGAATGAAGGCTAAAGAAGCGGAAGTATATGTTATTCAAAGAAAAGGTGATAGGATGCGTAGAGACATGCTAGGGAAGAGAGAGAGAATGGAGTGGTATGTGTGGAGAAAGAGAAATTAAGACTCCGAGATTCTAGAGAAAACAAGAGGAAAAGTTTTGAAAACATGGGTTTATAAAAGACTATGTACATGTTTTATACTCAAGAACAATGCAAATTCTGGTTATTGAGATTTATGATTTCAAATTCAATCTCAAATTGTGTGTAGTTAAATATTTTGTTACTTTGATATTATCTTATGTTTTTTTTAACTATTTTTCATTCATATGACAGTCTTGAAGATCATGTATAGGTTCTAAACAATCAAGAAAAGTAAATTTTTATCACTTTTCAGATTGCTTTGAAGTAAATTTGAAGTGGTAGAATTAGATAATAGTGTGGAAGACCTTTTTAAATCAACTATATTTCAAAATAATTGTTTAAATTTGAGTTTCTCTTGAATTTAATCTCATTACCTGTATACAGTCAATGAAAGTGTTTCTAACAGTCAAGAAAGAGATATTTTATCACTTTTTATAATTGTTCAAGGTGTAAAATTAAGGAATAGAGTAGGAAAAATGTATGTCAGGCCTTCTCCAATTGAAAATTTTCAGAATTAGGTCATAAATTTCAAAATTCCCTTGTTACCTCTCGGCCTGCACATAGAAACTAGCATTTTGGGAGCACTAAAACCTTCATAACTTGAAAACAAACTGTTAAAATATTCTAAAAATAGGTATATAGGTGTATGGTGATGTTTATGAATGTTGGAAACTAGTTTCATGAGTTTAGGATCCTACATAGAGTTATATTGCCAAAATATAGTTAGTAGACATGTAGGTGAGGGTTTTTTAAGGGTTTATCATGACTAAAAGATACATATATTATAAATGATATAATCAAATCATTTGAAACTTTATGTAAAGGTGAAAGAGGATATTTTTGAAGTTTTTAAATTGGTTTCAAGGTGATTGGAACTATTTAGAGAAATCTATATTAAATACTCAATCGTTAAACCTAAAGATTGGGCCTAGAAAACCATGTTTTCTGTTTTATTGTGTTTTCAAGGTTGGAAGAAGGTGTAAGTAAAAATGTTGAGTTGAGGTAACATTAATTGAATGTGATAAAAATATTTTGAATCACAAGGACCCCTTGTTTTATCTCAAATTTCCATCAAGAAGGCTTGTAGGCCTAATTTCTCAATCAAGTAAGTTGCAAGTTTGATCATCTTCATTGGTCTTCTCCATCAAATTCATTTAAATTCCACTTAATCAATGATTTGTCATATATTATAGAGAGACACTCTCTACTCCAACATGTCCTCAATTGGTATTACATGGCATCAAGAGTGTTCTGTAAAGAACACCAGCACAAAGTTATTATACTCCATGATGGATTCCAAAGAGTCCTAAAGTTCACAATACTAAACAACATAAACAATATACTACTACAAATTATCATGGTGACAGTGACACTTATGTTATAGAGCCACATCATTTTTTGGATTCTGAGTTAAGACCAATTCATTCACAATGGCATGATACTATCCATTCATGACAGGTCATCCTTCTTATGCTAGATACATGAACTATTGATTGTGAGGCTCTTATAAGAGGCATCGATTAGTATGTTTCTTCCCAACTTCATTTATTAAAAAAAATCATAATATTTCAAATAAAAATAAAAATAAAGACCTAAGCATGATATGTGTAGTTTATTTACTTCAGTTAATTTGCACTTGAATATATGTAGTACTTATCTATATCCATTTTTATATCAAACATGCTTTAGAAGTGTACTTGAGTGAGTTGCAAAACATATAGGTTGTCACTTCCAAATGTAATTGTAGGTGATGAGACTGCCTCATTCCCAAAAAGCTTACACAAAAAAAACCTATTTAATCTAAACAGTCACATGTTTCTCTCTTGTTTGATTCCATTGGACTTGTCTCAGTGAACACAAACTCTACCTTTTCAAATCCAAACTAGTCATAGGCCTTCTATAGCTAGTTTACATCTCATCAAGTTCAATGGGAGAATCTCTTAAAAGTGTTTTATCATTCTTTGACTATCCATATTATTAATACTTTAACTCAACACATTGTGCAGAATATATCATTATTGGCTCACTTACACTAACATTGTTATCTCATTGAATACCTGATTTAGTGAATATACTAACGTTATAAGTTATTTATGTAGATCAAGTTCACTTATTCATGTATGTTTTTCATATTTTTCCTTTTTGCTTCATGTTTTGTGTGTATTCATTTCTATGTATTGTGGACATTTGAACATGTCCTTGTTTGTTGTTCCAAGCCTTATTGTATGATTTTGTTTGTGTGACATTTGAATGTGTCCCTTGTATGTGTCCCTTTGGCCTTCCTGTCTATTTTGCATGCTCTTTGTGTATGCATCATGGACATGAATCTTGTTTTTTATTGTTTACTTAGTTTGAAATACCATGATAAATGTCATGCATCTCCCTAGTTTGTTGATGCCATGATCCACATCATGCATACTTCCTAAGTAGTTCTGTTCAGTTTCAATTACTCAGTTATGGTAATTTATTCACTACATGGGTAATTGCTAACATCTATCTAGACATGACACTATGTATACTTGGTTCTACATGTATCATACATTACTATTTGCTCATATTATTAATATAGTGCTATGATCTCTAATGTTATCACTATTTATATAGATTTCAATCTTTTTTATAACATCATTTGCATAACTTTTTTATTTTGAGATAAGTTATTATTCAGGATTCATAACTTGCCTTAAAAGAGGGGACATACACAATGGCTCTTCTTAGAGACTAAGCTGCAAAAATCAATTGAACATATAGGAAAAGATAAAATATTCTTACTCAATCATACTTCATACTCAGTTTCTAGTCAAAACATAGTTTCAGACAACAACACACTATTTAAATGATAACGTAGGTCGTAGCTATCCAGAATAATATGATTTCATCATAGGGATAAAAAAATAATGTTTAAAAAAAAAATTAGAGTTATACTCAGCCTATAGAAATGTTTTCAGTGTTGTTCATAAATAGTTTTCAAGATTATGCATAGGTTATCACATATTTTTTATCAAAATTTGGGGCATCATGCACGACATGTGTTCCATAATATTACGTAGTTTGAATAAAAACTCCAATTGATTTTACTTGTTTATCAGAATCAATATGCTCATATATCATATTAGGGGCATTTGCAAGGCACATGATCTTTTTCTTACTCAGTTTTTCACTAATTTTTGCACAATGAATGGTGCCTCATGTCATTTTTAAGTTATATACACCAGAATCAAAACATACTATTTTTACATCAATTTTACACCAGAATGATGTATTAGAATTCATACAAGGATTTCAAGCTAATTTACTACTTTGAGTTATGCGATGATGGAGTCAAACACAACTTGAAATATTAAACACATTCTCCTACAAAGAAGGATTGGGGCATGCATAGTCCAATTCAAGTGCTTCAATGAAAAATAAAAACTCCAAGGGTTCTACCCTCTCCAATCACAATTTTTTTCACCAAAAAATATGACAGTTTGTGTACCCAAACAAATTTATTTGTTCATTATTATTTGATCTATAAGTTTTATTTTCTTTACTTTCAAATTTCCATCTTAAGCAAGGATTGATTTATACATGTTTCATAGCAAGTTTTCATGAAACATATTTTAGCTTGTGATCTACATCTAAGATTACTCAACATAGGTATGTTCAAGAATAGCTATATTTTTTTCACTCCAGTACTTTCACTTTATTGCATTACTAGACTAAAAGGGGGAGAGGTGTAGTCACTAAAATTAACATATAATGCTATAACAATGCATGCATGACCATCTTTTTATACACACTTAGCTCATGCTCAATTCAATGTAAACCACTATTCCTACAATTCTATGCAGATGATTCTTATCCTTAAGCAATTCCAATTTTGAATATTCCTATTCACCATTCTAAACAGATTAAATTCATCCCTTGACCAATTCACACTTCTCACTTAGATGTATATGATTCTTAGATAAGGCTACTCCTTCAAGACTATCCCACTTTTCAGTGGGGTTTGAATCCACCAGTCATGTCCTCCTACCAAATAACAACTAATTAATCAAATTCAAATTCACTTAATGGGTCATCCTACACATTTCACAGGTCCCATCCAAGGAATTTTTAAAAATAATATTATAAAACTGCATTTCTAACCATTTGTTCATTAGATGCTCATATTATTGAAAAACACTAGAATATCTAACTACACATTAAGTGGAAAACATCTATTTTTTTCCAAGTCTGAGTCCACACATCCCAAGTACCCCTGAGTTAAGGATGAATACCCCTCCAAGGCCACATGTCATTGTTGAAGGATATAATTACACTAATATTGCACTAACATATAACATTAGACTGATATTTCACGCACATCACCGTAGCATGGGAGAACTACATGGAGTTTGATCCATCTTTAGAGTATTGGTATGTAGAAAGCACTCGACATAGGGGTGTTGACATCAAGCACAACTTCAATAACTAACCAATTTTTCCCATTTACCGTGTTTATCCCTCATTGTCTATTGAGCTAGGGTTCTAAGTGAAGAATAAGTCATACATCGACTCCCACAATAAATCAAATGGCCCATATCACAAACACGGGACTTACAGGTGAAGGGGTGTTGATTCAGAATATAACTAGATGGAAAAAAACTCTACTAAATGTCAGGGTAAGCTAACCTTGTCTGAATAATATGACCTTGTCCTAGATTCAAACAAAACCCTCTTCCTAATTCATAATGACCTCACACAACCATATAATTGATCAAATAGTCACTATTACAATCATTAGATCTGAAAACTAGCTAAGTAATTTAACCTTTATGTTTTTCCATTTTAACATCTTTCCATAAATAGTAAGTTCAAAAGCAATACTATGTGATTTATGGCATATTTTATACATTATGATTTTTCTCAACAGTTTGTCATAATTGGATTAACACTTGTTTAATTTCCCAATTTTTATAAAACATTTGTATGTTTTATCTTTTCCATTTGGATCTAGATGTTACTTTTTTATTCTCAAATATTTGTCATTTTTTCTAGCATTTACTCCCACGAATTTATTTCTTATTTGTCTCAGTACTTATTTGATGATTGATTTTTTCTTTTGCATCATGTTATATATTTTATGTATTTAACAATGAAAAAATATAAAACTATTTCAATAGGAAGATCTTCCCTTTTAACAATTTGAAAACAATAATTCCAGATATACCTTAGTGGCTAAAATAATAAACATGCCAAATTAGAATTTTGAAAACAAACAATGAATAATATGAAAAGTAAAAGAGTTATAACATTCACACCTTAATGATTTTTGGAAATTTTGAATGTGGATCTAAGCTATGTAGGCATGTAGTTGATTATGTATCAAATGTGGAGTGTTGACTATGTAAGGACATGATCGTTGCCTGGGATATTTGCTCCTAAGGGAGTTGTTTGCGTCCTCCTATGCAAATCATGTCCTATAGTAAGTTTTAGATTCTAATTTTCTTATGTTTCTTCCCACTAGTTTTTGTGTCTATCTCTACTTATGCTTTTTTGATATGATGGGCAGAAATGCAAAATTGATGTCTTCTTCCTTCTTATTAAACTAACTTGCCATCAACTCATAATAAAATGTAGTTATGGGTTGATTAACCTCTATGAGAGTTACATCTACATATCCTACATGCCATAATCAAATGTAAATGATCCACATCCCTTCTCAGGGATAAGTCTCTCTGCTGAGGTGATCATCACACACCACGTGTTTGACTGAGAATCACCTCGAGTGCTTCGTGACTAGCCATATAGGGATCTGGAAGAGGACCCATATCACTCTGGAGCTTTTGGTGTGACGACCAGTCCTCTATTGGTATCAGAGCTAGGTCTCGAGGTTGAAACCCGCGAAAGCTGGTGGGCATGATCCACATCCCTTCTCAAGGATACGTCTCCCTGCTGAGGCAATCATGTGTCCGATCGGGAATGGCCTCGGGTGCTTTGTGACTGGCCATATAGGGATCTGGAAGAGGACCCAAATCACTCTGGAGCTTTTAGTGTGATGGCTAGTCCTCTATTCCACATGCCACGTGTCTGAATGGGAATCACCTTGGGTGCTTTGTGACTGGCCATATAGGGATCTGGAAGAGGACCCAGATCACTCTGAAGCTTTTGGTGTGACGGCCATCACACCAAAAGCTTCAGAGTGATTTGGGTCCTCTTCCAGATCCCTATATGGCCAGTCACAAAGCACCCGAGGCAATTCCCAAGCAGACACATGATCGCCTCAATAGGGAGATGTATCCCTGAGAATGGATGTGGATCATGAATAGAGGATTGGCTGTCACACCAAAAGCTCCGGAGCGATCTAAGTCCTCTTCTAGATCCCTATATGGCCAGTCACGAAGCACCCAAGGTGATTCCCGATTAGACACATGGAGTGCGATGATCGCCTCAACAGGGAGACGTATCCCTAAGAAGGGATGTGGATCAGTAAATGTGGATCCATGGAGCATGAATGAAACATCAAGCCTCCTCCTCCTAGATGTGAAGATTCAACTACATGTAATTCACCTAAAACCTTGTTTTGGTACAAGAGGGTGATGCACAAAAGATGACTCCATTGTAAGTGTAGCAATAGATATGGAAAGGGCTTGCTCTAACTCAAATTTTGGATTAAGATGGTTGATCTCCTTGTATGTTTAAATAACATGGAATGACTTGGTACAAATAATATGTTCTAGGACAAAATCCACACTTAGACTGTCTTAATAAATAATAAGAAGCAACAATAAATGCACATGGAGTGAAAGAAAAGGCAAAGGGACCCATAAAATGATAAAAGACAAGATCAATGGGCTTATCAATCTCCCCATGGCAAGATTGGCAAGATTGATGATCCCATCCTAGGAAAAAATATAGTGCAAGGTTAGGGTAGTCATATGAGTATGTGTGCAATTAAGTTTAATGCTAAAAACCAATAGATTTAGAGAAGATTCAGATTTATTTAGAATGATTATGGACTAAAGGAAGGATATTGTGGGTTGTGAGAAGTCCTATAAACAAGTAATTATAAACAAGTGTAGCAAGAATGACAACATAAGGAAAATACACTATGAAAAAGGATTTTGTACCAAGATTAGGTGTCTATACAATGCATCTAATTTGATGTGTGTATGCGAGTGAATACATGTGTGCATCAATGTATACAAAGATGAAAAATTGAAGCATGTACCTTAACTTCCCTATGGAGGGGTGGAAGAACTCAATGATGGTCAAGATATGATCCATCCTCATTGAATTTTGACAACATACCATCACTTACCTAGGGAAGTGTGAAGGGACTAAATGATGCTTGAGATAAGTTATATACGCAATAAATTTTTCTACCATGCTACAAAATAATTATTGATTGTTATAAGTAGCCAATATTAAATTGAAGTTTGAAATTTGAAATTTGAAATTGAAATTGAAAAGAGCATAGGAAAAAATATACTTGATTTGTATTGAACCAAATAGTGTCATAAATTTTAAAATAATGCTCATTATTCCACTTATTCCAATTGATTTTTTTTTACAAGTGCCAGACATAACCACCACTTCTCCAGGAGTTTTGTGGACTGCCCTCCTAC
Source organism: Torreya grandis (assembly GCA_037957365.1). Lineage (NCBI taxonomy): Eukaryota > Viridiplantae > Streptophyta > Pinopsida > Cupressales > Taxaceae > Torreya > Torreya grandis. The sequence continues at coordinate 614,763 of JARHVA010004324.1, read as the reverse complement.
TACTCAATCAAAGAAGTACATACTATTTTTCCCAAGTAGAATTTCTCAAATATATGTTTAGTAACCTTTGTTCAATAATGCCTTATAAATTGCTCTAATGTATGCCTTTATTTTGAGGTGAGGGATTGCATACCATGTGCATGCAATCATTCATCTCAAAATAATATAGTTACATGCACATGTATAATAAGATTGGATATAGTCAATACCATTTAAAAAAATTACATAAAACACATATAACTATCATATAATATCACATGTAAAGCTCCATAGTGAGCTAGATAAGCAATTATTCATGAACCAATTATCATGACACATAATATAAATAACGTACTATAAAACTCAATGTATAAGACATGTAACTCTAAGGAGTATAAGTGTTGTATATACATGACTCATGACATAGGAAAGATAATATCATGTGAAGCTCAACACAAGGGTACAATGCCCCCTGTGATAAATTAAAGTAGGGACAATCAACATGTTCCTATATAATAAATATGTCACTAGTAGCACTAGATGTAACAATAATAAACACATAAAAAAAGGGATATATAAGGAGCATGTCCCCATAGATGCATAGTAAGTACCCAACGTAGGCACCACACAAATATACGTTGATATTCATGCATGTTATAGATCATGTCACCAAACATAGTATAAAAACACACATGAAAAGCATCATGGTAACAAGCATGTTATGTTGAAATCAATCTCACCCAGGTTAGTATCACATAATTTAGTAAGTCAACATGCAAGGATGAGACTCACAAGACAAGACATCATAACAAAAGGATCCTCTTGAGCAAAGAATAAAAAACATGCACAACCATGCACAAGAATACATATGCATATGCAAGCAATGACTTGCACACCATCCACAATATAACCAATCTAAGTAGATATCCATGTAGTACAAAAAATCTAAGTACTAGAAAGATATGTATAATCCATGCAATGTATATCAATATGATAAATGGACAACAATGAAAAATATCACTATGATAGTTTGTTGTATGATGACGCCCCTAGTGTGAGCATGACAATGATGTGATCATGCGCCCTTGGGTGTTGGCTAAATAACATCATGACATCTAAAATAGCCATAATCATGTAACCTATATATATGCATAGTACCCACTAAAATAAATACCATGAGAAGCACTTGCACATATATATGAAAATCTCTAGCATAAATTTATGTGTAAGCAATGATAAATCAATATTTTATTTTATTTTTTTATTTTATAATCTTTTTCACTTTTTTTTTAACTATAAGAAGATAGATGATGAAGGCAAGAAGTCATGGGGGCACATGTGAGTGAGGATTAAACAATTGAAATAGATGCCAAAGGACATAACAGGAGGAAGAAGCCAAGGAGGACTCTAAGTAAGCTACAACTTTTGTTATAACTCAATGCATGCTAGGATAGATTGTCTCAATATATATGTTGTCATCATCAGGAATTTGATGTAAGTGCTTAGAATGTGATGAAAAATATAATGGACTAGGCCAAAGTAACATAGCAATCAACATAAACTAAGTGGTTAGAAAAATGTCAATACAAGGGAATACAAGCACTAAAGTGTCAAAACTAGAAGATAAAATAATGCAGTAAAACTCTAGGCATGAAATCACATGGAATATCACAACAATCTATGTGCCATAAGAAGGTTATAGTATAATAGACATATATCAATGAAGCTTGAGATGCAAACTAGTAAGGCTAACCAAAAATTTGGTATATATCATCAAATCCATTACCATATAAGCTTGGTATGTCACTTGATGTATCTAAAAAAATGATCATGAGATGTGAAATAATTGTCATCATTCCTCTGGAGGAATATGCGTATAACGGGCTTGAGGAGTTACTATAAACTACATAAGAATATATAGTGGCAAAATGATTGTTGCATGTGAAAAAATAAACTTGGTACATAGATGACTAGGTGTCATATGTCTCGTCGGTGTAGCTATATGAGTCATAGCTATAGGAGGTTTTACACTATATGGTGATATTGTAGCTTAAAAAATAATATGTACCATATAGGATGGTGATAAAATATATGTGGGGATCAGACAAGGGTAAATGATTTGATCCTTTCGAGTCACACTAGTTATTCAGACATGTAACTTTGAGATATAATAGGTTTGATAAGTTGTGCCATGAAATGGTATGTACTTTGATATTACACAGAAAATTAATATAACTGTGTAACGTAGAAGGCATTGATTTCATCTAATTAAGCCAAGGGCATCCATGTAATAAATTTTACAATCTTGTGTCTAGTATAAAAAATAACCATACTAGAGCGGTATGAGGACCAACTACAATTATAAGAGTAATACTACCCTAGGTTATGCATTTATGACTATCATAACTACATAGTATCATAGTTTTACTAAGTATATCTCTCTCGGTAAGCCTCGACCAGATAAGAATGGCATCAAAATGAGGTTTTTGCTAGAACCATTGTCAATCATATTGCCATATGTGATAAGAAGATGGTAGTCAACAAAACAATGTATGTATATAGGATCATTGTTTGGTGAATCATTAGTTACCCTATGGTCATGAAATGTAATGGAAGGCATATGCCTTTTACAACTCAAAACCATGCCACTAATGTTGTTAGTGTCATGTTTAGGAAGAACAATACAATGACATAGAGATGTTTCCATATGCACACTATTTTGCTTTCGAACACTATGGTTTGGTAATGTATTACTAATGTTTTGTATATGTTGATTGGGATTCACAACATATTCATTTAGTGTGAAATTATGCCCATCAATTATAACAGTCTTCTCATTAATTAGATCCCAAATCTTATGTTTTAGTTTGAAACATCTATTATTTGCATGTCTTGAACTTTGATGATAGTCACAAAATTAATTGGGATCATATCCTTCAAGAAAAAAGTTGTGTTGTATCTATTTGAAACAGTTTTGGCAACAAATCATTTTACATTTGAGTTGTTGCGTTAATATCTAATCAAGTGGGTCTTGCAGTGTTGTATATTTTTGCTTTTGTTTAGAATAAAGACAAGTAAGTTTATCATTTGTTTTTAAACTGACATTAATCCTCTTGGCCTCAATCTTAGCTTAGAAATTAGGCATATTATTAGTCTTAGGTTTTAACATTATTTTCCCCTGATGCATGGATGTAGTGGATGTGGAAGCAATAAATGTATATTTTAGCATATTAACATCCATAAGTTTAAACCCAATGGTGTGTAGCACATGACAAAGCTCGTCAAATGAGTCACATGTGTCAAACATTAATTTCTCCTTGATTGGGTTGACCAAACTATTTAAGAGGATACTTTGAATTTCACTATCAAGTGTTTGATGTGACATCTTGTTAAATAAGGTCATTATTTTAAGCATATAGTCAAGGGTGAGTTTATTAAGTCCTTGTTTGATTAGAGGTAATTGGGAGAAAGTGAACATTTGACTAATGTTTAAAAAAAATTCACTAATAAGGGGTCAAGTAAATAATGCAATCTATGCACACAACCCATGTGTAAGGAATTGTGATGTAGAGCATCACCAAGCAACATAGACTGTTAGTGTGTTTAAATGTGTCATGCGACCATTTTTTATTTGGTTTGGGTGTTAGAGGTCTTATAAGGTCCTCTTGGTTGTTTTGGGGTCATTAAGAGTCTTGAGATGGTGTGTCATTAGCTCTTTTAGGTTTTCCCACCAAAAAACAAGATTTGAAAATTGAATTTAGAATTGGATTTTTGGGGTTTTGAATGAAATACAAATGTTTTGGAATGTTTGTAAAAGGTCCAAAAGTTATTAATAAGGTGTGCAAGAGGTGTTTTCAATGTGCATGACATGCCAATGCAATGTAAGCTAAGAAAACAAGAAAGTGTAACTACCACACTACGTGGGAGATGGCCTTGTGAGGAGTTTTCTTTACATGTTTGGCATCTTAAGAGGTTGGATTTGCATGTTAGTGAGTAATGTGAGCATAGTAGGAAGGTAGAGTAGGATAACTATGAATAAGAGAGGTGAAGAGTCTAATAAAGGAGGAGGAAAGATATTTTTTTTGAAAAACACTGTTTGCCTTGTACAAATTATGTTTATGACTATTTGTAAGCAATAAGATCCATAAAGAAAAGAGTGTTTTGGAGAATGATTTGTGTGATTTCATGATATCACTGGAATATGAGCAATCTCAGGTTGTTTTTTCCTTCCATAAAGTGGGTTCTTATAATTATTTTCTAAAAAACCATAAGTTCATCTACAACACAATCAACTAGTAGCAATTATGCCAATGTATAGTCATTAAGGTGAGATAAGAGAGACATGTTTTGATAAGAATCTCTATTAACTAATGCACAAAATACACATAAATATTGAATATATTAATAAATTGTTCCTTTTTAGTGGGAAAGAATAACTCCATAATCGCTTGCCACTTCAAGGGGGCTACCTCCTTATCAGAGTTTTCAACTCTAATTCATGTATTTTGCTTGGATGATCTTAAAATGTTCTAATCCCTCTTATTTATACTATTCTAATATATCCAAATCCTTATTCTTATTCACGTGGTATTAAACTACTATTCACTATTCTACTATTTATGCTACTAATCTATCCCTCCCTGGGTATATTACATTCTATCCCCCAAAAAATGTTTAGCCCTAAAAACATGATAAGAAATGGGAGAATGAAGGTTCAACCATACATATTAAAATATGTTGAAGACCAGATAGAAGCCCGTTCATGCATCCTTTTTTGCTTCTGCTTATTCTTTTTATGTTAAGAGGTGAACATATACAACATGGTGAACATGAGCACTATAACTGTAGATTGAAGTGTAACTTGAAACATAATGATAATCACTTCAAAGTGAGAGCAAGGGTGCTCAAAATAGTCTACCTAATGAACTAACCGAGGATACATGCCATCCCCTTTAGCATTAATCTTGACATACATTTTTTTAAAGTATTTAACCCCACCAAAGAATTCACTGAATTGTGGAAATCATTAGAAGTAAGAAGAAAATAAGTTTCTAACATATGTATGGAAGACTCGGTGAATAGAAGACCAAAATCACCCTCATCTAAGTGAATAAGATATTCATTCTATGCTCTATAAATGTCCTCCAATTCCATCCATGTAGTTATTTTCACTTCATATTCTTCAACTATAGAAAATGAATCTACATACCATTCATTATAGTTATGCTCCCAATCTAATCATGCATTAATTGCTACATCATATTGTGTGGTTAGATGAAATTGAAGCTCAAATCTATCAAAAATAGCATGAATATTGTTTAATGAATGCATTGCTAGACAAAATAGATGGCTCTGTGATTTATTTTATTTATTTTATTTTTTACAATATAGGTAGTCACTAAAATTGTGATAACTTCTACAATAATCAATGAAATTTAAAACTTAAAAATGTTATGGAAATATGAGATAGACATAAACAAAACCCAAAAAATGTTTGGTTTGATTTAGTATTGTTTGTAAGCAGTTTGAAGAAGAACAATTAGGTTTTTTGAAGGCAAAAATGAAAATCTGCACTTCTTAGACTTACTCCATAAAGCTCCCAAATGTACTTGCAATAGAAATCACGATTACAAAAATGGTCCTAGAAAGTGCTCTGATATCAGATGATAAAAACCTCTATTAATTAATATATAAAATACACACAAATACTAAATATATTAATAAAATATTCCTTTTTGGCGAAAAGGAATAACTCCACAATCGCTTGCCACTTCAAGGGGGCTACCTCCTTATCAGAGTATTCAGCTCTAATTCATATATTTTGATTGAATAATCTTAAAATGTCATAAGCCCTCTTATTTATATTATTCTAATCTACCCAACTCCTTATTCTTATGCATGTGGTATTAAACTACTATTCACTATTATACTATTTATGCCACTAATCGATCCCTCCCCGGGTATATTACATGTTGAATGATTGTTTGAGGGGTTTTAAATTGTTTGAAGTAGAAAAATAGTGGATATTTTGTTATTTATGAGAATGATCCATTTGGAGACTCATAACTCAATCAAAAGGTAAGTGACAACAAAAACCTCCACACACCATCCTAGTGTACACACAAAATTTTGTAAACCTTTTGCAGACATTTAGTGATTGTTTATGACCAAATAACCTTTGGATAAGTTGAAGACATTTTACAAGTGGTATAATTATTTGAAGAGGTATAAAATTCAAAATAATCCATTTTTATAGGTCTCGACCTTGCACAGGCATGTCTAAACCTAATCTAGGGTATCCAAATTGAAAATTAAATAACTTGAGTTTCCACCCTTCAAATCTCATGAAACTTTTTAATATGACATTATTTGACATGATCTATAATATTTTTGAGGTTATAAGTTATTACATGACCATATAGTATATTTTATAGGATTGTGGCATCTAACTAGGCCTAAAGAGACTCAATGATTTAAGGGGGTGTTAAGTTAGGTGGTCTACCTTGAGATTTGAATCCTAAAACTTTGTAGGAAGCTGAAAGAAGATAAAGTGTGTCTAAAAATGTCCTCAGTTTGATTATAATCTTTTTATATTATTCATAACTACTAGATTTGTGCCTAGACATGGCTACTAGAGAAGAGGCCTAATATAACAAAGTGTAGTTTGTTAAAGAGTTATTGCTTGTAGGTTGTGTTATTTAGTTGGATGATTAAAGTGAGAGATAAATGGTCATATTGATAAAAATATGAGCCCTATGGTATAAATAATAACCTTGGAACCATGACTCGAGTTTATGAGCCTATGGAAGAATGACAAGTTTAAACTATGCAAAGAGAGTGAAGAGATGAAATATTTGTACGAGAGGATGGTGATGTACTATGAAATATAAGGGAACAAAGATATATGAAGGAGTGAATGTCTTAAGAGTGAGAGGAAGACTATGTTTTGCAGGAGGCTTAGGTGCCTAATGAAGACAAGAGCATTCAAGTGTGGCAAGAAAGACAAATAATGCATCTACATGACAAAGCAAAGTCATAGATTGGTAAAGGAACTAAAGGCAGAAATCAGAGCCAGGAATATGTATATGAAGAGTGTAGGCATCATATCTAAATCAAATTAAATAAATATAGGGCATATCATATGAGTATCATAGGAAATAGCTTCATCATATGCAATTGATCATGTTCAAAACTAATATAAGATGCAAAGAAAGATTTGATATATTGGGATTGATATCCCTTGTTGTTAAGTGTTGTAAACTTAGGTACTTAGAATGATGAGGACAAGGGATGATCAATCACTTCATGAGCCAAAGGGTTATATAATATGTCGTAAGATGAAACCACATAGCTAGGTTTGTTAAATGTTTGAGATAATTGTAAAAATTGCATCCTCATGTCATTAAATTATTATTACACTCCCACATAAGTAGATGTACCACTAGGTACATAGTTAACATTAGTGTGTGTGTGTGTGTATAGGTGCCTTCAAAAGTTTAGTGTTAGTAAGTGAGGTATGATTGGTGTTGTGAATATGCCCAAGATGGAGATAATGAATATATGAATTCCTTGGAGGCACATTAGTATTTGGGTTGGTTAGTAGAACCATAAAACTATTAAGAATATAAACATTGACCTGAGGGGGTGTTGCAACACTATGTGGAGGAATGGAAGGATTAGTATCATGAGGTGTACTACCATTATCATCTATTATAGGAGTAGAACCATCCAATGAAGGTTGCTCAGGCAAAGGATCCTTATTCTTAATCTATGTATTGCGGGCTATAGGAAGTAATAATATCATAACATCGAGCTCTTTAGGATTGTTAGAAATAATATCATTCAAAATATCTCTAGACATGTTTATGAAACTTGGCACATTGATATGCCTAAGAAGTGTAACCTCACAAGTATGGTCATTATCCTTACTAGCATTATCATTAGAGCATTATAGAAAGGCATCTCCTTCACAAGGTAAGTGAATCAATCATCCTCATTAATGTTGTAAAGAGGAGCATCATAAGAAGGTATCTCAATAAATAATGGGATTTTTGAAACACATGTGGTTTATAAAAGTAACTTTATCTAATCGCTTTTGAAACCTGAGTGGTTTATAAAAGTAACTTTATCTAATCACAAGTATTGCTACTCAATCTAGCATTGTGTCTAGTTGGATGAAGAGAACTAGGTCTCTTAGGCATAAGATATAAGCATGAATAACACAAAGAAATAAATGTAAGAAACCTCATACATGATGTAAAATTGAAAATTAAATTTGAAATAAGAGGACCAAACGCTAGGTAAACATAAAAGATATGTAATCAAAAAACAAAGGTCTACACACCTAGTTTTGTGGGTGGATATAGTTTGTAAGAATAAATATGTAAATGAAAGCTTGACCAGACACACAAAACAAGATATATATCTAAAATCATTTCTAAAAAAATAGAAAAATAACTCTGAAACCGTGTGAAGGTATAAATGTTCAAAGAACAGAGGGGTTCACCAAAATGTTTTATGCTTTGAGTGTTTAATTATAAACACAAGATAAAACTATTGCACTAGAAAAATCTATCCCTTTAGCAATGTAAAAATAATAATTTTAGATCTACCCCAGTGGCTAAAACCAATAAACATGCCAAATTAGAATTTCAAAAACAAGCAATGGATAATACAAAAAGTAAAAGAGTTTGAATAGTCATAACTTGATGATTTATGGAATTTTGAATGTGGATCTGAGTTGTGCAGGCATGTAGCTAACTCTATATCAAATTTGGAGTGTAGGGACAAGCTCAAAATATATGTTATTCATGTTGAAGGTGAGATTGTCACTAAACAGGTTTGAATACCATTCATGTCCTCCCACACTGATCATGTTTACCTTGACTTTCAGATTATAACTTTTTTATATTGTTTCACCACTAGATGTCATGGTTGTCTATACTCATGCTTATCTAATTTGATGAGAAGGGGGAAATTCACAAGTGATGCATTGTTCCTTCTTCTTAATCTAGCTTTCCATCTTTTGGTAAAAGAGAGGAATGCACAAATGATGACTCTTTTACAAGTGTAGCAATAGACAAGGCAAGGATTTGTATTTAATTTAATTATGGAGTAGGATGAGTGAATCTCTCTGCCCCCCTCCCATTACATGTTTAAATGGCTTGAGATGACTTGGCATTAATAATATGTTTTAAGACACAATTCGCTCTTAGGGAAACCTCAAAAATATTAAGAAGTGACAATCAAGGTGCATGCAATGTGTCAAAAGGGAAAAGAACCCATAAAATGATGCAACACACCTCGTTAATGAGGAGAGCATATAGTGGTAGTGGTAGAGTCTGATTTGGTAGAGTGTGGAGATCAGATTGATGAACCCATCGATCCCATCTAGGGTAGGATCAACAAGATTAACAATCCTATTCTAAGAAAAAATATAGTGTGAGGTTTGAGTACAACAACAAATGGATGTGTGTAATTAGGCTCGAGGATGAGAACAAATAGATTTAGAGAAGTGTTGTATATTTTTGGAAGGCTTACAAACCAAATGAGGGGAGGGGGGTATTAGAATTCATAGAAATAAATATTTATACACAAGTGTAGCAAATATGACAACATAATAAGAAGACACTCTTGAAAAATATATTGTGCCTTAATTAGGTGTCTACACATCCTTGCGATTTATGTTTTGCTCATTTAATTTTGTTTGGTCATGTGTTGACTTGTGTCTTAGAGTTTATTTATGTGTGATGTTCCATATCATGCAAATGTTTTTATATTCTTGCTTGTGTTGCCATGGTCTATATCGCCCATTCATTTGGGGCAAGAACCCATACTTTTGTTTTACATTGCTATATCTTACTACACTACGTATATATTATGCTGACATGGGGGCATTTATTATGGATCACACACTTCTTATATCTTGCCTTCATATGGGTCATACTACCCTTTGTGCTATATTGCTTATATGTTTACTATGAAGGGCATATTATTCATGCACTTATATCGATTACATCACACTCCTGTATGGGAAAGTGTATTGATAACATACATGATTTTAAGATGACATCATTCTATGTTATACATCAATGAATTTATATCTTATCTTATACATGATGCACACAATTTATTTTGTTAGTTTCAACAAATATACCCTTTACTAGCTAAGAGGTATGGGGATGAACTAGAAGAACTTCCTCTATTAATGTGCATGCAACCAAAATATGAGTTTTTCAGGGTTCTAAAAGAAGGTGAAGATGAATGTGATCAACATGAGAATGTTGGAAATAATCTTATCTTTGGAACTTTTTAATTTCAAAGACTTTGTTGAGATGTGTGCTTCATGGGTTCATCTCATATCTCAAGAGAAGGGAATGCATTCCATTAATTTTATACAAACTCCAAGTATTCAAAACAAATTTCTTTCCAATAACAGGGGGCATACACATTTTTTTTACTCTTATATGCACCCAATACATTAGGTTAGACTTCTTGGTTGAATCATATTTGCATTTACTTGGTGTGTTGTCTTTGATATTATGCATTATTGAGGGCCTTGATACATATTTGATGCTTAAAAAGCCTATTGGCTCTGAACACAAAAACAAATCATTTTCCTTATCATTTGTAGGTCTACTTGTCCTATTCAAATTTAAAGAAGTACAATTTCCCAATGATCAATGCAAAGTTTCATAATTTTGAGTGAGTTTTTTGGATCCCCGAACCTGATAAAAATAATCATTAAAATATTTTTTTCTTGCCTATATCATTCACCAAAAAATGTGGAGTGTACAATTCTAGGGAGGTTATTGGTTCATGATGAGTTTTTTGGGTTCTCACCATCTAGTCACAAAACCCTATTTTTATGTCAGACTTTAACGATTATCTTTTGATCTTGCAAATCAAGATACCCTTTTAAACCATATCATAGCCATTTATTGTTCTAGATTCAAATATTGACAATCTCTAATTTACTATGTTACATATGATTAGACTTATTTAAATGTGTATGGATGTATTGCATATTGATGCAAAACCCATTCATTTGTGTTATAATATCAAAGTGTTTATTGAGATTTGAACTTGGGATATCAAGGTACCTATTTAGGTTTGAACTTGGGTGCCAAGGAAGGAGGCCACTCACTTTACCACTTGAGTCAATACTAGCGAAAATAATTTAGGCATTATTAGTTTAAAAAAATGAAATATATTCACATCAAATCACCTATATTATCTCAAACTTTAAAAAACTATTGAATATTTTTAAATGGGGCTTAGGTGAGTTGGTAGTCCAACTTGTAATGAGAGCATTCAAAGCTCCCCACTTAATATCAAATCCCATTGTATCCACACAAGGGTAGTGGTGGCCCACCTCCAATGTGTGGAGATGGAAGCCCCATTCCCCCAAGGCTTGAGTAAATAGTATTGGAAGACTTTGACAAAGGGTAGTAATGGCCTACCTCCATTAAGTGGAGATGAAAGCTCGTTCCCCCAAGGCTTGAGTAAATTGTAGATGAAGGCTTTGATAAAAGGTAGCGATTGTTCACCTCTGATGATAGGAAATGGAAACCCACTCCCCCCTCCCCCCAACACTTAAGAAAAGAGTAATGGTGCCCTACCTCCATTAAGTGTAATTGGAAGCTTGCTCCTTGAGTGGAGCTAGAATCCCCACTCAATGGAATCAGAAGCCCCACTCCCATAAGGATTGAGCAAAGGATAGTGGTGAAGGCTTTGACAAAAGGTAGTGATGACATACTTCCATTGATTATAAATGGCATATCACTTCCTGAGTTAAATCCAACCCCACTCCCCCAATGCTTGAGAAAAGGGTAGTGACGACCCACCTCCATTGAGTGTAGCAGAATCTCCCCTCCATGGAATTGGAAGCCCCACTCCCATAAGGCTTGAGCAAAGGGTAGTGGTGACCCACATTTAATTGGTAGAGATGGAAGCCACAAGGTCCTCTAATGAGTAAAGATAAAGTCCTATTCCCTTAAAGCTTTGGCAAAGGGAGTGGGGGCCTACCTCCATTGAGTGGAGATAGAAAATCCCACTCTCTAAAAGTTTTGGTAAAGGTTAGTGGTGGCCCACCTCCAGTAAGTGGAACTAAAAGCCCCTTAGTAGAGGGTAGTGGGGATCTGCATCTAATTGGTAGAGATGAAAGCCCCAAGTTAGTGGTAGATTGCCTTTAATGAGTAGAGATGAAGCCCCACTCCCCCAAAGCTTTGGAAAAGGGAGTGGGGACATACCTCTATAGAGTAAATATGGAAGCCATACTTTTCAAGGATCGAACAAAGCCTCCATTATATAAAAATGGAGCTTGAACCAAATAAATAAATATATATGTATATAATATTTTAATGTTTGGTCTTATTCTAGCTGCATCTAAGAAGTTGGTAGATTTTACTAACAATGAGGTGGAGGCACAAGCTCTTATCTTGGGTTTAGATATCCTGACACGATGTGGGATTGAGTGAGTCATTATTGAAGGCGACTCACAGATCATTATCCAAGCTTTAAGGAATAGGAAAGTCGGATCATGGAATATCAATGACATATCAAGTCATGCCTGGGGATTATTGGATAAATCTAATTTCTAAGAGGATTCCACTATTTTTGAGAAGCAAACTCTACGATAGATAATATTGCCAATAAAATAATGGAACTTATCAAAGAAATTATTGTTGATAATGATTGGAGGAGTTAGAGTTTCGAAGGGGAAATGTCTTAATGATGTGAAGTGGGAAGGTGTAGCTTTCATGATGAGTGTGCCACCTTTCATTGGCATCGATGGACTCATTACCCATGCATGACATTCTCTCAATGGTGGTTTTTCAGAGCTGGTGTGACAGATGGTGCATTCACTATAAGTTTTTCTCCTTTCTCCACGCTTTTGCTTTTGTCATGTCAGGTATCCAACATTTTCAACACCATAGATTGCAAGCTTTAGGTGGCACTAAGTGAACCCTTGCTACATGTTGAACCTACCAGGAGGTAAATGGATTTTGGTGGTCAGGTGATAGGCTCACACCTAAAATGAATTTTCATGATTCAATCTGAGAGTGTTTTACAAGCCATTAAACAAGTAATATGCCAAGTTGCCTTGGACATCAATTGCAAGGTAAAGGTCAATTCCATAGTGATATCAATGTTCATTAGGAAGCTCCTCTTCATCTTGAAAGATAAACAACAAATAATGGCAGTGGTTACAAGGATTATCCAACCTAGTTTTTGGGTTGGCCTAATAGAAATGGCAGAGGGTTTCATTTGGGGTGAGTAGCACCAACTTCCCTTCTTAGCCCAAAATGATGCAGGGTTAATCCATCTATGGACTTTTCATGATCTGGAGGTCAAGTATTTCAAAATGGTAGAACACCTAGAATTTATTAAAAATTACTTAAGAAACCCTAGCCTTGAGGGATGTTTTCTATCAGAGCTTGATTTGACTGACTTACGTGCCCTCGTGGCTTCAATGGTGGCAACTCTCAATTAGAAAAACTCTCATAGGTTGACAACTACAATTAAACCCCTTACAAGGTTGTTCGGAGCTCCACTTTAGTAATGATAGGTGTCTCTCCACCATAGAAGGGTGTGGGTTCAATGATTCAACGTAGGGTGGTTATAACTCACATGCAAGGCCATTTGGTTGCCATGAAAGCAATGCCATGTAGTGGGGGTGTTGATGAAGAGACATGTGGTAAGTCGAGGCTCTAGAGGTGGAAGGTGACTGCTCCATGTGCTGGTGGATCCAAGTGTATTTCAAATGATGGCAAAGCAGGTTTGGAAGTGAGCTTTTTAGGACATGGCATGGATCAACTATATGATGAACAATTGACTCAGGTGGCTAGTGAAGGATCTCCCTCTAGTGGTAGTGGCATTTGGGTCAAGGTTTCAATTGTTTTTTCGTTAGGCTATTAGTTCTTATTGTTTTTGCTTTTTGCTCATTTTTTTTTGGTATTGCCCTTTGGGGTGGTTGGGTTATGATTGGTTATGTGCATTTTGAGGCTTGTCTTTTTATAGTTTTTTGTCTTGGTGTTCTTATTTTCTCAGGTTTAACCCCTTTTTTTGTAAAACCTAATTTTGTTGATTAAATAAATCAGGGGAGGGACCCATAACCCTCATATCATCTATATAAAAAATAATCTTTTAATGTTTGGTATTTAGCACTTACACATTTGTGATTGCTTTGCTTTGTATAAAGATAATAGTTATTAGTCCTGCCTTAACAGGAACTATAGGTTTCACTTTTGAAATACCTGGATTTTTTCAACCAATTAAATGACTTTAAACATATATCATAGAAAAATGTAAAGTTTTTATAAAGTTTGAAACTTAAATAATGGCATATTCTTGGGGGTGTTATTGGCAAATATTCCACCCTATTTATTCACAAATTTAAATGCATTTAATTTGACAACTATTTAAATATATTTAATATTGACTGGAGTACTAAAAAGGACAACTTCACTTATCATAATTTACTCACACGTATATTTTTGTCCATGAATAGGATATCCCATACATGAATAACTGGGATATATAGATATTCTTGTCCAACATGGATCGACTGCCATATATTATGTTCTCATGTTTTTGAGTTGGATAGAAGCCAATATCTATTACAAATAGTTTGAGGGTGTACATTAATATAAATCACACATATTTATTTTCAAGTAACGTAACTAAAAAAATAATATTAATATTCCATGCATATGGGAGTCTATCCCTTCACCCAATTCATTTGGAAACATGGGAACTAAAAAGTTATAGTATGTTTTCTAA